>BMAU01020065.1:0-600000 GCA_019973935.1 Trichonephila clavipes
TGCTTCCTTTCATTTTGGGTTGCTATGGATGATAGTGTTATCCATCCTTAGCAATTGTCCAGCAGTGTATATATCAATTGTTATATAATTATTACTCGTTCTATTCCATAATGTTGAGTTAGTGTAAAAATTTAGTACAAAGCTGACACCCCACGCTTTTATTTCGATGACATGAATTTTTTCGTAAATCATTTTTCTTATATTAAGAATTTTTTTTTTTTTTTGCTTTTTAGTTCGATTAACCATAAAAAGCGTGTTTTTTGGTTTTTTTAAACCATAATTTATTTTTCATTTTTTAGTTCAATCTATAGTAAAAGCATACATTTTTAGTTTTTTAAACTATCATTTATTCATACACTTTTTTTTTTAATTTTTGACCCGCAACCGAAAACACTGCCCATCCCTGAGTTAGAACAAAATATATTTTTTTTCACATGCATGAGTCTTTTTTTTACTTCCATTTTCAGAGAGAGTGCACAATTGTTTGTATTGCGATAAGAAATTGCTGACGCAAAAAAAAATAAAAACGTTTTCGCTTTTAGGGTTACTCTTAATCTCTGGAAATGAGATCTGGAATTAGTCGCCAAATCTGGAAATCGTTATCCTTGATTATCCTGTTCAGGACAATGGAACAAAATTATGAAATTATTGTATTGTCATCCATCCTTGTGTGTGTGATAAGTGAGCAAAATTTCGAATTAATTTGACATTTTAAAGTGAGTAAAAAGATTCCGTTACATACAAGTGAAACATATTAAAGCATGCTAAAAATTGAACCTTCAACTAATGCAACTTTTTAGAGGTATATTTAAAAACGTCCTGTTCCTGGAAGATCCTCACTTCGTTTTATTTTGAGAGAAATATCAGGGCCAGTGGGATACATAAAGCGCAATATTATGAAAGGTAAAAGTAAGGAATGCATTTTCGATAATGGGATGAAGAATATATTTAATTTTAATTTGAATAACGATATATATGTAAATTACAGAAATAAAAAAAAATTTCAATTTATATTCTTTCTAAAAATGTATATGCCTAAAACCCCCCAAAATAAAAGTTTTTTTTTAATTACCGTATTTATTCAAATGTAAGCTGCACTTTTATTCCAATGTCAATGCTGCTGAAAATCGGGCGCCACTTAGAATCGAAGGCGGATAAATTCTTCGGAGGGAGAAAATTGAACATGATATAAACGGTTACAAAACTACAGGTTCATATATGTATTTAAAAGTTTTTAATACTGGTAAAATAAATTAATTATTCAATTGTTATTAGTTTTTAATTTTTGAAATATTGGGTATCGATTAACCTTTTTAAGTTTTGTTTTATTTTTTTACAAAAACATGTTGGAAAATTTGGGGTGTAGCTTAAAATCGATGACGACTGATCAGTACGATAATACATGACAAATATTTTGTGTTTTACTGCCCAAGATAAGTATTCTATATTATTAATAATTACCTGAAAAAAGAATATAAAATTTATTTAAAAAACGGTCATTTGACCGTAATCGGTAGAAAAAGGTAACATATAAAATGTCTCGGAAGATTTAGTTTTAAGAAATAGTTACAAATTGAGCAGAGTATGCAATTCACACACACACAGTTACAGTTTCTTTTATGATGACAGATTAATATAAATTTTTGGCTCTCTCATTCTGAGAAAATTTAGGTGATTCAAGCATTCATTGGCGCGTTATTAAAAATAACACACACACACACACACAAGTAATATATGAAAAAAATTAAGTCAATTCCTACTTAGGTAAACAAGAAATATTTTACTTTAATTAATTAAATTTAATTAATGAACTAATACTTGAAAAAACTGTATTAACATCAAGTGTCATCTATTACAACTTCAAAAAAATGTATTTGAACTTGAGTCGATGAATAAAAAAATAAGTATTTGAAGCCAAGTAAAAATTAGTTAGAAAAGCGTACTGGCGCCATCTGTAGCAGATAGTTCTATAAGTTCATCAGAAATAACGCAGAATAAATTTAAAATTAAAAATCAAAATTTAACTAATGAATTAATATTTGAAAAAAGCTGTATTAACAACAAATTTTAAAAATGTATTTGAACTTGAGTGGATGAATAAAAAGTATTTTATTAACGACTGAAAATTTGAACATGATACACAAATAAGTATAGTGTGAACTAATAGTAGGAATTGAAAAAAGGTGTGTGTTAATAACAACGACAATGAAAAAACAATTACATTTGCCAAAGTTTATTTTGAACAAACTAAAAATATTAAGTACTTAAACTTTGATTCTTCAATTACAAATAGAGATAAATTATTCTCTAATGATAATTACACTGAGAGGATGACAACTTCTCTATGGATATGAAACATTTCATCAACAGGAAAATGCTTTCAAAAATAATACGTTAATTAAAATTATTATTCATTTGTATTTTATTTTTTATGCACATTGGCATGCTCTAGAAAAAAAAGGGTACTTTTCCGTTAGCCCGGCGCAAGCGAAAAATTGCCAAATTTTTTAGAGATAAATTATTCTCTAATGATAATTACACTGAGATGATGGCAATCTCTCGATGGGTATGAAACATTTCATCAATAGGAAAATGTTTTAGAAAAATAATACGTTAATTAAGATTATAATCAAATTGAATTTTATTTTTTACGCACAATGTCATGTTCTAGAAAAAAAATGGTACTTTTCTGTTAGCCGGGCGCAAGCGAAAAATCGCCAAAGAAATTCCACCAAATTTCTTACATCCATAAGGGAAATGTTCGTTTGGGGCCATGTGCTTCCGGCTAATGGAAAAGTACCAAAAAAAGTATGCAACAAAGAATCACAAAAGTAAAACTTTCGCATTCCTTTTAGATATTAAAACAAATTTAAGAATATTTAATTCTCTTAAGAAAGAATCTAAAAAATACTTAAATAGGAACTTTTTGACTATTTAAGCCTGGTATGCTTTATACCTTCTATATAAATTTCGAACTATTACATATAGATATACATATATATATATATATACATTCTAAGTAATGTAAATGCTCATGTTTAACATTTATAAGGAACAAAAGAGCTAAATAATAATAATATTTGGTACAATTACAAAAAATAATTCAATTCTAAATAATTTTCTGAAAGCATTGAAATAATGAAACAGTATACGGATGTTTATCGTACGCAGACAATGATTCACAGAGTGAATTTCTAGTCTTAAAATTTGATTCGATTTGTGTTAGAGAGAGATGTTACTAGTGTTCTGCTACAACAATTCAACAAATTGTCTGAGTTCTTTTAACTCATAGGTCTCTATCACAAAGTTTCTTTCTTACTGGTATATCCTCTATGATGCAAATTATTTTGCAAATAATATCGCTTTTTAGGAGGTCTTTTCTTATAAAAGCTTTTTAGATCTTGATTGAGAAATTGTTGGATTGACTGTTGACTCTGCTGCAGTTTTCATAAGTTTTTTCTGTTTTGTACGGTTTTTGAGCAATGTCCTGCAACTCTAGACGTCACGCTACTTCTATGCACAGATCAGCAGAACTTTTTTGTGGGATGGTGATTCTTCAAAACTAAACTTCGAAGTTTCAGAATGTTCTACGGACAAACCTGACTCCTGACTGTTTGAGTTAAGAGATACAACGAACCTTGATGTATTGTTGATGGAATTGTGAGTTCCAGCGTGACGATTCCTATTACTGAGCGATGGCCTACAAAACTAGACGACGTGCTACTTCTATGCACAGATCAGCAGAATTGTTTTGAGATAGTGATTCTCCAAAACTAAAATTCGAAGATTCAGAATGAACTACAGACAAACTTGACTCCTGACTGCTTGAACTAAGAGATCCAACGAATCTTGATGCATTGTTGATGGAATTGTGGACTCCAGCGTGACGATTCCTGTTACTGGCTGTCGAAAACCTTTTGATACAATGTGGACATTTAAAAGGTTTGTCCCCTGTATGAATGGCTGAATGCTTCTGTAGAGAACTTGGGCAAGGGAAACTTTGACCGCTACTACCACTGCGTATCTCTTTCTTCTCATTTTTGCTCACAACGTTGAGGCTTTTATTATAACAGCCGAACATTCCATCTGGCTCCATGTCCAAAGAGTTATGACTAACGCTGTCTAATGGAAGTTTTTGATTAGTAACATTATCAATCACAGAAGAAATGCTAGCAAAGTCCTCGTTTTCTAAATCGCTATTTGATTCATGTTTATGCGACAGGATATTCGACTTGTGCAGATATTTATTTTGAAATGATTCTTGTATATCATTTAGATTATTTGTCAGAGGTGTTATGTTTTCGCTGTGCTTCAAAATTCTGTTCGGAAGCGCGTTTTTTCTTTTTCTGGGAAGAATTGAATTTTGGGAATGTTTATTTCTTGTTGTTTGACTAATGTTACATTTCAAATGGCTGTTACTGTCTGGTTTTAGCTTAGAGCTTCTGTTAGATGTTTTGTCCCTTAATGGTTTCATTTGATTTTGTTCAGTGGAGACTGATGATAAATCTTTCAAATCACTTGCATGAACTTCTCCTATTTTATGGATCGCAAATTCTGAATTTGAGCTTCTTTCCTCCGACACGGATTTCGTAGGTGTTCGATAATTTCCCGATAAATCTAGTGGTTTAAATGACAGATCTAATGGTTCGTCGGTGGAAAAATTCAAATTTTCGGGTTCTCTAGAGAGACTTAGAAGTCCTTCAGCTGCAACTTCTCTGTCGTTTTCATTAAAGGAATGAACATCTACACTTTCCCTTAGTGGTAAGGGGTTTGGAGATTCTTTTGTTTGTAAATCTGACGCTATAGGAATATCATTTTGTTCCAGTGCTTCAACTCTTTTTTTATTTCTTAATGTGTAAGCATTTTTAACTGCGATTTTTTCTTCCACAGACATTTCATTTGAAAATAATTCATGGTGCTGTTTCTCAACATGGCGGAAACAATTATTTTTTGTAGACGAACCGGTTTCGCATATTTTGCACTTGTAAGGTTTTTGCCTGCAGCTTTTTGATCTTAAGTGATACTGAAGGGCCTGTTTATTTTCACAGACTTTTTTGCAATGCTTGCAAACTCTTCTTTCTTCGCTGGATGTGTTAGAATTTTTGGATTTAAATATGATACTGTTTATTACTTGTTCTCTATTGTCTAATTTATGAATTTCGCGAACATGTCGTTCAGCGTTATTTTTATTTGTAAAAGATTTTTCACATACTTTGCACAAAAAAGGATTTTCTTTCGTGTGAGTGCGTTTATGACGCTTAAGTGTGCTTTTATCTCCACTTTTATAGCTGCAGTGTGGACAGCTATATGGCTTTTTAATATTTTTTTCTTGTCTTGAGATTGAATTATTTAAATCTGATCCATCGCTGTTTGCAGAAGTACTTGATGGGGCCGAGTTAACAATCGATATTATTTCAGGTATGGTGGCAAGGTCACTGCTATTGCAAGCTTGTTTAATAGAATGGCTATTTGAAATTGAAACGTCACTATTTTCTGCAGCAAAAGTAAACGTGATAACTTGCTCTGCGTCCTGCTCAATCTTAGACTTATTTTCTGGAACTAAAGCCCTAATTATTTTTCCTTTTGTAAGAGATTGATTCGGTTTATCAACCGAGTCCTTTTCAGGTACAGCTTCTCCTTCTTTTAAACATGTACCCATTACTTTGGGTCTATTTTCTTTTTGGCTACTTTCAACGTCTTCAGGGCTAAAATTGAGTGTTATTCCCAGTGATTCGTTCACCTGATAGGTGAATTTCTTTTCTGGAACAACTTCCACTGGTACGCTTGAAAGTGCACTTGCTTCTATCAATTGAAACCAAGAGTCCAATTGCTTTTCCTCTTCTTTCAATTTTTTAAAAGGATAAGTGGTATCCTTTCTCAACATGAGTTCCAAAGCCCCAAGAAACTTCTTTTTAGCTTTTGACTGTTTTTCATCTTTTTGTTTTTTCCTCTTAGTTTTGACGACCTTTTGTTTGCCGTTTCCGTGGTGCTTCTGTATATGGCGATTCATGTTCCCATTAGTAGTAAACTGTCGCTTGCATATCTTGCAAGTGAAAGGTCTAAGCTTTGAATGGATAACCATGTGACGATCCCTTGAACTAGCGGAGCAAAGTTTACGTCCACAAAGTCCACAAATGAAATCTCCATCTTTGTTGTATTTCTTTATGTGGTTATGAAACGTTCTTGCATCGTAAAAATTTCCATTACATTTTGGACATGTTTCCAAATATGTTTTTTCAATATTGATCTGTAAACAAAAAAAAACCCGTTAAATATTGTTTTATGAGCAATACATTTGTGATATTTAAAAAAAAATTGAATATCACACAGCAGGCATGTTTTTAAATGAACACTACATAATCACCAAATTTTTAAGCAGGTAAGTTATATCGATGTACAATAAAATCTCCTTAAAACCATGAGGTAAAAAGTTTTTTGAACAGCAGGTATATAAGAAAATATATTTGGCGGGATTAAGAAAAACAATAAATTTTTTTTAAATAATAGGTATATTTTTAAAACTTTTTAATTCTAATATGGTAAAAATAAAGATGAAGCAGAATTTCTTGTTTTTCAACTTTTTCACCTTAAAAAAATAAAGCTTTTTTTCCCAGCTTAACAGAAAAGGAATATAATTTTTAACAATTTTTAAGGATACTGATTAAGACTGATGCCATTTTTTGAAGTTAAGATTTTTTTAAAACAATATTTCTCTGTGAATTTTGCACCCAGGGAAATCTTAAAGCATGAATCAACTGAGCCTGGCTCCAGGGCCTCGTTTCCTTCTCAACTCAGCCTTAATAAGATCATGATCGGGATAATTTTAATGGTCAAATATTATTCCCGTACATATTCTCCGAAAAACAGGGAATTTCAAACCGCATATCAACTGGTAAAAATGGGAAGACTGTATTATTATGTGATGACCATTGTCCAGGTGTAGTCCTAAGTCTAATATCATAAACAATCATTCACCCCAGTGCTTCTCAAACTTTCAATATCTGTGGCCCAATATTCAATCATAAGTTTCATCGCACCCCCTCCTTTCAATAACAATCTGTTGAATTCAATAATACTATACTATGACGCTAAAGCTGCAATACTACTCTTACCAATTAAGTGCCACCGGCGTATATAAACATCTCGCTCAGCCAAAGCATTAATTTCCCCGAACGTATATATACGTCTTTCCAAAGTACGATCTTCTATGTGCACTGTTGTTTATAAAACTATTCCGAAAGCTTTGGGAATGCAATAAAAATACCTTTACTGTGTTAGCGAAGTATTTACATATTTCAAAGAATCCGCTTATTTATTCCTTTCCTCCCCCGCCCAATACATCACATACGCACAACTACATGGAAAACGCTGACATTGAGGATGGAATTGCGTACCTTTTAATCAACAGTTAAGAGACTAATAATAAACAGTGTAAATTATTAAGATAAGTGTTAATTTTTGTGCATAATTTTGTATATGACAAACCCATGGGGGTCACTGGTAATTGTTAAAATTGTTTTCTTAACTTAGTTTTGTTAATTAGTAATTATAAAATACATCATACAGAATTGATACATTTATAAATGTATTATATCTCAGTGTAAATATGTATTTTATTTTTATTATGTCAGAATGTTTTTTTCGTTTGTTTACTTTCAATAACTTAATAATTTTTTAAAATTATCTTTTGTTTTTGACTTTTGTTTTTGACTTTTGACTCTTTTGTTTTTGACCCCCTTGTAGGGTTATCATGCCCCCCTTAAGGGGGCGATGCCCCACAGTTTGAGAAACGCTGATTCACCTCATTTATTCGAAATACGACCATCGGTCGAGTAGGTTAGAAGGATTGTGAATCGTTCACATTTATTTGTTTCAAATTATCATTTCCTCGAATATTTGACAATGTATGCTAAATACTGTCTACTTATAAAGATCACAGGTAGGGCCTACTTTTGCACAGGTGCCGAGAGCCTCAAAAACTCTTCTCTAGGCCCAGGGACACAAAAAATCTTAAGACGTCCCTTTTTGCAGGTATAAAAAACAATATTAATTTTTTTATTGAAATTTTCGCATACAAAAAAAGTGGAACATGCCCTAAAGAAGATTAAAAAGATTAAAATTGAAGTTTTTCACGAAACAGTTTTAAGACATGTGGTGGGCTGGACAGATAGACCATCTTATATAGACAGCCGCATTTTACACATTATTGCCACAAAATATGAACTGAAAAAAAGCACAAAAGCAATAAAAACGCTCATATTTACTGCGCCACTGCATTTTCTTCAGTTAAACGAGAGGCTGTACGGTTATAAAGAGCTTTTGTTCTATAGCTATGTTTTTGAATTTTCGTTTTGCTATAATTTTGTCAACGAATAACTGCTAACTCAACACAATTCTAAACATATCTAAATAATTATGTAGCTATGTTTAAACTAAACTGAACGATAGCTCTTGCACTTGTAGGGGCTTGCGAATAATTTCAAGCAGTGCTTCAAGATAAAGTTACACAAAATAGGAGTGAGTGAGGGAATATTAACGTCCCACTATTCAGCTACTCGAGGGCTTTTGACGATGGACCTCGTTATTTTGAACCATGGTCAAGTGATGAGGACGACACCTGAGCTGGCTCCCCCTTCTCCTAACTTCCGCACCACACCAACGGGAGGACGTTTGAGCTCTCAACAGATTTAACGTGCATTGCTCCCCTACACGATGGGTTACGCAAAGTAGGAACTGAAGCATTATTAACCTGAGCTGGCTCCCCCTCTCCTAACTTCCGCACCACACCAACAACGGGAGGACGTTTGAACTCTCGACAGATTTAACGTGCATTGCTCCGCTACGCGACGGGTTACGCAAAGTAGGAACTGAAGCCTTATTAAGAATTCATCATCGTTTTTTAGAGGAACCACTAAGAGAAAAATGTATTTTTAGGAGGTGAAAATACGAACTAAAAAGCAGAGTTTCCCAAATTTTTTTGTCTCGTAGACCTTTCGCCATGTTTTCCGGTTCGGCGTAGGACGCCTGGTTACATAATATTGAATTTTTGTAAAATTATCAACTTAAATGTGTTTTTGATAGCCGATATTGAGCTACTTTAAAAGATTCAAATTTTTATTTGTAGGGAAGTGTACAGCAAAAAAACTTCAGAAAACGAGCACATCTTAACTGTCAACACGTATTAATTAAATTAAAATTTAGTAACTGTTATATAAAATAACTGATAAAAAATTTAGTAACTGTTATATAAAATAACTGATAAAAAATTTAGTAACTGTTATATAAAATAACTGATCAATAAACAAATTGCTTTAATGGGAGGGATGAATGCTTTTTAACAAATTTTCCACATGTGGCATCTATTTTGTTGGTTTGAGAGAGAATCCTACATCCACACATACAGTAGTAGCGTACAGTCTTCTTTTCTTTTTGTTATGAAGACTGACAACCGTGCTGAAATTTCTTTCCACTAGGAAAAACAGTTAAAAATTTCTCACGATATTCCATAACTCGTCATAGATAGATATGTTTATATTAGTATGAAATATATTACGTAAGTAAATAAGTAGCAACCCCTGTGTGTGTGGAATATTTATTCAATTCATTGAAGGTTAAAATTAAAGCTACGAACTGGTTAAAATAGAGCCACAATCGTAGACCCCCATTTTCTCCTGCTGATGTAAACCCTCAGGGGCCGTCGATATAGACCACTTTGGGAATCACTGAACTAAAGGGTCCGAGACAAAATAATAATACACACAATAACTAAATATTAATTAAATCAATTTTCTTCAAACTTTGTCGACATGGAACCCTTAGAACTCTAAGGGGTTAGCGAGAACCCCATTCCACACCCCTAGAATATATCTTAGTATGAAAATTAAAGTAAATCAGCATGTTATAGGAACTTTATATGAAGACAATTAAAGGAAAGTATTGGATTTCTTATGAAGATTTTTTATTATAATATTAGTAATTATAAAGTCGAGTTCTATTTTCGTTATTTGCAAACGTATTTTATGCTCAGTTTTAATGAACCTTATTTTGTAATCGGAACAGATTTGAAGCTGCCAATTGGTTCAGATATTTAGGCTCTGAACTGAACACACTCAATGACCTGACAGCAGAGGTTCGCAATAGAGTCACTGCTGGTAACAAATGTTTTATGGACTTCAAATATACACTCATGTCCATAAATTAAGGATAATGAAGTTCAGGCAAAGAAAGAGACAGAAGCAAAACAAATTTGACTTATTTGTAAAGTCTATTTATGAAACAAAAGGTAAAGAGCAAAAAAGATGCTATATGTTTGACATAATTAATAAAAATTGCGATTTTTACTCCATGGAACAAATTTCAAAAAAGAACCTATTTACAAAAAACAGTATAACATGGTTAGTATGATGGTTAATACGGAGTATGTCTCCCGGACGATGCAATACATGCCTTACTACGCCTAGGCATGCTGAGTATCAAATTATCAATCTGATCTTGGGGAATATTACACCACTTATCAAGCAATGCCCTCCGAAGTTCCGGTAGACCGATTGGAGGGGTTGACGGGCTGCAATTCGTCGGCCAAACATATCTCACACATGCTCTATTGGATTCAAGTCCGGTGAGTATGCTGGCCAATCCATACGGGTGATATCCTCCGATTGAAAGCATTCGTCTACAATGTTTGCACGGTGAGGACGGGTGTTGTCATCCATAAACAGAATTCAGCACCCATGGCGTCCCGAAAAAAACGTACATGTTGTTCCACAATGACATCCCGATAGATGTGGGCTGTCATCGTTACAATTTGAACATTCAAGTCAGTTCTGGAACCAAGAATAATTCCTCCCCAAACGAGCCATCCTGCACCACCGTAACGGTGTCGCTCAATGGTGTTCTCTTGGTGGTAACGGATACCTGGCGCTCTCCATATTAAAATCCGGCGATAATTAGACTGCAAACTAAACCTGGACTCGTCGGAAAACATCACGCAAGACCACTGTTATGGTGTCCACATTGCATGCTCTCTACTCCAGGTTAATCGCAGGCGACAGTGAGTTGCGGTAATTGGAACACATCTGACAAGCCTACGAGCATATAGACCAATGTGCCCTAAGCGTCTGTACACGATCTGCCTTGAAACTGTCGTACCGGTAGCTGAAGAGAGCTGACGAGACAGGTCTGATGCTGTGCTCCATCTGTTTCTTTTGACAGTAACTGCCAAATACCGGCCCTCATTCGGCGTTGTAACTCGGGGGCGACCTGTGCTGTAACATCCACTCACATTACCGTCATCTTGGAATCGTTGCCAAATCCACTCTGGGCGATTCCAAGTTCCTCGGATACTTTCAGATGGGTACGTCCACATTCCAGTCGTCCAATAGTTCTACCACGTAAAAAATTGTCCAAATGCTTCCTTTGTGCCATAACTATGCAGTTATTGCACTGAAAGGCTTTTAAAGCGCTTGTGAACAATTTTACTTCTTTGCCACCATACCTTATATACCCCTCTCTTACACTCTCGTCATTGTGACGTACTATCCGCGCCATCTGGTGGTTTCCTTTAATTTACAGTCTTCTTCAAGATGTGTGTGATAATTCTACTGGTGAAAGTTTTATTTTAGAGTTCAATTTCTGTGTGATTCTGAATTATCCTTAATTTATGTGGACATGAGTGTATTTAAAATCTAATTTCATCAGCAAAAAAAAAACTACTCATTTACAAATCATTAATAAGACCCTTTTTCACATATACAGCAGAAAAATGACCGAGAGAGAGAAGGAGACTTTTGCTGTATTTGAAAAAAAAAAGAATCTCCTTAGAAGTATTATTGAAGTTCGAAATGTGATAAAATTTGTAGAAAAAGAACCAATTCAGAAGTTTATAAAATTTTTAAAGAACCAGATAGTGTTAAACTCATTGCAAGACAAAGGTTGAAAGAGGATAGGACATTTGATAAGATTGGACGACAATGGAGTCACATTCAAGATCTTTAGGGCCAGACCATGTGCTACTCGAAAAAGAGAAAGACTTAATAAACTGTCTGAAAACTATTGATGTCTGAAACTGAGGAAGCCGAGAACAGAACAGTCTAAAATGGAATTAATTTTTAAGAAGGTCAAATCCTACTCTGCGCTGCCGTGCCGTTGAGGAAGGAAGTATTTTACGCTCATCATCCAATTTATTTCTGTACTTTTTTTTTTTTGTTCCGACACATGTGTTGAAAACGATATTTTACCCAAATATGTTGTAACGAAGGGCATTAAATTTTTATAGCTTTAACAGAAATTTGAGGATTTTCCGTTTAAATTTTTAACCAAAAGTCAAGAAAGTCTTTTTGTTCATATATGCGGTTTAACATCGACTCTGTTGATATTTCGGTCATTTGCTCTTGTTCTGTCAGGGATAAATACTGATTTTTACTGAAACATAGAAATGGATTTTTAATCCAGTCATGCGATTCTTCTTACTGAGAAAAAATGTTCCCAATCGCGGTTTTTAATATTAAAATATGCTCCTCAATCTTTCAACCTTTTATAAAAAAATAAACTTTTACTAAAATTTTGGCACTTTGATAGAGCAAATAGTCAGTGCAGGTTTATCCATTAGGTGCTTGGGGCGGGTGCCCAGGGACCCGGATAAGTTGGACTTTAGAGGGGAAACCACATTAGGAGGTTTTAAAAAAATCCAATTTTTTATTGCATTAATTGTTAGCTTAACTATTCAAGAATACGCTGTCAAAATTTCAAAGCGAAATTCTCATTCGTTTAGATTTTATGAGCATAGAACCGAGTGTACATTGGGTACCTACTCCTTGCACCCTGACGTACAGAAGAAAATTCTTCCAATATATAAAGATTTATCAAGGGGTGATTTACTGGAGAGATGTCTAGGTGGCCACACACAAAATGCAAATGAAAGTTTTAATTCCACTATTGGGCGATTAGCTCCTAAACACTTGCACTCCAGACTAAAAATCGTTGAATTGGCATCGTATTCAGCAGCGGGTTTATTCAATGACGGAAATTCTTCCCTTCATATTATTATGAACGAGGCGGGAATTGTAGTAAGCAGGCAAAGCTTCAATTAGGCCAAACAAATGGATAACCAGCGCGTGAGCTGGCAGAATCGACGTAGCTCATTGGAATCGAATGAAGGTCGGAAAGCACTGCTGCAAGCGCAAAACGAAGTGTATGAGGAAGATGGATTGCTGTATGGTGCTGGAATCGCTGATACATCGATAAGCATTTTACATGATGTTAACTTCCTTGGATTTCTAGTTTCTGAGAATTTATTTTTCAAACGCGTTCATCTCGAAATGACTTTTTCCATATTTGCGAGCAGTCAAACTCAAAAAGTATAGAACCGATCATTATGAAAATTAATAGCATGCTTCTTTATAAAATTTACAAATTATATGAACCAACTGGTGAGATGATATCCTGATTTTAAGGGTATTTTTCTTTGTATATTAGAGGGGGAAAATCGTGAAAACCGAAGCAAATTTTTCCAACGCCTGCAAAATTTTTAATTTCCATAATTTTCACCTACATTGAGGTTCATATTCTTAGAAAGTAAGTTGTTAATGTAAAATCAAAACCTTTTTTGATTTCAGATGAAAATTGGAATGGCTAAACTGCACGCAATTGGAGAACTATACTAACAACCTTCGGTAGACATCACAGCGTTTGCGTCATAATTATTGGCTGAAATGTTTAGAAAAAATCATAAAAGCTTATCGAAATATAAATGAAATGATGTTCTAATTTGTTTCAATTCTAACTAATTCTTCCTACCAAAAAAAGATCCCCCAAAATTAGTGTCAAACAGCCTCCTCTCCTAATGTCCCCCTCGCTTAACCAATTTTCCTTGGATCCACCAGTGCTAAGGGGGCCTGTAGATCTTATGCACCGAGGGCCAGAAATGAGCTTAAGCCGGCACTTCAAATAATAATAACTTATGGAATTCCTGTCAAAGTTCCAGCGAACCTAAGGACTCCATGGAATTCAGATTGAAGACCTCTGAATGAAATAGAATAAAACTTTTGGAAAAATCTAGAAATTCGCTATTAGAAGATTCCAAATTTTCTCTATATCATTGTTCTTCCATATTCTTACATTGCAAAATGGGACTTTAGTTGCGCAACAGTTGTTTACAAAAGATGTCAAAAGATTTGATAGAGTAAAAAGAGGGGAGTCTGATTCTCACAAAATTCGAATAAAATATTAATAAGCTAATACCGCACCAATCACAAAGGTATCATCAGCAGGGCTTAACAACTACCTATTTAATCGGCTGATTGATTATTGATCGTTTATTAACCTATGACTATTAGCGATATACCTCGTAATTCTGAATTATGGTCAAGTAACGAGGACGACACCTAACATGTCAACGATAGATTTAACGAGCATCAGTCCCTCCACACTCTTGCATTTTATTGGCACTAGGTTTCAAATCCACAATTTGAGAGAAACAAACACCCATTACGAGTTTGCAAAAGTTACCATTTGGTTACCGAGACCATAGCTATTAAATGGAACCCTATTTAACAGCCTTACGAATAAATATATACATGTTGTTTGAAATAGTGTATGTATTTTTATATTATGTTGACGTTAACAATGATGTTTCAATTTTTTATCAATTAAAAACTTCAAAATAATTTACTATTAAGTTAGTTAGGTTAAAGGGCTTTATTGCTGTTTTTCAATAATGGACAAATAAATATTTCCTTTGGGAGTTTTACATATATGTATATGGAGATTCCCATACTTATTTTAGACGCAGGAAAACCACAAATTTACAATAAAAGATTAGTTAGGAATTCGTGGTCTAGGACACAATAAGCTTCTACGAAGATTTTACTTGTAAGGTTGAAATATACCTCAATAAAGAAATATTGCTGATTAGTATTGCTGAATTGTAATAATCAATTTTTTAGTTTCAAAAATATTCTTTCTTTCAAATGGGCTGCAACTTAACAATATAGCTTTTGCAGACAGAGCAAGTCCCCAAATGTGAGAGCTCTTTAATTCATAGCACCATCTAGTGGTGGCTCCCGTTACCAAATTTTGGAAGCTGAATTTATTCAATTCAAGTTCTCGTCTGATGTTTAATATTGCCATGATAAAATTTTGCTGAGAGTATCTGAGCTAAATTTAAACTCAGAAAAATCTTTTGCACGAAATATGTCCCATGCGGGCCTACGATTTTCGCATCCAGAAAATCTATCGACTCCAGCTGAGATCGAACCCGCAACTTTGGTCTTACGAGATGGGCACGCTACCTCTAAGCGACAGGCCTCCGAGAGAGAAGGAAGTTTAAAAAATAACTTTCACACTTTTGAGGGTATATAATCTTTAATAATGTGCAAGTCTTAGATTGGGAAAAAGTTTGGCATAACCACAGACAGTTATCGCACTTAAAATAATTGTGATAAAATTCTGCTAGTAAAACAGTTTAAAATAAATATGAAACTAGAATATTTACTTTTGACTCATTTTCTCCTTGTCCAAGATTTGATAATTCTTCATCACCTGCTTTGTTTTTCTCAATGTTTGGCAGGCCATCATTTCCTTCAACAGTTTCTTCTATGGGTCCACTTTGTACGGGAACATTTTCCAGTACGGCTGTTGGATTTTCCGCACTTCTCGTCTCTTCTTCTGTCTTACATTTTTTATTTGATCTAAAATGGGCACCTGAAAACATAGGAAACAGTTAGTATAACTTTTCGCCTTTAAATATATTTAACAACATTAATACTTTCATCGTTAAGGCTTATTGAGAATAAAGTATGTTTATTTTCCGCCAAACGTATATATCATTGCATACTGAATTTTTGTATTAATTTTCCCATTACATGATTCACTTGTAGTAAAGAATAATACTAAACAGGTATGTGTTCATTACCTATTATTTAATATTTTTACTGTTGTTTGTGTTTATGAAAAGCGAAAAATTTTGAAGATTTTTTTAATTCATTGAACCACTTATATATTTAATATAAAAACTTAAGTATAAATAATGCACTATCCATAGAAGAATGTTGCCATTGCATCGTGTCTAGCTCAAGCGACTTGGATTAGCCTTCCACTATCACCTCGGGGGATGCAAACGCGGTCGCTAAGCACACAATTTCTAAGCAGCGTTTCATAAAACCAATTATCCCAGAGCTCAATTGCCCTAGAAATTTGTCGTCTACAGTATCAGGACTCCACACGGGTTATTTCAAAGGTATGAAAATATCTCCAGATAATTCCCGATCTTACCCCCATCTGCATATATCATCCGAAAAACCACATAACAGACTATACTTTTAACTGCAAGGCCATTCTTGCATCACTTTTTAAATTTGATGCATCACCACAGGACATTCTTTACAGTCCTGGCCTCGTTTGTGATTGGGGCTTTTGGACCGATATGGAAATGCACTAAATCCATGGACAAGACAAGTAAATATAAAACTTAAATTCTAAAAAATCCCGTTTAGAATAACACACACACACACACAAAACACACGGATATTTACTAGAAATCTTTTGTTAAAAATAATATTCTCTTTTTCTTCAGTTTAATATAATACCCTCGAGTTTTTATAATAGCTAAAGACTGAATCTCACACATACATTGAATCAGCTTTTAAGCAAAATTGGGATGCATATTGGCCTACAAATGCTGGTGTGTGTGTGAATGAATATATATATAATTTTAAAATATCTCCATTAGAGATACTGAAATGACTTGTGAACATTAAGGATAAAAAAAACAATACAGATATTAGAACCTTCTTAAAAAGATAGATGCTGCTGTATTATAAACAATGCTGACCGAGGACAGCTTTTAATTTTATAAAAAAAAGTGGGGTTTAAACAGTTTTATAGCTAGCCATACAAATATTTTTTTCTTTTCAAATGGGGCTACGGATTGGTCATTACTATTGTAGATCAAGAACATTCCCCGGGAGCTGTATCTTTTTAGTGTTGCACTAGATACAAATTGCCACAATGCAATGTTGATGACCTGTTTCCTTCCCAGATGGAGGCACCTGAGCTCTGACGATGTGAAATTATGTCAGAAATTTTGCCCTAAAGGCACCTAAACAAAACAAGAACTTAAGGGATCTTTAACATGCCGCATAATCAAGTTTAGGCGTACAAAACCAAGCCTAACCAAATACGCCCCCCAAACATATATTAGTCAGAAATAGCCATTCTTTTTTGAAATTTAATTTCAATTCACGCACATTCCATTTTTTTTACTGTTAATTCTAAGAAACAACCAACATTTACTCAAATCAGGGTTTGAGATGCTGTGCCTCATGGAGCTAAAAAAGCATGACGCTCTCCAACCAGTGTCGTAACGTACACCCCCACATCGCGGTGTTGCCAGAATTCTAAGGGGCTCAAAACCTGACTGACTCCAAGTACCCTTTATAAGATCTGGCTTGGGGCCCAAAACCTGACTTTGCAGGGGGAGGGGGGGTAATGTTCTCCGTTACGCCACTCTATCTCCAGTCTCCCACAGCAAATTTTTTCACCCCCTAATCGCAGTCTGAAACAACTTCGAGTGCAATTATGGCTTCTAATTTGAGAAGATTTTGATCGAAATATTTATTTAACTGACATTAAATCTCACCAAATTAATCGGAAGTAAGATTCCATCTAATCAGCAAGTACTATATTTGTTATTTTATAATTTACGAGAGGTTAAGCTGCCTCTAAGGAAAATTGCTAGTTTTAGAAACAATTATAAATTCTTGTCGGAATTATTTCGGCATTAACAAATTTTCTTAATAAAATATTTTTTTTAAGTACTATGTTTTTATAACCAGCTTCATGCATTGTCATCCACTTCTGAGCTTTGGTTCAAATTTCAAGTCTCTAGCTGATCGGGAAGTTAGTTTAAAATCAATTACAAAATTCCACCCGGACAGACATACAAGAAAGCGAGTTAATTAAAACATGGTGAAAAAATACCCAGCGCACTCTAAGCCCGTGGAAAGAACGTGAGCGTCAATTTATATAAGATTAAAATAATTTACTTGACGTTACTCACGCTAATACTTTAAAGATAATTTTCTTTTCTGTCCAGCCACTATGGTGTTTATGAAACTCAACTTGTAATCGAGTGGGCTCGGGTACGAATCCCGAATAAGGCATAGATGTATCTTCAGGAAAAGAATTCGGACTTTCGCGTGAAACGGATTCCCGTCTCCAATGGAAAGCAGCGCACCACTTTTGTTCTATGCTGGGATCATTGTTTGTAATAAAGTCTACATTTTTTGTGATTGTATTGTATGTTTCTAATCATTTATCTCTCGTTTTTCGTGTATATCCTAAGATGAAACGCACGACAACAACAATAAAATTTTTAAAAGAGGACATTTTTGTACAGTCAATGAAACCCAAGGAGATAGAGAAGCTTTGAGGAAATCAATATGGAAATTATTACAATGAAAAGCAAAGGCGACTAAGCGGACATAAAAACTGACACGCCTAACAGTATAACTAAGAAATATCTGGCTATTGTATGGATTCAACAGAAGAAAGGACAAATATCGAGAATATTTTTGATCAAGGGCGTGTGTAACTACGCCGTATCAATGATATTGGCCCCATTATGTAGTAGCAAAAATCGTAAAGTGTTAAGGGCCCCCAAAACGGTCCTCAGTGAGTTTTGATGCAGGGCCCATTTAGGACTAGATACGCCAGTCTTTCTGATCAACTAGGTCCTTCATCAAAAATTATCCAGAGTTTTCTTATGAAAAAGATCGATCTGCAGATTGATTTAGGGATGAAAAATGTCGAATTGCATAAAATCCGAGTGATGGAATGTTTTTTAACTTCAAAACTAATGATTATACTTGATTCATGCCAGAATACTCAGAGAGAAAAGCCATTTTTATTCTCAAAGCCTCAGCTAAATGTATGAGGCGTATCATAGATAAACTAGCAACCAATCAAAATACAATCTAAAGCTACCTAAAAAGATTTTCGCTAAACGAAGGCTATCAACATTAAAGAATTATATAAATAAAACAACCCCCGTTTCATATCCATTCATTGGGAGTATAAATCGCTACATGTTTTTAAACTTTTTTATAGGCTATTTATTTCTCTACTGAATTTCTCGCAGTTTTTTATGTTTTATTAACAATTAAAAAATAGCATTTAAGGAAATATATTTTGTTTTGCCGAATTTCATGTTAACATTTAAATTTTTAGGGGTGGGAAGACCATTTACTGCCATAAGGAAAATTAAATTTAAGGATGATTATTTGCCATGAAAAGATGAGAAGCATGTTGCAACGCACAAGGGGTTATCACGTTCTGCACACATATAGCGGGTCCCCTTTTCTTGTCCTTTTCTGCTACATCGTCTGTAGCTGGAAACTATCCTTGGCGTATGATTTCCCACACTGGCTAAGAGCACATCATCCGGAACTACACACTTCTTTGCTTGGAAGCTAGTAGACCACCCCTTCCTTTTTCTTGAGGAATATCTGTCTATTAGCTAACGAACTAATGCTATGCCGAATGCTAGTTGGTCTAAACTCCTGTTTATTTTCCTCACTTGCCACAGTATGAAACTAATTATGATAACAAGGCCAATAAGAAAATAAAAGATACGATGATACCATTTCACAGATCTTATTTGATATTTTTCTTTTCTTATTGAAGTGATCACCCTCTATCATGACATCGTTATATACACCGACAGCTTTTGTGCTAGATACTACAGGGAAGGTTTTGAAGACGCGGAACGCTCTGGACGTCCGCAGACTTCTTACACCACTGAAAACATTGAAACTATTTCTGCGGCGGAACGTGAGAACAGGGTTCAAACATCGACGGGGTGAAAAAGAAAACTGTGTTTCACCACATCCTCCTTACTCTCCTGATTTAGTCTCCTGAGACCAGAATATTTCCAGAACTGGCACATCACTTTCAGGGTCAGTTCCAATCTGCATATGAAATTAACAGTGCATCGCATGCTGAATTAAAGGACATAGCTAAAAATGGAACATAATTATTCCATCGCTAGGAATAATTGTGTTGTATGTCAAGGGTCTTATTTCAAAGAACGATGTCTTTCAGCTATTTAATTGGTAATATATTTTAAGTTATAGACTCAGTCAGGTAACTTTTGAATCCTAAAATCTCGTATAAACCGAACTCTCTGCTCGCACCGTCGAATTAGTCCAATCCAAGCTTTTTCCGTCTGCCATCTTATCGTGCATTGTAATAGTTGGAAAGTAGTGTTTTTTGTTTTTTTAATTCAACACTTAAGAAGCTGTTAAATTACCTGATGTTTTTTTCCTTTTAATTATTCAGTATGTGTCCTCACATTGCAAAAATGTTAAAAAGTAAAAAAATGCCTGCTTTTTTTAAACAAGAATTACTTTGAATTTGTATTATAAAAAAGCTTAAATTCTAAGCTCCATTCCTTTTGTGGCAGTATATTTTACATAAAACTTAGTTTTATTTTATTTCCCTTTTCATCTATATACCAGAGAACATCTTTTCCACATAGGAACAAATTCTAAAAAATATACACAAAACATGTCCTCAGACAAAAAAAAAAAAAAAAGTGGGTACGTTTTCAGTTTGAAACAGAAACTCACTTTTGCGTTTTAATTCCGGAATTCTGGATTGGGAGCGTGTAGTGCAACGATTGTTCTGAGACTGAGCAACAGTGTTGCCTCCATCTGAAAAGATAAAAAATTAACATGTTAACAAACAAAACTTATTCATTGAGAAAAATAGAATTTTTTTGTAATATTGTGACGTCTTACGCGTCTTTTCTTTAACAAGTCCTTTGGGTTCTTTGGGCCAGAATTAATGGCAACTCTTTTCCAACCATATCCAAGAAACGAGATGTGAAGAGATGCAAATAAACGGACTTTTAATATAGGATCTTAGAGTAAGCGGTATGGCAATGTAAAGGAATGTTAGACAATTGATGTGCGTTGTGGTAGTTGATGATTATTACAGTTTGTGTTCCAAGATTGAATAAGTTGTGCGTGACGTGAATACATATATTGGTACTAGAATAGAAGGAAGCCGTACTGCATACAAGCTGCATCCCATTGCAGATAAAGATAAAAGCTACTACGAGATAAAATAAGGTAGGATTGATTAATTTAATATTAGAATCGAGGATTTGGCGGTTCGCTTATTGAGATTGCTCTGAATTGAGTTAGGTCTTATTATAAATATACGTATATTGTGTGTTGCATATTACGTCATCGTAGATTTTCTCATATTAATTATTATAATTATATTTCTTAAAGGTTTAAGTTAAATATCTTAATAAAGTCATATTAAGATAATGTTTGATCCGAGTTCTTTCGCTAATCCTACACCTCTAGCTCACGCTGATACTTCGAGGGATGTACTTCCAAGGGGAGGTACATTAGAATATTACCAATAGTTATGCTCGATTGGCAACATTTGCCGAATGGACTAACTGGTTCACGAAATACATTTCAAAGAGTTGGTCAAATTCATTCTTTTGGGGGGATTAAATGCTGCAAATTAATTAAGATAAGGCATCCGAACACATTTGAAATACTTCTTCTCAAAAATGGCAATTAAAAACTACTTAAATATTCACAAATCTTATCTCTCTGTGGTACTTACAATCAACCTAACCTTAACTGTGTGTGTGTGAACCTTTTCCTTAACTTAACTCTTAACTGAACCTTAACCTTACCTTCAACCTAACCTTAACTGA
This sequence comes from Trichonephila clavipes, assembly GCA_019973935.1. Taxonomy (NCBI): domain Eukaryota; kingdom Metazoa; phylum Arthropoda; class Arachnida; order Araneae; family Nephilidae; genus Trichonephila; species Trichonephila clavipes. The sequence continues at coordinate 21,737 of BMAU01020065.1, forward strand.
ATTAATTTCAGTCAAAATTAAATCTTGTGTGTATGCTGCATAACATTTCTAATATAATTTTCTAATACTTTACAAAAGAAAATAAATTGTAGACGAATTTCTTAGAACTGCAGAAATGATGTACGAAAAAGAAACCCAACTTTCAGGAATATATTTTCTAGGTTTTAAACAATTTAAGTACTTTTGTCAAAAGTTTTTGTGTAATAATGTAACTGTTAAATAATAAAATATTTTAACAAAATTAATAAAAAATTTAGATGAATTAAAAGATTTTAAAAATCATGACTTCCACTGCTTTTTATAAAAAACATTAATTCTTAAAATATTTGATTATATTTATTTTAAGAATTAACAACTATAAGATAACAACTATACTATGAAAATATTATTAGTTTAAAATTGCCGCATTTAAAGTTTAAAAAATTATTTATAAAAATAGATTATGAGATAGACATTTAAAGCTAATTAAATTTTGTTTTACAAGCAAAACAAATTTAATGTATACAATGCATAAGTATGGAATCAAACAAAAATAAAGGCTTTATTGAAATAAAAGTATCGTTACAAATGATTATCTGTCAAAGAGGAAGAACAACAAGCAGATGTGTTCCTTAGTATGGATATGCCCTTACTGCGATGGTTGCTTGGGACCGTTTTTCCATATTCAGCACATGATTGTCCAACAGTTCTAGAGGTAAGAGTACCCATTCCTCAATCAACATGTTTCAGTTGTTGGGTGTTCCCCGAAAGATGTAATCATGCCGCAAGGCGTCCCCCCAAAGCATCCCACACATGTTCTACAAGATTTAAATCGGGAGAGAATGCTGACCAATCCATTCGATTGATATCTTCTCTTTCCAGTAGCTGCTGAACATCAGAAGTCCAGTGTAGCCGTGTAATGCCACCCGGAACAGACACACATGAAAAGGATCACCTCCTTACAAGAGCGATTTCCGATTATGAACCCCGGTCGGAAACGTGGAGCTAAGTCCACCAGTTCAACACATAATGCTTACCTGGATGACGACCCTAGGTTTACAGTACCGGTCTCTTTCCATGATGTTCTTGGATGAAATTGTGTCCCGACCTCTCTCCAAATCAACTGGTGTTGAGAATCGATTGTGGCACTGAAATGACTCTCGTCCGTAAAGAGGACATGACTCTGTTGGTGACATGTCCAGTTTTTGGGCTTCTTACACCTCTCTAAATGGTGCCGCCGATGGCCAACTTTCAAAGAAATGCAGCGTTCAGGATGGCGGGCGAGTCGGTCACCATTATGAAGGCGTCTGGCCACAGTAAACCAAGACACTTGCCACCCGGTTACTGTACACAGTTGATGAACAATGGCGCTTGCTGACTGGTTTGGGGCTTTTTTCGCATGCAGTGCGATACATTGGTCATCCACTGCAGTTGTTTTCCTAGGGCAGCCCCTACCAACCTTTCTAACAGCTGTACCTATAGTTTAGAAGGCTTTCTAAGCACGCGAAACGACACTTTTGTTGATTCTGAAAATTTCAGCTACAGTGTGGTCAAACTACGTCCCTCCTCCAGATTTCTGAACACTCTTCCACGTGTTAAGTCATTCAGAGGATTTCTTCTAACCATTTTCTCGAAAGAACTTACTTGTATTTGCAGCAGATGCCTTTAATTGCCTCCGTTCTTCCTTTTATTGTAGTCTTGAGTTGCTCGCACCACCCGCAAGTGTTTTGCGTACTCTCACGTCACTTATGACGTTTTGGTCCTGACATTTGCACACTGAATTACTTGTTTATTGTACTGATCACAATATCCCCCTTTTTTTCTACAATTTCATGGCTATCTGCTTAAAATTTATATTGGTGCTTAAGTTTTGAACACTAGTGTGTTTAATGTCTCATTAATGAATTTTCAGATTTTTAAAAATATTTAAAGTTGTTAGCTAAAAGAATCAAAAGAGGAAGATAATACGATAAACCGCTTCTTATTTTTCAATCATTCTATTTTGTTTCATTATTTTTTTTTATGTTTAAAAATTAATTCTGAAGTCCACGGTATTGTATTTAGAAAATTACAAGCCATTTCGAAATTATGTTTATAGTGCGAAATGGCTGACAGATTGGAACTTTAAACATCTTAAGACAGCGTTTCTCAAACTGTGGGGCGCACCCCCTAGCGGGGCGTGATAACTCTATGAGGGGGACGCTAGCATATAGAAAAGTCGAAAACAAAAGATTATTTTGAAAAATAATTAATTTACTGAAAGCAACAAAAAAAACACCCCATTCTGACATAATAAAACATAAAATACACATTTACACTGATATAATACACTTATAAATGTATCAGTACTGCACGGTGTATTTTATAATTAATTTAACAATACTAAGTTAAGAACAAGTTTAATAATTACCAGTGACCCCATGAGCTTGTCATATATAAAATTATATTAAAAAATTAACAATTATTTTAATAATCTGTACTGTTTGTAATTAATCACTTAACAGCTGATTAAAAGTTACGCAGTTCTCTCCCCAATGACATCTTTTTCCACGTAGACGCGCTCTGTGGCGCATGTGATGTATTGGAAGGCTAGGGGTGAGGGAAAGAAAAGGGAATAAATAAACTTAAAATAATTTTATGGATGGCAATGCACAGAAAAGATCGTAATTCGGAACGACGTATATATACGCTCAGTACAATAAACGTTTGGGCTGAGAAGGACGTATATATACGTCAGTGAAACTTAAGAGATTAAAATTGTATTCTAGCTTTAGCGTCAAAATATAGTATTATTGAATTCAAAACATTGTTATTGCATGGAAGGGGTGCGATGGAAATTCTGATTGAATATTGGGTCGCAAGTATTGAAAGTTTGAGAAGCCCTGGTAATAAATATATAATCGCTAAATTTCAAAAAGGATTCATCACGTACTTAAGCGTGTTTCAGATCCTCCTACCATTTACAGAAGATGAATTTGATCCTCAGTTTCCCTACTATGCATATATCGAAAACTTCCACGAATGGAGCAGGATCACAAATATCAAAAGACGACTCACAGATTGATTGAGAAGATCATACAATGGGCTCAATTCATGTGACGTCATAGTCACATGATAATGATAACCACGTGTTTTTAGCCAATCAGTTCAAAAACTCATGTGACGTTATAGTCACACGATGAAAGCAATCCCGTGTTTCCAGCTAATCAGTTCGTGTGCTTCGTAGTTGTCAACTTTTGATCTTTTCAGAAACTTTCTCTTAAAAAATACAAATTTGTCGATAATGCACACAAGCAGACAAAATACATTTTATTTAAAAGTACATGCGAAAAATAATTTTTTTTAATTCTGAAACTTTTTGAAGAAATTTATTTTTTTATAGCATTTGAACATTTTTAGGTAATTTTAAAATTTGAAATTTTACCTACGTTTTACTAGTAGATCAGCAAGTACATTAGTTCGATGTACATTAGTTCGTGTTCAATGGGAAACACGTGTCTGTCTTTATCATGTGACCGTCATGAATTGAGTCCATTAAAAACAGTAATGATCAAATTAAGAGAGAGAGAGTTTTAATTTAAATCTATTTCAGTGCAGCAGACATCAGATCACTGAATATCTACAAGCTACACATTGAATGTCTTGTGTTGCATTGGTTGCCTTGCCCCTACTGGGTCGACTATTCAGCTACCAATGAATAACCTTTTAGATTGAGGGGTCCAAACCAGTATACCTCCAGAGCCAATCATAGGCCATATGTTTGCTGGAATTTTCTATTTGGATGTTAGGGTTAGCTTCCCTTACTTGTTTTTCACCTTTTCGCACTTCGCCAAGGATCTTTCCCCGAATAAGTAAGGCAACAGAGGACAAACCTTTTTAGAGATGACCCATTATAATATATTGAAAAACGCACCAAAAATTTAAAAAATATTACATTTTGTAAAATTTTTCGTACTAATTCAATGGATGGCACTATATGACTGTATTTCTTGTTTTTTCAATTCTTTAACCAAAATAATATTTTAAACGCTTTGGAGATAAATATAAATAAGCAATTTTAATAATTGTGTTGTTACTTCTCAATTTTTTTTTTTTTTTTTTTTTTGCTCTTGCACAGATGTTGCAAAATCAATTTCTATGTAAATTCTTATAACTATATTTTGCATATGCAAAAAAAAAAAAAAAAAATTATTAAAATTTTCAAGAAAATTTTTCCACTTTCTAAGTGAAATTTTAAAATACTTTGGGAAATTGAAAATTTTTCTGTTCTATTATTTAAAAACCTATAGCGTGCCAAACAGAGTCCCTTGGCAGGCCGTTGCTAACCCATTACTGGAACAAAAAAATTAAACTACGTTTGGAATCGCGATTTTTTTTAAAGAAAAACGCAGAAAAGAATTTTATATATATATCATTTAAATTAGAATATATGCATAAAAAAATCTTAAAAATATTGCAGCAATAAAACTTTTTAAAAAAGCGTTTTTTAACATAAAGATAGGAAGGAATTATAATTTCAAATTATTTTCACGAAAAATTATTTAATAAAAGTGCTATTTTTCAAACATAAACATAACAGTCTACTACAAAAGTGTGCATGTATGTATGACTTTTGAACATTGTGTTCTAACTAAACCAAGAAACTAAATTATTTATATAAATACGATTGCTCATTAAAAACAGGAAGCTCTGGTAGCGTTATATTTCTCACGTCCAATTAACATTTTTTACAATAACTGAATACAATTTTATCAAAAGTGATACTTTTTACATTTCTTCAAAAACTAAGAGCTATGAAAGAATATATATATATATATTTTATTTCTGTCTCAATGCAAAAACACAATCATTGGGAAAATTTGATAAAGTTGAGAATTTAAATTTCGTGAAATATATATAAATTCTGTAAAAATAACACTATAAGTGCTTTATTCTGGTATTTTATGCCTACATTATTCAAATTGATTTTGATCGCTTTTGCATACACAAAAGTTATTTCAGCACACTTTATATTTGTTGTAAGCTTATCATAACATACGGAACATGTTTTAGTCACTTCTATTGGAGGTTCCTATGCATCTCTTGTCCAATCACGAGTGCTCTTGAACCGATTTCTGCAAATATGAAAACGTTTCTGGAAATCCCATCAAAATATGTCTTCTCTTGGCAGCATTTTTACCAATAAATTGGACATTGTACAATCTGCTAAGTTCTACCATAAGACCTTCAAAAGGTCAAGATATACCAAAAGAAATATATAACTCTGGGTGATGACTAGGTACAGTGTTTTTTTCCAGGTACAGAAGTTTAAGTTGGCATTACTTTCCAAGATGGCGATCGATTTAACAGCTGTCAAGTGATTTATTCTCAGTTTGGTTTGGCAATCCATCATGAATAGACTCACGCCTGAACAACGCTTTCAAATTGTGCAATTTTATTTCGAAAAGAATGGTCGATTTTCATAAGCGAATTTTGTTTAGCGATGAAGCGCACTTCTGGTTGAATGGCTACGTCAACAAACAAAACTGCCGCATTTGGAGTGAAGCTAATCCACAAGTGTATGTCGAAACACCGTTACATCCAGAAAAACTGACTGTTTGGTGCGCTTTATGGGCTGGTGGAATCCTTCTTCAAAAACGATGAAGGCCACAACGTTACAGTCAATGGTGATCGGTATAGAGCCATGATTACTAACTTTTTCATTCCTGAATTGAGCCATCATGATGTCCAGGAGCTGTAGTTCCAACAAGACGGCGCAACATGTCACACAGCTCGTGCCACAATCGATTTATTGAAAGACACGTTTGGTGACCGCCTAATTTCACGTTTTGGACCTGTGAATTGGCCTCCAAGATCTTGTGATTTAACACCGCTAGACTATTTTCTGTGGGGCTATGTAAAGTCATTGGTCTATGCGGATAAGCCACAAACGCTTGACCATTTGGAAGACAACATTCGCCGTGTTATTGCCGATATACGGCCACAAATGTTGGGAAAAGTCATCGAAAATTGGACGTCCAGATTGGACTACATCTAAGCCAGCCGTGGCAGTTATATGCCAGAAATCATATTTAAAATGTAATGCCATAAGATTCATGTCAATCGAATAATACATCGTTGTTTTATTGCAATTTAAATTTCTATACCTCTCAAAGAAACACCTTTTATAAGAGTCTGAAGAATAACAAATAAAAATTTATTTTCTATCTTCATTATATTTAATAATTAAAACTTTACAATATTTCCTCATATAGAGGCGCACTCATTAGTAAAAAAATATCAAATATATGTGCATTATGTGTTGCATTGTTTCATCACACCTTGAGTTTACATACCATTAGTTGTAATCTTTTCACAAGATTGAATTGCGCAGTTCCAGCTATTGGACGTATTAAAGATTTTAAAAGAGATTTGTTTTTATTTCTAAATTGTCATGTTTTTATTAAAATTTGGAACCCTGATTGTGAGAGATAAAAAAAGGCTATTTCCTTTAAAAATAATTTTTTAATCATTTTCTTTAATGCTGTTTTCGCCATATGTACGAGAGTGTGAACTTAATGCGGAGCACAGTTTCGGACAGAAAAAATGACTAAATTTGTGAAATTGTAACTCATGTATTTGATTATAATATGTTTTTTTTAATTTCAAAATATTTCATAAATACTTGATTTTATCTTTTAAAATGTAAAGGACTAGAAGAAAAAAATGTGTCAACTAGAATAAAAATATGTAATATAATGAAATCAGTGATTCTCTACAGGATAGTGAAGCCAGAATATAATATTAATGTTCGAGTACTTTTACATCTGAAAAAATACTCAGAATTTGGGTTCTATTCTTTATCATTAGCCGAAGACAACCTTAAAAATAAGAGCCTAGGATGGTCTTACAAGCGATTTAAAGTTCAAAACTAACTCTAAAACATTTTAAAAGCATTAAAAAGTTATATCGAACCAAGTCACTATTAGAACAACGGAGGCATAAAAATTAATATGGAAAAATATTTTAAATAAATAAATCCATCGTATTTAGTACATGATCGTATATCATATCATAACATTAAATATGAAATACATAAATACAACACATATCTAAACTGTCATACAGTTGAGTTTGTCATTCTTTTTGCTCTTATTTTCGAATAAAAGTATGGGTTTTAAGTAATATGCATAGGTTTTAGATAATGGCAAGCAAATTTCTCTTTTTATAACACAAATGGGTCAAATTGATGTCAAGTCATAGTTCATGCACCTCAATGTTGTCAATTTTTGCTTTTTACAAAAATTTTCTTTTAAAAAGTACATGCTCGCTGAAATTAATAATGCACATAAGTAAACAAAATACATTTGGTTTGCAAGTTACTGTATAATAAAGAGTTTTTTTATTTTACTTTTAAAAACTTTTTGAGGAATCTTAAAGTTTGGACATCCTCCTCCTATTAGTGAATCTGAAATTGCATTTTGAGACTTTACAACAAATACAAGCTTTGAATTCATCTGAAAGTACGTGATTACTTTTATGAGACAGTCATGAATTAAACCCATTGTATTTTTTCGTGATTTTTAGAGAAATGTGTCTACCGTACCGAAAAAAAATTATTTTATAGCCACAGAATCATTTTCAATCACTATTTTTAATTTAAAGCTTACATATCTCTTATAATCTTAAGGGTACCAGAACATGCTCAAAAGAGTAAAATGCCATAAATAAGACTCTTTGTTTATGAGACATATATCTTAAAAATTTTCCAATAGAGCTTAGATTTTATTTGTGATCTTAATAAAGATATTTTAACCATTCTCTGCAGAAATACAAAAATAATTTTTAGTTAAAAAAAAAAAAAAATTTCTGTATGTGTACTTAAGTTGGACATAATTTTTGAGATCTCCTAATTCATGCTTATATTTAGGTACCATTTTTTTAAAAAAAATTTCTTAAATGTGTAAAATATTTTTTTGCACTTATATAAAACAATACTCAAAACCTATAGTGAACCTATTTTTTTAAATAAAATATTAAGATGGTTTCTTTAAAAAAATTACATAATTTTGAAAATTTCTATTTTTTTTCTCCTTTTTCCAAACATAAAATTAGTTTTTAAAAGACTAAACACTACTTCGACTAAAAAAATAGGTTCACTATATGCGCAGGTATCCTGTATAGATGTACAAATTGGAACCATACAGTACAATTGCTTTTTATATACATAAAAAGTGTACCTAAAAGCACAAAAATATGCTTTAGAGAAAAAGTGAAAAAAGTAAACAATTGTAAACGTCTGTTTACATTTTTGTCAATTACTTTTTTCATATTTTAAGGTTATTTTATCAATCAACATATATAAGTGTTACACATTTTTAAATTCAGGAAAATATATACTATTTTTTAATACTAAAATAGAAAAATCAATTTTTTGAATGTGTATGATGTCCTGGTTCTCTTAAAACCAAGTTTCTTAAAAACATTTGTGTATAACTGTTGAATGTAGAGGGAAGAAAAACATACCTGTCTCAATACTTTCGGTAGCAACCTCTGAAAGATTAGAACTACCAGCTTGGGGACCCATCATGAAATTCTTAATCCTGAAGATTCCTTCAATTCTGTCAAAATCTTGAAAAAGACTGTTTATGAATATTGTCAGAGCCTTGAAAAAGACTGTTTATACTTTATGCAAATACCTGAAATGGAAAATAAATTTATATTAATTTTCATAAATATACTTTCTAGATATAGATATTTTGTAAAATATGAAATTTGTCCTCTCTCTCTTATGGGATTATTAAAAATCAGTACAATATATTCATATAATGCATAATCAATTTAAATTCGGCTAAACGGTATTTAGAATAGTTAAAATAGTGTACTTTTAGCTAAATGTTTTGTCCCTCTGCTGCGTAAATTCAGAACTCAAAATAAATATTAAAATTTCCATTCGTTTTAACTAATACATATTTCCTCAGTTATTTAATTATATATAATTTGGAAAGATCCTTTACTTATTTTACTAAATGAATGCTGCAAAATATTAATTTTCAATTGATACAAAATTTTATTTCTCTCAATTCCAACTATTAATTCTCTCTCTTCCCATATATATATATATTGTTCAAATTTTCAATCGTTAATGAAATACTTTCTATTCATCCATTCAATTTCAAATACATTTTTTTAAAACTTGTAGTGGATGACACCTGATGTTAATACACTTTTTTCAAACATTAATTCTGCTTTTTTTTGGAAGAGAATTTCACTGTAAGTACTTACATCCAAGAAAGAAAATAATTAACAATTGTTAATACCAGATAAATTATTATTCTCATAAGCTACTCTTCCCTAATTTGCTTGAACGAAACACAATTTATAATTCCCATCTGGTTTTTGCTTCTACACTGAAGTATTTAAGACCAACCAAAGCTTTAAAAACGAAAACACATGAACCTAAATCACGTTTCAAAAGTTTCAGAATCTCATCCTTTTCTTCTGAAATCGAGGAAAGCATGCGAAATAGACTTCTTATTCTATTTATTAGGTAGGTGTTAACACGAGGAGACAATCTGAACGGTATAAGGCGATGAATTACTTGTTCTGAATTTAGGACACTAAGATCTTCGTCACGCTTCCCCCTGCTTTATAAGTACAACTACTAGACATATTTGAAATAGAAAAATAATTTTAAGAGCAAGTTCCACTTACAGTGGTTTGTATTAGCAAAATTTCCATGTTTCAAGTAAGGAAAAAAATGTTCTAAATTTTCAGACGATAATTAAGAAATAGTCTCGGGTAAATTATCCACGTGTTTTAAAGATGAATTTCTCCGATTAAGATTTTTTTACTCTTGCCATTTTAGTTTTAAGAATACTTTATTCAGTTTATTTGACGATATTTCGCAACAAAAAGAGGCGAGATATTATGATGTATTTAGTTACAGAATATATTACTTGCAACAAAAAGTTTTGTGTAATTTGTTTCTCTCTTTTATGTCCATAAGATTTTTAAAATTAGTGTTTTGCCATTATCCAAAAATTCCAATTTGCCATTATTCTAAACTTCAATAACGATTATAAATTGTTTTAAAAACTTAAATAACATTTTAGGAATTCTGAGAAAAATTTATACCATTAAATTGCCGATTTTTCTTGATTATTTCACGATTTTTATGATTCGCGATTTAATTATTTGTTTCACGATTTCTATAAGATTCCATATTTAATTATTTATTTCATCATTTTTATAAGAATTTCAGATATCGCAACAAAAGAGGCAAGATGTTATGATATATTTAGCAACAGAATATATTATTTGCGACAAAAAAATATATACTTTCTTTCTCTCTCTAGTATATATATATATATAAGATATTAAAATCAATATTCTACTATTACCCAAAAAGATGTTCTTATAAGTATTAATATTTATTAAATTTCAATAATTCTCAACTGAAGTAACTATCATAAGAATTGTTTTAAAAACTTAATAACTTTTTAGAAGTTTCGAGAGCAATTGATACTATACAATTATCAATGAAACTCCACACTCTGTCTCACACATTTTTAGAAAGCATGATTCCTCCTACCCTATTATAAAGGGGTTTTGCACCAAAATCAAACTGTCCAGGAATTTTGTATCAGAAGAATTTTTGCATGAGAATTCTGAAAAGTTTTAGATATTACATTTAATTTGATAATGTTAATTATTAAAGAATATTTAACTTTAGTGTCAAATAAATGACAGGCCAGGTATTTCAAAAATCATTTACAAAGATACACAGCAAAGAAAAATTTATGTGTTTAAACTACGCTATCCAAAGTGAGATGATTAAAATAGCCCCTCCTAAATCCATCACATGTTCAAAAACCAAGTTAAGATTCACTATCAATACATTTCTTAGTCAACTGTAAGAATCGCACATTCAAATTATTATCTTTTATTTCTAAACTCCTAAAACAAGCAAAAGAAGAAAAAATTCAAAGAAACTACCTGTGATACGAAATTCTCCATCCCGCCAAGAATGACGACCCGAACTATCGCACTGAGTCGAAATTCGGATGAATTAGTTCCTCCAGTTGCCACCCCTGACTCCGAGTTAAAGACCACGCCCCTGGCAAACTTTTTGAATTTATCAATTGAATTTCGAAGGGGGGAAACGTCGATGCAGTCAGAAAGGGATGAGAACAGTGCCTCTTAGAAAGAGAAAGAGAGGATAGTGCAAAGCTCTGGCATCGAAGTTGTTGCCCCTGGCAACCATCCTGTACACAGAGACCAGCCACTGCAGTCTCGCTGCCAGATGCAACGGATCAACGATCAATGGATGGTGGCCACACCTGTGTTTTACCTCTCCCCCACCATACACCTGGGGTGATCCACGTCTCTAACAGACCCACCCCTAAAGAATCCTCTTACATCTTTAAACCAATTTCTCCGTGCATCCCCGTAAGGTTAAATTTTGGAATGAAAATGGCTTTGAACACTTTTCGATTCATGTTAATTGTGATGCTGTTTCATTGTAATTATTGGTTAACTCAACAGTTCATCTCAGTTAATTTATTTGCACCTATCATAAATCTTTTTTTTTTTTAAAAAAAAAACCCAATTTTTTGATAACCAAACAGTACATTTGGAGGAAATGGTTCTTAACTACACATTTATACTGAGATGTTTCATTAATAACTTTTACTGAGAGAATGCAGCATTTATTTCATTTTTATAATATTTAATGGCGATAAAAATAGACTGATTTTTCAGTATGGAAGTTTCCAAAAAGCAAATTAGAAGAAAAAACGTTTCCTTCTCTACGGGTAATAAAATGCATACACTAGTGGAATTTTTTTTTTAATATTATAAGGATGACTCTCTATCAAATCAAAGAAAAAAAATAATTATGAATATCAATAATTACTAGATTTGTTGCAGAAACTAAAAAGATAAGATAATTTAGAAACAAGGCAACTGATACAATGAGTTTAATTTTAACATATCACTTCTAAAATTAATCAATAAATTAAATCGATTTAGAAGAAATAAAAAAAATCCGATATGACAATAGAATAAGTATTTAATTTTTAATGAAAAATCATTTATTCCTTCAACTGAAAAATATTTTTTGAATAACTAAGCTAAAAAAATTCGTAGTTTTACATTTACGTAAATTAAAATAAACCATCAGATGATACACACTGTGTACATAAGAAAAATACAATTCTTTTTCTAGATGAGAGAAAATTATTCTCTTTGCGTTATTTATTTTTAAATTCGAAAAATACAATGTTCTATTTTTTATAAGTTCAAACTGAATACATCACTGAAATCAACCTAAATTAATTTTGAATAACACGAAACTAATGAATACTGATAAAGGAACTGAAAAGATTTTTGAAACAAATTAATCTACACCAGTGAAAGAAATTAAGAAAATTTATTCGTAATTTCTTTATAAATTTGTTCCCTATTTCTTTTTTTAACAATATATTTGTCCTTATCGCAAGACTAAATTATAGTTAGATATTCTATACCAAATTTTTAAAATAGGGATTTTTGCAGATTTTTAAACGTTTTTCAACACACAATTTTCTTAAAGAACTGAGTTCCAAGACAATACGTAAATTTATATAGGTTAATTTCCGTACTTGCATACCAGCAAAAACAACAGGATGAACAGCTCTAGGATTTTCCTAACCAGTTAGGAAGACATAGCTATACAAGTCAAACTGCTTACTGGTCAATAAAGGTCCACTTTTACAACTTTTGTTTTACTCCACACATTCCTACTGAAGGGGACTTTGGAATATGCAACCATTCTTAACATTCCATCAAAAGAACCCACCTCCCAAAGTAGTCTTTGGGGACTTCAAAAGGACAAAAGAATGAAATTCTAAGATCCAAAAGAAAGAACTACAGAAGTTACAGTTTCATACTTCAGAATTTCTTGCCAACAACATTGTGTGAGATACATAAAATTTATTTAGATAGTTTGAAAGAGGTTATATATAGATAAATTCAAAGGTTATTTTCCCAACTTACATACCAGCAGAAAAACCATACAAAACAACTTTCTAGGAAATAGACTTTTCTAGAAATTTTGACCAGCTTAGGACAGTTTTGTACAATGGAGACAGTAAAAGTAAGGTGCAGATGTTAAACTAGTTTGACCGACGCATTTTACTTCCCAGAAGAGGGGAGGGAATTGGAATTTGCAGTCATCCATGACATAGCATGAAACGAAACGGCATCTCAGAAGTTGTGTATTGAAACTTCAAAAAGAAGTAAGAGTGGAAATCTCCAGAAGTTCTAAAGAAAGAACTATGTAAGAAAATGGCGAATGTGTGCGAGCCATATTTCACATGTTGTACTTCAGAATTTCTTGCTTTAAAACAAAATTTATGTAGATAATTAGTTTACTTCTAATAAAATATTGCCCATTCCTTCATAAAATTGTCTAAAAGCACACTCATGTCTTGTAAAACAACGACGATTTCGTTACGAAGAACTAAATGGCAGCAGTTCGAATGAAAGAGTTGTTTCAATAACAATCAGTTTTTTTTTATTTATTTATATTTTTTTAAGTGTATTCTGCTTAGAAGGAAAGAGTAGGAGTGATAGAAAATAGATAAAGAATGCTTAAAACTTAGTAAATAAAAAATACGTAATCTAAGTATACCAAGCAGCTGCTTATTTTACAATTCAAGGGGGAAACGTTACTCTCTAGCCATTATTTTTTAATATGTTTGATATAGTTCGTGTTTTTTCAAAGAAGCTCAATCGACTATTCAGTAAATGAAGGTAGCCTGATTAAATTTCAAAAACACGTGCCAGTTGCTTATATATTTTAGTCTTTCTATTGCAAAATAACCATCATGCAAAAAACTGGGTATTCAACAGGTTAATGAAGATTTTTCAAATGAACATATCAGAACTCTGAATAGCAATGCAAAAAATGTAACGCTGGGAGTCAAGCTTACGATACATTCCCCCATTTCACCTAATAAGAACAAATTACATTTGATTGCATCATTGTTTTTAAGACATCCTGTATCAATGTAACTATTAAACTTGTTAAGTTCCATCTACTTCAAATAAATACAAAGGTTTAGGAAAATACATATTTAACATTTTATTTTATAAAGAATTTTTTTTTCATGTTTGGTGTGATACATATTAAAATTTTAAGAAAAAGATGTAAGCTAGTAAATGACAGTAAGGTGACTTTCGGTTGGAGTAGTTGAGAATTGTGCTTATAAATCGAAAATTTATGTGTAATCACCATAAAAGTTAAGATTGAAAGACTATTTTCAGGTAACAAATTATCAAAAATTATCATTTTTTAAAAAAAATCCCTTCTGCTAAATCACTAAGAAATCACAGCTCAATCATTAAAGCTATTTCTGCATCTATTTTGATTAAGGAATCTAATATAAAGAATTCTAAAGCATATACAATCAGATTTGAAAAGGGGGGGCTATGATCTTTCACGCACACTGAAGTCTAAAAAGGAGTATTTTGAGTTTCGAAAATATTCCCTTGATTCACGTTTGCTCTCTCCAATCTAATAATGTATAATTAAATACATGAACAAATGCATAAACCAAAAAATAAATAAATAAACCCATTTTTTTTATTATTAAATCAATCCAATCTCTGCAATACCTTTTCTTTTAAAAAATAGCGTTTAGTTTTTAATCAAACGTTTCCACAATCTAAATCGAAAGAACAAATTTGAGAGGGAGATGGGTCATCTCTCTGAAAGTTAGAGGTTCCAGGAACGGGGGGAAATATGCCAAGAAAAGAAACCTCTCAATCCAATCTACAACACCTTCAAAACCATTCCTGATGTGTTAACAATTTTTTTTCTACAACTCAACACAAAAGAAAAATTAAAATTAAAAAGAACCAAAATTTTCATTTACCGTATATCAATCACTCGCTCATTAAATCTGAAGAGTCAAAACGAGTCATTCTAATTCTCTTCAGGATCAAAAACGTGCGTCAACTTTCTTCCGTCCAGTCATCACTGAAAAAGAGCTCACCTCGACCTTGCCTTGCGATATAAAGCGATTACTCAGAGATAACTGTCGCCACAATTCCGTAGACTTCTCACTTTATCTCCCCCTAACATAGGTGGACGAAGAAAAACTGGCGCCCTCACCTCTGCGTGACATCGTTCGAAAAGGGGTGGAGGCGTGCGGTCTCTTTGCCCTCTTCCTTCTATCATAACCATCATCCATCGCTTTTAGTAATTCACAGCATGGTTGACTCCCTTTATCATCCCTTGCTCTGACAAAAGGATGCTCAGGCGATATATATATAAAAGGTCCACCCCCACATGCTATCCTTTCTCCCCTATCTCGCTAAGTGTTATTAGTATTAAATGCCCCGCTAACAAGGTGTTCTGGAACCCCCTGGCAATAAAAACAACCCATGAATGAAATAAGGGGAAATCATTTTGCAATTGATGGTTGGTTTTGAAAAGAGGATGGGAAATTTTATAACCACGTGAATTTAAAACGATGATGCGAGAGAATCGACAGGAAAAATGATGGAATATCCAAGTGTGACGAGTTTGTTTTGTGGAGGAGTGTATTGTTTTCGAAACTGTTTTCGTTTAATATTAAAGAACAGGAAAAAAAGAATTCGCAACACTTCCAGATTGAAAAGATCATTACTTAAATTAACGTACACATGTATGCGTGGATATGTAACATTTTTCATTTCAGTATTTTAAGAGGACTTTTCTTTGATTCATATGTCCGGCAAAAAAGACATTGCATTATTCTTCATTATTTTAAATTGCCGCTAAACTGATTTTCTACTCTAATTGCAACCTTAATTCTCAAAAGTTCCACGTCATCCTATTTTAAAAAAAAGTTGGATTAGAAAATCATTTTATACATTAACTCACAAATTAATGATACACATATTCTGTGTATGAAACAGTTTTAAGGAGAAGTCTGCAATAAAATCAATTAATGTAAACTGTATAACCAAATTAATTGTTACTGTGTGTGTTTATCATTATAACGGCAATACGTAGTATTCTTTATTAGTTTAACATTATTAAAAAGCTAAGAGCTACCAAATATTAGGTTATAGTAGCTCCGTACTCAATTTTCTTCTTTCATATTAAAATGCGAATACATATCTAAATATTTCAAAGTAACGCTTTACAATATGTAACACACACACACAACTACGATAATCATATATTTTAGGGCATAAGCAAGAATAATAATTAACTGCTCCATATTTATTACAATTGCCTAAAAATAATAACCAACTATTTATTTTTATTTCTAAAGTCAAATAACTAAAGTAATTTTCACATGACAAAAATAACTAATATACATGTTTCGTAAGCGGAGATGATATTTTTGTACCCATCTGTTATTTGTTACAGCACCCACAGTTCACAGCAGCATAATATTTACTTTATGAAGGTATAAAGTTAGATACTGTTAGACGATTACACTTTTTAAAGTATGTAAATATTTTGATGTATATAACTCCTTAAACTATTACAAAGCAATACGTTAAAAACAATTGTTTTCTGGTATAAATGAGTACTCTAAAGAGGATTCGAAAGCTCATCTAGTGTAGAGGAGAAAATATTCGCGTGTATATATATATAGAATTCCTTATCTCTACACATTTTTGATATATTCAATAGGGATAGCGAGACCCCGTTCGCCATTTGAAAAGCGACTTTACAGAAGAAAATCGATGACGCGTTACTCCTTCTTGCGCCGGCGCAGGTCGCCAGAGGATGCGGGAGGCAAGCCCGCCTATCGCCGGAGATCCTCCCAACGAATCTCCGTAGGAGGCAGTGATAAAGGGCTCATTTAAAATGAGTCCACGATTCAAGTACAGCTGAGAACTAGGTGATTTTCTAAGAAGAGGATGCGAGCGGGAATACATTAAAAGGAAAGTTGGATATCGATTCAAACTATTGTCTTCAGGGCGTTGGCCCGAATTTCGAGCTTAGAAGTGAAACATGCGAATGATGGAGACCAGAAAATGATGGAAAATCCCAGAAAGTGATTGTTCAAATTACGCGCATCTTTAGTTGCATACGAAAAAAATCTAAAAAAAACCTTTTTTTTCCTTACGATAGATGCTGATACTATACCTAAAATCTCTAAAAATATGAATAAGCATTCAGGAAATAAAAGATATAAAAATATATATATCTGTGTAGTTTCTATATTGGTATGGCGAAAATAAGGAGATTGGCTTATTACTAGAACAATGTTATACGGTACTAAGCAATTGTTCTTTATTGGTACTATGTGAATTCGCTCCATAAAGTTCATTGATCCATTTCAGTTAACAGTAGGCTAGACAAATGGTTCACAACTTTCTTTTCCTTGTAGACCCACTTTTTATTAAATTTAAGTATGTGGTTCCCCATGTACGCATGGCCCCAGTAGCCTAGTGGTCAAGGTATAGGATCATGGCTGACTTGTCTCGAGTTCGAGCCCAGTACCACTTAAGACCCACCGTGTAGGGGAGAGATGCACGTTAAATCTGTCAAGAGCTCAAACATCCTCCCATTGCTGTGGTGTGGTAGTAATGAGAGGGCGTGCCAGCTCAGGTGTTGTCCTCGTCACTTGACCATGGTTCAAAATTACGAGGTCCGTCTCCAAAAGCATTTTTGTGGCTGAACAGTGCGACGTTAATTTTCCCTCACTCACCCCATACACGCATATGTAATTATTTATTCCCCAATGAAACAATTATTCGTAGAGTTTTAAGACATAACTAAGCAAATGCAATGCAGTATAAAAATTTTAATCACGACACAAATGAAATATTGCTTACACATGAATAATTCTTTTTAGAAAATTAAATATTTTCTATTTAGTGGGGCACACATGACATTTTCAAAGGAGGAGGAGGGGGTGTCGAGAGTCGAAAGGCCCCCATTCAAAACCCAACGCCACCAAACATATTCTTTTGATTTTATCGAATACAGAAATAAATTATTGAATAAGTAATTCGTATTAATTAATTAAATAAATTATTAATAAGTAATACTTAATTAAAATTTACATACTGTATACTCATAAGATTATAACCAATCGAAATAAGTCGAGGGAGAAGGAAGGGAGGTGTCAGGACTCATGGACACATCCCCTTTTGTGTGTCACCGATGCGACTTAAAACAACAAATTGTAAAAAATGTTACACGTGTTTATTCTTAGAACAATTAAATATATATAGGTATGATATACTAATGAGATACTCATGGATAATATTTTTTGATATTAATCAAATAATGTCGGGCTTAAATTTTATGAAACTCAGACGAAGATCACCTCTTTTTGTTGTATGAAGTGGATTACTATTCTTTAACCATAATTCACAATTAAAATCACAGTCCATAAGATGAGATGATCGAAACATAATAGTTGGATTTGCTTTTTTATTCATGTCTCATTTTGATGCTACACGTGGTGTATTGGCAACGGACCTCGTAATTTTGAGCTTCAGTTAAGTGATCAGGACGACACACCTGAGCTAATACTCCACTCTCCTAAAATTAACAACGTAAAAACTTTGAGGCTCGACAGATAGAAAGAGTAATATCGACTAGGGCTGGCGATTCTTTTCGAAAAAGATCGATTTTTAAATCGATTCGAATTGTAACATGAATCGATTCACAAAAAAAAAAAAAAAACCGAGATCTAAAAGATCGATTTTTAAAAAAATTGATTTTTTTATGTCCGCATTTATACAATGTAAATATAAATCCATTTTATGAAAAACAAAGATACCATAACAAACGATCTGTTATAAGTAAAATCAGGAAATTTTTTAGTGCAGGAAATTCGACAATTGCAATTATTTTTATTTCCATATCAAAGTATCAGGTATAAAAGAAGGCTTTTATTTTCTAAATGTATTCGTTACATTAAAAAGTTTAGAAAATAGATAATATAGCTTATAGTTCCCCCAATGCTTAATATCCAAGCGTTTTAAAAAACAACAGTCTGTCAAGTCTACTGGGATCTAAGCGGTTCCGCTCATCACTTGCGAAGTTGCCGGCAATTGAAAACAGGCACTCACATGGAACAGATGATTCAATGATACTCATATACATCATGGCTATTGAGTGAACCAGATGATAAATAGAGGGTTTTTTTTGTTCTTGCCAGTAAATTAACCCTTTAACCACCAGCAGCGTAATATAATGGGTTTTAAAGATAGTACATACAACTAATTGCAAATAATTTTATGATTTCTACCAAACAGAAAAAAAATCAAATGTCGATTTTCTAGGATGAAATATCGATTAAGTGCTACATATTGATTAAAAAATCGATTTTTTGGCCTGAGAAATCGATTCTTCGATTAATTGATCTCAAATCGCCATCGCCCTAGTATCGACCCCTCTACGCGGCAATTTTTCAGTGGCATCAAGACTCGAATCCACAACTTCACGCCGCCGGCCTCGAGTTACTAGCCGACCACTTGGCTACCGACCAGAGGCGTAGCTACCGCCGTATCAATGATACGGGACCCCCGAGCTACTGGGGCCCCAATATGTGGAACTACAGTCCCACTAACAGGGTTTTCATCCCTTGAAAAGGGGCCCTGAAGGAGTTTTGATACAGGGCCCCCTTAGAACTATCTACGCCAGTGCTAGGGCTTATATTTTAGCATTCACTCTTTGAGAATTTTCAGTTGATATATATTTTAAATTTAAAAAAAAACATTCCAGAAAATACAAATATTTTTCTAAACACGATTTTTTTAACTTTTCAACGGCATTATCTTATTCTTAAATTACTCAAGTAATAATATTGATCATAAACTTCTGAATTCATAAGATGGATTCCCGGAAAACTATTTTATTTATTGGCTTGAATTAAAGGAAAAAGACACACACACACAAAATCGCCAAATTTTAGGGGGTGGGGGATTGATAAAAATACTACAAAATGTTAGCTATATCATTAATAATAAAAACAACAAAAAAATGCTCAAATCGTACTATTTTTTGGCCAGTTCACTGTTTTGATGAATTTGGTATTTTAAGCAATTTTTCACTTATTTAGTTATTTTTTTCTTCTCAAAACAGTTTTGTGTGAGTGTGTTTAAAAGGCCTTTTATGATGAAAAAATGTATCTAGTTTCAATATTTTAAAATTCCTTTTTTTTTTATAAATAGATTGAAATGCAAAAAGTTTTTTAAGAATTATTATTAAAATATCAAATTAAAAAATTTCACATCAATAAATATAAAAAGTATTTTTTCTTTTTAGAAAAAAAAAGTAATATTTTGAGCCTCGATAGATTTAACAGGCATCAACCCTTCTACACAGC
The DNA here is from genome assembly GCA_019973935.1 of Trichonephila clavipes. Classification (NCBI taxonomy): domain Eukaryota; kingdom Metazoa; phylum Arthropoda; class Arachnida; order Araneae; family Nephilidae; genus Trichonephila; species Trichonephila clavipes. The sequence goes on from BMAU01020065.1 coordinate 42,031, forward strand.
GAGTCTCTGCTGTGCAGAATTACGTCCTAGTGAAAAAATAAATAGAGATCTATAAAGATATTTAAATACTATTCTTCTTAAAAATGCTTGAAAAGACCCGGTATTTATTTTTAACTATGTCTATGACTATTAACGCACACAAAAAATTTTCAAGGGGAGGGGGAGAGGTTCCAGGGTCGAAAGTCCGCCATTCTCGTATCATACCTCAATACGTCGCCTAATATATTCTTTTGAGTTTCTCGATTGTGGGAACAAAAAACAGTAAAAAGTAAATTTTTGAATAAGTACCATTAATTAATAAAATAAATTGTTTATAACAAATAATTAAATTTACGTACTATATACATTAAATTTCGTCAATCGAAGAAAAAAAACTATGGGGGGGCCTAACCAGTGAACCCCTTCTCCTTGTGTGTGCCACTGTCTACGACTCTATACCACTGTGTCAAATTTGAATTGAATTCGGAGGAAAAAACTGACTTCACCGAATGAGAATTTGTAAAATTTTAATCATAAATTGCATTAAATATCAATTGTATTATATTAGTGTGAAATTTTCATAGATCTTTAAAATTAATGTACTAGAGCCAAGCTCCTGTGAGCTGGCATCTCTACACCCATAATGTTCTTACATTACAATAAAATCTCAGAAATAACTAGATTTAATGTGTAGATGAAAGCATTGTTTTTCACGGTAAATCAATCTTATAAAAAATAAGATGGTGATTTCTAATTCACATCTCTCAATTTACCAAATTTTCTCAACACTTTGCATTTTTTTTTTTGAATTATATATTCCTCATTTAAAAAAAAGAACTTAAGTATAGCAGTTCTTGCAAAAAGAAAATTAACAAAAATCAATCGATGAAATAAATTAGAAGCTCGCTATAAAATCCTGCGACTCGTGTTACAATTACACACACACTATCAAATCCTTCTTTTAATTCTATAAACATTTTAATAACTACCTCACATATCGTGTTCCAACTTCTCTTAATGACCGAAATTACTTTTTACATCCCCATCAGGTGTGTAGTCCGAAGCATGATTAAGCTCGGATACGAAAATACCCGATAGGAAATCGGAAACAAAAGGTGTGTATTTCCACGAGCGAATGCAATCGGAGTTGCACGAGTTAGCTAGCGGTCAGCCATCGATGGGAAAGTCGCTACTCTTTGACGTCATTTCACCATGGCAACAAATACGGCGTTCTGTTTTGCCGAGAAGGAATCCGGTGCACGCGGATGTTTCTGGGGAGATGGGGCAGATCTTGTTCGCAGAATAGAATGCGTTGTGCCACATTCAGTCCGACTTCCTCTTATAATAAAAATCAGGAACTGAAATTGGAATTGTTTTACTGATGGAAACGTATACCAACATCTGCGTAACATTGTGACTTAGCGTAGAAAATAATATTTCGTTACATATACTAATTGCCATTTGAATCGATACGAAATAAAAAATTATCCATATTTCGTCTTCCGTAATGTTGAATGGATTTTAAATTTTAAAAGCTCATAACACGATTAAGATTGATGTTTTAAGAAATGATACGATAATACATAAAGTATTGTTTCATTTTGCATTAGAATGGGGGGGGGGAGGGTATAAATAAAAATAATGTTAAATAAATGAACCTCGTTATTTAATCAACGCCATTTCTCTAACCAAACCATATATATTTTTTTATTCTTTGAAGTTTTACAATATTGGGATGGTTTATCAAATTATATGGTGAGGGAGGACGAAAAATTTGTGCTACACACTCATTAAGTTTAACACATTAATTACAAATTATATATTTTAACAATTAGAAAAAAATATTTTAACAATTACAACTTGCAATTAAATACACATTATATATTTTAACAATTACAAATTGCAATTATTTACACATTATATATTTTAACAATTACAAATTGCAATTAATTACACATTATATATTTTAACAATTACAAATTGCAATTAATTACACATTATATATTTTATCAATTACAAATTGCAATTAATTACAAATTATATATTTTAACAATTACAAATTACAATTAATTAATTACAAATTATTATTTATATACATTAATTACATATTATATATTTTAACAGGAAAAATTAATGTTTCACGTAGTTGCTTTTAATAGAATTCGGTCGTTTCCCTTTTGAAAGAATGACAAATGGTTTAACTTAAAAAGTGTTTTCGTACCCTCTTCAAGCAATAATTATACTTGAACTAAAATAACAGAAGTAAAATGTAGGAAAGAAGTTAAAACTACTAACGCGACGTCGACGTATAAGATAAATAAAAATTAAGACTTATTAAATGTTCTTTAACTTTCTCATTACTAAAAAATTAAAACAGCCACGGTCACATGGTGTACATTGTTTCTGTTGAGTCATGGGTCCGAGTCCTGCTGCCACTAAAATGTTGAAAATATACCTTCAATTTTTTTTTTTTTTTTTTTTTTTTTTTTTTGTCTCGCCTGAAATTTCTTACATGACGCATTTCGCTTCTAAAGTGAAGCAGATCGCGGAGAGCGATTTGCATAACATTTCGCCTAAAGTTTTCCCTTTTCCTGTGGCATCGGCTATTATTGACATCACCCCATGTAAAGACGAAAAGATTTTCTTGTCTGAGAGGCATTAATCAGGCAGTGTTAGAATAGTTTAAGCGTCACGTGAAGACTTGAATGCACTTTAGTTGCAACTTTCTTGTGTTTAGATTTTAGATTAATGTTCAGTTTAATTATTGTTTTTAGTTTCTATTGTGTTTTTCTACTTACATTAATGAATTTTATGTTTAAATTTTCCAGATTTTTATAAAATTTTATTTTTAAATTTTTCAGATTTTTATAAAATTTTACTTTTAAAATTTTTCAGATTTTTATAAAATTTTACTTTTAAAATTTTTCAGATTTTTATAAAATTTCCCTTTTAAATTTTTCAGATTTTTATAAAATTTCCCTTTTAAATTTTTCAGATTTTTATAAAATTTCACTTTTAAATTTTTCAAATTTTTATAAAATTTCATTTTTAAATTTTTCAGATTTTTAAAAATTTCATTTTTAAATTTTTCAGATTTTTATAAAATTTCACTTTTAAATTTTTCAGATTTTTATAAAATTTCACTTTTAAATTTTTCAGATTTTTATAAAATTTCACTTTTAAATTTTTCAGATTTTTATAAAATTTCATTTTTAAATTTTTCAGATTTTTAAAAATTTTATTTTTAAATTTTTCAGATTTTTAAAAATTTTATTTTTAAAAATTTTATGTTTAAATTTTTCAGATTTTTATTTATCTTGAGTTTTGAAAATGGTTTGAGTCACTCGAAAATTATCACGGACTAACTTTAATTATAATTTGTATCACTTAAGACACGCCGTGTTGGAAGTGAAGTGAATGTGGGGTTTAGTGGCGCAAGGGCCAACTTTGGCTAAGCTGCGCCACACGCCGTGTTGGAAGGTTGAATACAGTGGCGCACACAAGGGGGTCCTCCGGTTCGAACCCTCCCAAACCCTTGAATTTTTTTATCCTATGTATATAAGGCGTAAAATTTAATAAAGTATTTGTTATTAATAATTAATTTTATTAATTAATGCAAATTATTTATTGAGTAATTAATTTTTTACTGCTTTTGTTCCCGAAAATCGACAAAATCAAAAGAACATGTTGAGCGGCGTATTGGAGCCTGATACGAGAATGGTGGACTTTCAACCCTAGACCCCCTTCCCTTGAAAAATTTCTGTGTGCACTATTGGCTTAATATGTTAAATCTGTCGATGCTCAAAACTTTTACATGGAACAGTTAAAAAATAAAGATATTCGCCATGAAACAGTAATTTTTCAAATTGACAAATTACAATTTTTAAAAATTGTTCAACGACTTTCGAATTTAAGCTTTCAGAAAGGTGGGTTCATATTAGATTTTATCAAAAATAAAAAATTAAATTCCAAAACAATTTCAAAAACATTGTTTTTCTACTCTTCAGATTAGTTAATTAAATATAAATAAATTTTTCATATAATTAATTTCGATATTTTTTTCATCATTTATCTAAAACTATTTTTTTATGATAGGTTAAACAAAGAATCTTCAGTTTTTGAGAAAAATTAATAAAATAATTCCTTATTGCCCTTCCTCCCGCATTAAATTAAACATGTTCACTGTAAAATACGCTCAGTAAAATGCTACCAAATCTAAAGAAATCTGTTGAAATTTTATATCGATGAACTGGAATTCTCAGAAGCATCTTTCTTAAAAACTGAAAGTGAGGGAAAATGCGATTCGTGCATGATGACCTTCAGCTCAGGTGAAAAAAGGATACTACTTGTTGTCATAGCAACTCCTGCCAGGGAATACAAAAACCTGAATATCACGAAAAGACTGGCTTGGTAAGGCAAGGAAGGGAAAAATCGTTTTTAAAAGGAAAAAAAAGGTGCCCAAACAGAGCTTGTAAGCAGAGAGAGAGAGTTTACAACACCACAAAACAGTTCTTTCAAAAAGAAGTACAGTTCTATTTTTATAAAATTAAGTTGCTTACAATATGTATTCAAATTGATATTTCGTCATTTTAAATATCAATATATTTAATAAGCTGGAAAATGGCTTAAATTTTATTTTGGAATTAAAATAAAAAATTAATCTTAACTGAAATTTTTTCTAAAATTTTTACACAACTCTTAATTTTAACCACCATTTTCCGTTTCAGAAACTTTAAAAAAAAAAGTGAATTTTAAATATTATTCTTTCTGAATTAAACTATTTAAGACACTTTATTATAAATAAAATTGTAGAATTAGGCCAAACATTTTAATTATGAGATGAGTAATAAATAACTGAAAAATCAAGGGGATCGATTTCTTTTTCTTTTCAAAATCTACCGATGAGGAAAAGATGTTCTCTGATATATAGATGAAGCAGGAAATAGAATTCAAAAAAATTAGTTTTCTTTTTTAAATACTGCCACAATGGGAATGAAGGGTGACTTATTTGAGTTTTTTTTTGTGTCAAAAAGTCAAAGTAACTTTTAATAAAGAAAAACAAATATTTTAGTATTTTTTAACATTGTATTGGAATGAGAGGACACCGACTATATAATTACATGAAACAAGTAATATAAAAAAATTAAGTCAATTTTTACTTAAATAAACAAAGAAAATTTTTATTTTAGCTACTTTTTATTAAATAGTTACAATTAATATAAATATGCAGAAACATATGACAGAATCACAACATCAAGTGGTAATTAATTTTTATTAATTATCATTAAAGTATCATATTGTCATCCAAAATAATCGTGTATATAAAATTTCAGTTCAACTGAATGCTTTAAAACGTGAAAAAAAAAACCTTTCCAAGTTTTGACACAAATCGCCAAAAGAGTCGCTATGTCACCAACGTGGCTGCATTTGTAATTTTTTAAATTCGTTTTAATCAATTAATTTTATTAATTATATTTAAATTATTGTATTGTCACCCAAAATAATCTTGTATATTAAATTTCAGCTCAATTGAGCGCTTTGAAATGTATTTTATTAACGATTAAAAATTCCACCAAATTAAATAAATAAATATATAGAGAGAGTCAATAGTAGGAATTGAAAAACATCAGGTACATGTAAAAGCTTATTTTGTAACTTTTAAAAACCTACTTTCGAAACTGAAGTGCACCAAAAAACCCAATACGGAAAAAACTTGGCTCGAACTGATTCGACGGTGTGAGGAGACAGCTTGGGGTATGAAATGTTGCAATATGCATTGTGCTATTCAAGGTGATCATTCATCTCAGTAATAGTATTATTTAGAATCTGAAAATCCTCTGGCCAAAATTAAATCTTTTGTCATTTTTTCGGAAATTCACCTTTTTTGTGGCAATATTAAATTTCGAAATTATTTTTTAAAATTAGTTTTTTCCTTATCTCTATCCATTTTTTTTTCGCAAAGGTAATTCACATTAATAATATATTTTTTTCTCCCTTCATTTAATTTCATACATAAAAAATTTCTTTCGAATTTCTTTTTTTTTCATCCGAATTATAAAACGAAAAAATTTGTTTAACCACTCGAATCTATAAATAACTTGTTTGCCTAACAGATTCTGCCACAAGAATTTTCTAATGTAAAACATATTATTTATTCTTTTTTATCACCTTGCTCTGGAAATTAACTTTAAGCACAAGTCTACTAGCTCAGCAATAAAATTAAAGAAATGTATGCTTATCAAAAATTGTACCGCCATCTGTTGGCAAAACATTCCATCACACTATTTTTTTAGTAATAATTACTCCATTAAAAAACAGCAAGCTATGAATTCATTAGTATGAATTTGTAAGCATATATCAAGCAAAACCGTTAAATGAGATGATATATTGGATTTTAATTAAACTTTTCCATCCGCGTATTTTGCTTTTTTTATAGTTAAATTCTGAAATATTATGAACTTATTTAATAAATTTAAGAAATTTTTTATTCATAACGTTAAAAATTAAAACGAAAGCTAAAAAACAACTTTTTAATGGAAGTTGTGAGTTTTTCTTCTACAGTTTAATTAATTATTGATTAACATTTCCATATAAAAATGACTAAATAGCAGCAACAAATGTTGAAAAGAAGAACGAAGCACAAGAACAATTTAAATTATTTCTATACAGGATCACGAAAAATATTTTTTTACAACGAATTATTTATTTAAAGGTATGCTTTACAATTAATCAACAATGAATCAAAATTTGTAAAATATAATTTTGATCAGTTCAATACTATCCCATTAATCCAATTTTGTATAAAAGATAGTCAATTAAAAAACTTTTCTTACGATTTCGAGATATATATGTATACCACGAAGATGAATTACGTGTACTTTAGTATTGCTTAAAAATAAACGCGTTGTAAAAGTTGAAAATAAATTATATTTCCTAGCTGTTTTAAACAATACAAATTGAATTTAAGGGTATTTTACACAAAAACTGACTGAACATCAAATAAAACTGAAATTAAGTTTGAATTAAAGTTGAAAACAAAAAATTGAAAAGGATATTATTTTACTCGATATACAAATTTGATCATAATATTTCGAAAAAACTGACGCATGAAAATTCCCATAATCCTCACTTGAATAAATGGTAAATCAGACAGGTTTTACAAAATTTAAAGATTTGCGAGAATTATAAAAGTAATAAATAAATAATAATATTAAATAGTTGAAATAAAATAGGATTCGTACTATATACCGTAAAATCTGGCGTATAAAGCGCACTTTTAGCACAAAAGATAAGATCGAAACTTACAGGCGTGCACTTATAAGCCGGATATAAAAATGAAAGCAAAAATATATATATATATATAAGCATAAAAAAAATTACACTTCTACATATATTGAAATATTGTATATTTAAAAGAAAATATATTTCTTATGAACTTAAGAAGCCATATAATTCTAGAAATATACTACTTCTTCTTAGGCTTTGGGATAATATTTAGAATAAATGGCTTCTCAAAACCTAAGAACATAGAACACGTGTATTACAAATTTCTTCGTAAGAAAGAGGATGCGTGTTATACGGCGAATATAATTTACCTAAAAATTAAAAAAATGCAGCTTGGAAGTATACATGCGCGTTATACGCCGGATTTTACGGTATATAAGACAAAAAAAAATCAAACATAAATCGAATAACATAACTTCTTTCCTACATGGTGTAGAAATCAAAATTCTTAACTTAATTTAAATAAAAAACTATTCCTATTTCTTAAAGACTATACGAATGTAAATTAAAACCAAGTAAATAAAATTATAAAATGCATTTACCAACTCGCAGAGAACACAGACCTAACCGCTTTTCTTCAAGTCAGGGAGCATACTGAATGAAGACTCGGAATCTTAAGGGATCATCTTATCGTTTCCAGCTCTGATTGGCTGAAGTTTTCCAATCCTTACTTTACCTTTTCTCCACTTCACAAACTTCTACTCCCCCTTTCGACCAAAGACCCTATTCTTATACAAGTATTCTCTCATGAATACTACTCAGTCTCATTTCCTGCTCTGTTGGCTGAAATTTCAAAATTCCAGAGATTTCTTCACCACTCTTTTCGACCTTACTGAAAAATGTCCCCCTCTTTTCTCTCTCTACTGCGCTTACTTTTAATGATTTCCGAATTTTTGCTGTGCATCTAGTGAGGGATGAAATTTCCAACATATATACAGTGAAATATGTTTAACGCGAAAACGCTTAGATGAAATAATACATCGGGTTCCGACAAACTACAATGTATTTTCATGAAATTTCATTTTTTTTCTCTTAACACGAAACAAAAATAGTTTAACATGAAAAGATTTTCCTTCTAAGATTGAGTATAATACGGAAAAGGGATGAGGATTTAAGAACGGTGTTTTCACATGTTTCGTAGAAAGAAGCAAACTTTGCTTTGAAATACCCACGGAATAGTCCGTGACATCAGCAATTTTGTTTATTTAAGGTATCTGACTACTTGCAACAACTTTTTTTTTTTTTTTTTAAAAAAAATGGAAATACGGAGATTTGTGTGTGTGTGGTTTTAAGATCTATTTGGTACGTTTTCAGAAAAAAGGCTAAAATAAATAAGAGAAAAATAAACTACAACAACCAAAATGGGTAAAAATTGACAAAAAAATACATAAACGGGGCCCGTTCTGCACAAATAGTAAATGAACAAATTTTCAATTTTGATGTGTTGCTTTGCTCTTCCTTTTTGAAATGACCTTCAGGATAAGAGATATTTTAATTTTTAGAAAAATTAGAGCGCTCTATCTTAGTTAGTAAAGTAAATTGCTTAAAAAACAGTGCTTATATCCACATAAAGAACTGTAAATTTTGTAATAAAACAGTGACTGATAAATCTGAAAGTTAAAACACTTCTACTGTTATACATAACATACACAAAAAATTTCAGCAAATTTTTAAAAAAATTTCAGCAATCGTTGTCTCCGTTTGAGCTTTTCGAAAAAAAAAAACACATTTCGAGTAAAACGCGCATTTTAAGGTTTGACATCTTATGTAAAGTTATGGCATCTGTTTTTACTAAAACACTTGTAGTTTTTGTTCTATTGAATGGAAAATAAAAAAACTTGGTATTTTTATAAAGCTAATAAGATGGCCTATAAAATAAAAAAATATATAAAAAAATTGTTAATTTTTAAAAAACCATGATTTTTGCGTAGTTGGATACCTTAAGCAACGTTTACTCTCCATCCTTACAAACGCCACACAAATCATCTAATCCCTTATCAGTTGACCTTGAAATTCAGTACGAGAACATCAGTGTGAGTAAAAATCGGTGAGTTTGGCCAAAGCGTAGTTTATAGATTATCCCACGTGTATATATATTCATTACTCAGGATAAATTGACTGGATTTTCTGGGAAAAAGATTATTCAGGATTTCTTTATTAACCATAAAGAAAAAGGTACGATATTTATATTACTGTATAACTTTATTCTTGTCATTGAATTTTTTTTTCTTTTGAGTCTTGAGAACACGATATCCAACATCCTTGATTATTTATAAAAAAAAAAGATATTTTGTTTTATAAGAAAAATTAGTGTTTATAAGTGTAAAATTAGTGTTTTGTTTATTGTCACAAATCTTAATTAACTGGAGAACATCCTTTCAAGATGGCCTTGGTTTGGCTCATGAGCCCCCCCCATTTGGGTAGAATTTTTTTTACGAGAGCAACGGCAAAGGGCTCAGGGGAAAAGCAAACTGCTATTTCTTTAACTGCTTAAAAAGAAGATGGAACTGTTTAAGGCTTTTGATCAAAAACAGAAGACGAAAATGAAAATGTGTAAAGAATTTGGTATTTGCTAACTGTCCATTAGCAACAATATTTTTTTAAAAAAAGAGAATAAATTACGTAATGGTGAAATGAATAACACAATGTACGACATTGAATAATTTGATGCTAAAAAGCAGGGGCGTAGCTACCACCGTAGTAGCCGTATCAATGATACGGGTCCTCTAAGCCAGTGCTCCGCAGCCTTCTTATCGCAGCGGACCGGTCAACGTTTGATAATTTTACTGCGGCCCGTTGAAGGTAGGACACGTTGATTGTTTATATTTTAGATGGTTTTGATTTAACAATTTTAATTTAGTTACATTTAAATATGCCTTCCGAATAAAATATAGTTACACCAAAAATGAATAAAAGTGATTTAACGTGGATTATAAAGTGATCTCCGTGGAAAGTTGCGTAAATCCGAGATAAATGCACCACTTTAAATAAAATGGCAATAGTTTAATGTTCTTTAGGCAGCCCGGCACCATTTGATACCGGTCCGCGGATCTCACTGCTCTAAGCTACAGGGACCCCAACATATGTAAACTACAGTCCCATTAACAAGACTCCCATCTCTAAAAAAGGGCCCCGAAGTAATTTTGATACAGGGCCCCCTCATAGCTAGCTACGCCAGTGTTAAAAAGGCAAATGCATAGAAAATATCAGATTATATTCCAAGAACTCAATAAGTGCTTTGTTTTTCAAAAAACTTAAAAATTTTGTATATCAAACTTCATTGATTTCTTGCGAATTTTTGCTCCATCGATTTTTATTAAATACATGCATATTTACTTGTCTGAATTCAATTCAGTGGCGCAACAGCTCATGAGGGTAAAGGCCTACTGTGCCTCGTTTAGGCACTGGGATGCATGTGCAGATGTTTCGGTCAAGTGGTTAGTCTGATAAGCTCAGGTGTCGTCCTCGTCACTTGACCATGGCTCAAAATTATGAGGTCCGTCGCCAAAAGCCCTCGTGTAGCTGAACAGTGCGACGTTAATATTCACTCACTCACCCAACACCGTTCAACCGATCACTATGGAAATTGGCCTGTATATGTATTTTTTTGTGAAGGGTTTTGTGCTATCCTCTTTGTTGCATCTCCTCACCAGGTGGCGCTACAGCATATCAACTTCTGCACCATTCAATCAATCGCCAAGTTGCCAACGTGGTCGCCAAAAATGATGCCAACTTGGCTCTATCACCAACATTTCGCTATGTTTCCATTGAATCGCCATTATAATGTAAGGAACGGCGTTGCTTGCGAATATTACAATTTTAACATAAAATAAATGCAACAAAAAGTAATATTAATGTATTACATATCCATATATGAATTATTTACACTATCTTAAGCGTTCATTGCACAAAATTTGTAACAATGTGTTACTTTTGCTGAGTAGAGATCAGCTTAGGAAGGTGTTTTCAAAAATCGCGACCCACAAGAGAGTTATGGAGCGCTATAAATAAATAAAAATAAATTCCCCCTCTCTTTTTATCAGCTATTAGATCTACAGACTTAAAATTTAACAAATATGTTTTTTTTATTCAGCTGAGATATGCAAAAAGCTTTTTTTTTGTTTTATTTGCAATTTACAAAAAATTAACTCATTAAAAACTTCTTTATCCTTCAATCTGTATTGTTTAATTTTTCAATTCTCCCGCGCGAGGAATAGGTATAACAGCTAGTTATTATACAAAATTATAATGATTTATATTATAAGAATACATATTTACATTATTGACACTGAAGTATATACTTTATATTATTGACCTCCTACAATTTCATTGCTTAGCCTCAGATGGAACCCATAATGACTGACAAAGTGCATGGCTCTTTTTAATGTCGTTGCCTTACGAAGCTAAACGAGGGGTATTGGCTACGTTATTTTGAACCTCAATCAAGTGACAAGGAACGACACTTGCACTGGAACCTTACTTTTCATTCGTTTCCTCATCGCGCCAATGTGATAATCTTGAGCTCCGACAGATGTATCAACCCCGCTACAAGATTTTTCTTTAGAAGCATCCGGATTCAAATGAGTGAGTGAGTACTAATGTCACCCTATCCAGATTCTCAATGGCTTGTGGCGACGGATTTTGTAATTTTGAACCATGTGGTTCTAGTAGCTGTTGTCGTGTATGACACAGTGCAGGGGTTTTAATAAAAAAAACATAAGGATATATAGTCAGACATTGCCAAAGGCGTGAATCACTGCTGTGGCAACATCCATGGCACGATCCGAGTAAAGAATGTCCATGCTACAGTCATTGCATATTTTAAAAAGGGCACCAACAATGGAAGGACAGTTAAAAAGGTGTTTGGGATCCGATTGCGAGCCTAGGCAGTGCCTGCATTCCACATATGATCTTAAACCATCGGGCAGAATCTTCATGACCTTAAAATGCTTTGTCCTTAGTATAGTTATTGTTGACGTAATTTCTCGGTTATAATTTAGTTCTGGCAGCGATAATTTTTTTCTTGGGTTTGAGCAGAGCTTTTGTTTTGCAACTGCGTTGCATCAAAGACCGTAGTAGATGAAAATAGAGGCTCAAGCGTTCTTTCATTGGCAAGGAAATCGGCCATCTCGTTCCCTTCGATGTCAACATGAGCAAGGATCTACTGGAATGTACATGATTTGCCCAATGTGCCAATAGAGAATAGAAGTGAATTGATTTCTTAGGTGAGCCTCATTTTTCCTTCCTTGGTGGCTTCAAGAGCAGATCTACAATCCGAAAACACAATGATGCCGCCGGAATTAGCAATGTTGGGAACCATGTGGTCAAATGATGAAGTCGATACCTGAGTTGGCACTTCCTTTTCCTAACTTCCCCACCGCACCAACGGGAGGACGTTTGAGCTCTAGACAGATTCGACGGGCATCGTCTCCCCACACGGAGGGGCTTTAGTGATTCTTGGCATTGGCGTAACGGAGAACATTTGGGCCCCCTTCAAAGTCAGGTTTTGGGACCCTAAGTTGGATTTTACAAAGGCTAACATTTGGCGGTAATCAGCTTTGGGTCCCCTGCGAGGCGGGGGTATACATCACGCCTCTGGTTCTTGGCTCGAACTCATGACACACCGGCTACGAGTCTAGTACCTTGACTACTGGCCACCATCCGGATTCGAACCCCCGACTCTATAAAAATAAACCGGTTACAAGCTCTCAACAATGATCTTATGACGACTGCAAGGTATAAAATATTTTATGCGTAATGAAAACGTGTAATTCGATCTCCTTGTACTATTTAAAGTTGCGCTCGCATTAATTTTTTTAAAAAATGGGTCCACCTGCGTTTTGGAATTTTTTGAAAAAATCACATCTCTTGAAGGGATGATGAAAATTCTTCAAAATCGTCACCATTACATCAAATTTTTGCAAAATTTTCCTTTCTGATAGAGTATATCACTGTAATATTTCATCGAATGTTTTTATGTTTTATCAACACAATAATAAATTCCACAAAAATATAATACAGGGACACTAATAAACGCAACTTTCTTAGAACCATACACCAAATAATGACGTGAGGAAAAATGTTAAAAAATTATATCTAATTCTTATGTTTTGCTGATGTACCATTTTTTGATTTTGTACGAAGGCTCGGATACTGATGTAATACAATTTCCTATACATATTTATGTAAGGCTGCTTTAGAGATTAGAACCAGTTTTGTAGCTAGCCAACCTCTTCCCCATCTGTTTATAGAGTACAGGGCAAAATCCTAAGGAGATTATAATTGATGTATCTTATCTCATGCAACTACACATATTTTAGAGTATTTAACCATAATTTCATCAGAAATCTACCCTTTGAGTGGCTACAGGCTATTTCTGTACTGTAGGATATGTGTACGATATACAATATAAATACATGATTTATATACAAGTTCAAGGGTTGAATATAAAAAGACTTATTTTTGATAAATTTATTGATTTTGAAACGGAGTTCTCATGATGATGACGGGTTTAAACCTCTAAGTATAGTTTCTCGGATACAGCAAAAAATGTTATTTATATAAATTACTATGCACTCAAATCAAAATATATCGAAATGATTTGTTTAAACATAATATTTCAAATATAATTACAAAACGCGCAGCATAAGTCCTTGAACAAACATCTATGATACTGCAAGACTGAATTCTTCGTAGAATTAAGGTTACCTTCTTTGTAATACTGAATATCAGAATATCCTGATATATAATCGGTGATGTTTTAAGATTTAATGAGGCCCTAGACTCCTATGCAAAAAGCAGACTCTATTTACAATCCTTTTAAGTTGACAGCATACGCGGTCAAATACTAGTACGAACGGTAAACTGTAACACATAAATGTAAATGCCTCACACTTTCGCAGACTCGTCTGACTGACGCCTTTCGGCAAACAGAAGCAACGTCCATCTTAAGATTTCTTGAGGTCCTGGGAACCTATGAAAAAAATAGGCTCCCCCTACGACTCTTGAATCATAAGGTGTCAAACACTCGCCCAAAAGGCAACAATTAACTAACAAATGTGCATGACTCCCAATATAAAAAATCATAGCACAAACCGACAGCCACCTTTCAACTAGATAGCAGTGATGGTGTATAGTGATAGGCATGGGATTAGACTTGGACGATGGACATGACATAATAATGCAGTCCAGTGGCGCACACAGGACTTTTTCAAAGAGGGGGAGGGTCAAGGGTCGAAAGTCCACCGCTATCGTATCATACCACAATACGCCACCAAACATATTCTTTTGATTTTGTCGATTGTTGAGGGGTGCAGACAGTAAAAAATAAATTATTTAATAAATATTTAGCATTAACTAATAAAATTGATTGTTAATAACAAATAATTAAATTTTACGTACTATATGACCAGGGGACCCCTCTCTTGCATTTATCACCAATGCAGTCTTCCCACTGTTGCCAGTTGGCATCTAGTTTTTCGAAGAATATGGCCAGGAATAATATTTGACGATTAAAATTATTTAGATTATGATCTTATTGGTTCAAGTTAAGAAGGAGACGATGTCTTAACCCAGACACCGAGTGAGTGAGTGAGTGAATATTAACATCGCACTGTTCATCTACAGGAGGGCTTTTGGCGACGGACCACTTACTTTTGAACCACGGTCAAATGACGTGGACGACACCTGAGCAGGCACCCCCTCTCCTAACTACCACACCACGGGAGGACGTTTGAGCTCTCAACAGATTTAACGTGCATCGCTCCCCTACACGGCAAGTCTTTAGTGGTACTGGGCTCGAACTCGTGACAAGGCTAGCCACGATCCGATACCTTGACCACTCGGCTACCGCGGCCTCTCCCAACACCGAGGCCCTGGCCCCAGGCACAGTTGGCTCATACCTTCAAACGTCTTTGTGTACAGTAAACGTTTCTCAAGATGAAACAAAGGTAAAAACAATAATGGAAACTTTAATAGATACATATTTTTAAATCGGAGTATATTTAAAATAAATTATTGCAACTAAGCATATATATTCTAAAATATCTGATCACTATTTCATCAAAAATTTTGCTTTTAAGCTGAATGCTACAAAACAGTGTTTTTTTTCCTAAACAACAGGACACGTGTCCCTACGATTGACATTGGGATGAAGATATGAGGGTGGTACCACTCCCAATCAACCGAATTGCTATATAAAGGGTGTTTTTTTGAGAGGTAGAGAACTTTAAATTGCAATAAAACAACGATGTATTATTCGATTGACATGATTTTTTTTTATTCGGAAGATAATCCTGTGGAATTACATTTCAAATATGATTTCTGGCATATGACTGCCACGGCTGGCTCAGATGTAGTCCAATCTGGACGTCCAATTTTCGATGACTTTTCCCAACATTTGTGGCCGTATATCGGCAATAACACGGCGAATGTTGTCTTCCAAATGGTCAAGCGTTTGTGGCTTATCCGCATAGACCAATGACTTTACATAGCCCCACAGAAAATAGTCTAGCGGTGTTAAATCACAAGATCTTGGAGGTCAATTCACAGGTCCAAAACGTGAAATTAGGCGGTCACCAAACGTGTCTTTCAATAAATCGATTGTGGCACGAGTTGTGTGACATGTTGCACAGTCTTGTTGGAACCACAGCTCCTGGACATCATGATTGTTCAGTTCAGGAATGAAAAAGTTAGTAATCATGGCTCTATACCGATCACGATTGACTGTAACGTTGTGGCCTTCATCGTTTTTGAAGAAGGATTCCACCAGCCCATAAAGCGCACCAAACAGTCAGTTTTTTCTGGATGTAACGGTGTTTCGACATACACTTGTGGATTAGCTTCACTCCAAATGCGGCAGTTTTGTTTGTTGACGTAGCCATTCAACCAGAAGTGCGCTTCATCGCTAAACAAAATTCGCTTATGAAAATCGACCATTATTTTCGAAATAAAATTGCACAATTTGAAAGCGTTGTTCAGGCGTGAGTCTATTCATGATGAATTGCCAAACCAAACTGAGAATAAATCACTTGTCAGCTTTTAAATCGGTCGCCATCTTGGAAAGTAATGCCAACTTAAACTTCTATACCTGGAAAAAACACACACTGTAATAACATTTTTAGCAAATAACTCCTGATAAGGAAAAAAAATTATTTGTTTTTACTTTTGCACTTTCTACGAAAAAACTAGTGGCCATGGTAGCCTAGGGGTCATGATCACGGATTCATGGCCAGCGTGTCACTAGTTCGAGCCTTGTGTCACTGAAGACCTGCCGTAAAGAGGGACTGATGACCGTTAAATGGGTCAAAGCTCAAAATCCTCTCGCTGGCGGGGACTTTGGAACCATCATCACTTGACCATGGTCCAAAATTACGAGGTCCGTCACCAATAATCTTCATTTTGGTTTATAGGGTGACGTTAATAAACACTCATTCAGGAAAAATTAATATTCAAAATATCGCAGTCTACTTAAATATTCTTTTTTCATCGTCAAAATAAACAAAAGTTTTAGATATAAGTTGAATAGGACACGCCCCCATGAAAACGTTTGCTATACCCCTATCCCTTAAAGTAGTGCTTCTCAAACTTTCAATGTTTGCGACCCAATTTTCAATCATAATTTTCATGCCACCCCCTCCATACAATATCAATGTATTGAATTTAATAATAATGTACTTTAACGTTAAAGCTACAGTACGACATCAATTATAATTGTAAAAATTATCAAGATAAATAATAAATTTCGCATATAAATTTGTACAAGCCCATGGCGTCACTAGTAATTAATAAACTTATTCCTAACTTAGTATTGTTAAATTAATTATCAAATGCACTGGGCAGTAATGATACCTTTATAAGTATATTATATCATTGTAAATGTAAATGTGTATTTTTAATGATCTCAGAATGTATTTTGTTTCGATCCCTTCGAGTAAATAAATATATTTTTTTTAAATCTTTTATTTTAGACTTTTCGATATGCTCGTGCCCCCCCCTCCCCTGGTAGGATTATCACGCCTCCCTAGGGGTGGGGCGCCCCCCAGTTTGAGAAATGCTGCCTTAAAGATACGAAAACAATGATAATAAAGAAAATGATTTCTAATATTTTCGATTCAGTATCGTATTCATCAAAAAATAAATTTTACTGAACTTTATGCAAAAACAATCAACACACGCATCAATAAAAAGATAATAACACAATAATAACTAGAAAAGCGCGTTTACCCAACAACCTCCGTATTGATAAACACGACGAGCAAGTTGGATGCCTATTTTCCAGTAAAGAACAAAGAAAACATCTGTTGAACGGAAAGACGGGATGTCTCCAAGAGATGGTTGCTTTCATCAGATTCTGCTAGAAGGGCAGTCAAGCGTCTAGTAGGACTAAGGGTTATTAGCCTGGTCTCCACGCAGTTACCTGTGATCGCCTCGCCAGCTACCTGCCCACACCTCGAAGAGGAAAAAAAAAAAGGTTTTGTTCCTGCGAGCAGCTGCGATTTGGTGTGACGCAAAGGTGAAATCATCTCTTGCACGAGAGGAAACAAGTAAGCGGTGATTATGGAACTCGCTGACTTTTATCTCATTGATGAAACATTTCACTTACCACACCAATCTGGGGGAGGGTACTGGGTTTTGGTGAATAGGTTATAGAGATCAAGAAATATGTTATCTATATAAAATTTATTAAAAAAGTAGATTATATTTATATACTTATTGATCTGAAGGATTATTAATAATATATATGTTTCTAATGTGCCGGGTGAGTTAGTGATCATTTTTAGTAGTTTATTTAGTGCGGTTTAACTTTCTTGATATACGAAGGTTGGGGCAAAAGTCAGGGCCACTTTTTTTCTTGAAGATACCAATCCGGATGGAAAATGTGACACATACACACGAAAAGACAAGGTGTTAACTACATATGTGGACAATAAATAGCACTGAAATATCGTAACACACTAGTTTATTACGGTAGTATGCAGGGCAATATGGTCCTCACGGTACAAAAGAATGACAACACAGTACACCCACCGTGCTACTTTACGGCATGGTAAGGAGCTATTTCTCAAAGGGCTTCCACTAATTCACTGTGATATTCCATCGCATTTTTCCCTCGGAGAACGGCTATTTTGATGTAATAACGCTGCTCAACAAGGGTTACTTCCATCACACGACACTCACCAACTGACTGATTTCACAGCCTTCGCTGCGCTACTACTATCACAGAGCCATCTGTTCTTTTGTATACACACTATACCTGCAGAACTTCCACACGACACAAATACGTTTGTGATCCTTTCACATATATACAAGAAAAAAAAATAGTTGCCATGATTTATGTCCCAACCCTCGTAGGTTACGCACAATGGTGTCCACAGGACTTTTTCAAGGGGGTCCATGGTCGAAAGTCCACCATCTTAGTATCATGATTCAATGCACCCCCCAACATATTCTTTTGATTTTGTCGGTTTTCGGGAACAAAAAACAATAAAAAATTAATTATTGAATAAATAATTAGCATTAATTAATAAAACTAATTATTAATAAAAATAATTTAAGTTTACGCGTACTATATGCATAGTATTATAAGCGATCGAAAAAAAATTAAGGGCTGTGGGGGTCTGGACCTGGGACCCTCCCCCTCTTGTGTGCGCCATTGGTTACGCAACATGTAACTGTACTGTTGAAACATGTAGAATTAATTACTTGTTTACAAAGAGATTTTTCATTGAAAAAGAAGTGACAGCCGATGATGACTTGTGTATTTTCACCCAACGCATGTTTTTGGTGTACTTTTACGTTTTTGGAATGAGAGCTTGGACTCCAGCGGACATCAGTCCTGGGTAATTCTGCTAATTAAAAAATGTAAGCTGACATATGTGAGGAAAAGTGGAGCGAATGGTCATTTCCATTCAACTTTGAATGTGTCTAAGTACAGTAACAAGAACAAATCACATCACCATTAATATGTGCAATACGATACTGTATATGCGCATCACTGAACTTTCCGTCCTAAAAAATACCGAGAGAAAAGTGTTTATTTTCCCTCAACTGCCAATCCAATGAATTGATTGGTTAATTGTTTATAAATGTCACACTTTGAAGCTACACAAGGGCTATTGGTGGTGTATTTCGTAATTCTGAACCGCAGTTATGAGATGGGGATGACATCTGAGTAGGCTTCCCATTCTTCGAACTTTCATACTACTCCAACGTAAAATATCAATCGGGTAATGATGATAATACTTAGTATACTGTTTTTTAAATTTCTACACACTATGGCAATATTAAGTACAGTAACCCTCCTTTACATGTGATACATTCGTATTAAGGCTGTTTTCGCGATATGTGCAAGAGCATGAACTTAACGCGAAGCACATTTTTAGACACAAAAAATGCTTCAATTTTTATAAAAATTTGAAACATTGTAACTCGTGCATTTGTTTATAATATAGTGTTTTTAAAATTTCAAAATACTTCATAAATAATTAGTTTTTCCTTTTAACATGTAAAGGGAGAGCTCATTTAGCATTACGGTATAAGAGAAAAAAAGGCGAAACACATTTTATAAAAGGTAAAGTGTGTAAACCCGGATAAAAATGAATAGTAGGATAAAATAAGTGATTCTCTCTACGGGATAGCGAAGCTAGAATGTAATATTAATGTTTGAGTTTTTTTATATCTTAAAAAATATTCCGAATTTGGGTCATATTCTTTAACATTAGCCGAAGAAAGCCTTAAACGAAGGGGAAACTGTGATCGGGTTCCTAAAACACGCTAAAAGAGGCTCGTATAACATGGTAAAAGAATGAAATAGATGATACGAAGTTCTTGTATTTTAGCTCGTTTAATCTTTGTCTGGAAACACAAAGTCATTATGCTTCTCAAATTTTGGTAAAAAAACTATTTAGAAGAGATCGCTTCAGTTTATTTCTAGATGTGATGCACATTAAACGTGACATAAGAAAACTTTTATATATATATCGTATGGTTCATTTTATTCTGCTTAAATTTAAAGGGAGAAAGTTAAAAAATAAATAAATCTGCAAAATTAAACCCAATTTCATCTAGATGAAGTACATGTTTTGTCTTTGGTAGATACATCTTATTGATTAAAACGTGTTTAAATTTAAGTATTTGTATATTCTATGAAGTTTGATAGGGATGGTAGAAGATCTTATAGGAATTGTGATAACTGTTAGATACAGAGCTAACACCTGCTCATATTTTTGACTGTCTAGCTATTCTTGCTGTTCTACAAGAGAAATAGGGGTCCTCTTTTCATCAACAAATCTCTGTGGACAATATTGAAGAGATTGCCAGAGCAGTCATCTGGGTCCATGGTACTATCTGATTAGGTCCCGTTATGGATACGACTTCATCATCATCACTCTAAGTGACTTACACAACAAAGATTCATAAAAGGGGTTGGAGAAGAGAAGGTCTGCCAATATTACTTCAGATTACGTCAAAATATCAGACATATATTTCACGTTGTAAGATATCATTTATTTATTTTTACAATTAAGCTTCAAATAGAATTTAAAAAAAGTAATATAATTATTTCTTGTTAAATTTTCAAGCGCATTTTCCTATCAACCTATAAAAGCTATAATCAAAAGTATGAATTTGTATGAAGATTTCATTACGAAAAAAGTATTAAAAGTAAATGATTTTATAACTTTTACCAATAACTTTTCGAGGAAAGGAACCTTGAAACATTTTAAATTTAACTATACAACTACAAAAAGTTAAAACATCAATGGCGAGCCTCTAAAAACATCTTGGAATATTTTTCAGTAGTACAAAATATTTCTTTAAAGTTCCGAGAGAAGAGTTCCCGAAACAGAATAACTGGCCAACCATGAATATTTTCGGATCGGGAAAATTGGAATTTAATAACCAAAGGTAAAAAAAATTAATTAATTAAAATATTAATGCCCCAAATCTAAAAGATGAAGAAAACAACTCTAATACGAAGTCATGCAAAACCTGGAGCAATTCGTCGATTGATTGATTGAATATTAACGTCGCACTGTTCAGCTACACGAGGGCTAAGCAATTCTTCGAATGTTAAAAAAAAAGATATTTGAAGGAAAACGTTTATAAGCCAATTTAATCGTAAGAAGAAACTTGGGAAAAGAAAATTCAAAATCAGGTTCGAAATTTCTGGAATTCTGTGACATTTTCGGAGGAGAGTAAATTTAACATCCACAGATAAGATTGCCGTTAAAGATTGGGAGAAAACTGGATGCAGAACTCGAACCAAAGAATATGAGAATGATAAAACATGGGGGGTGGTTCGATAATTCTTAGAGCTTTTATGTTAGCTTCTAATGTAAGTAATTTAGCAATAATGTTTGGAATAATGGATCTATACAGTTATTAGAATATTTTGAAAGGTAATCTACAGAAAAACATATCAAAATTAGAACTCAAGAGATCGTATAGATTTCTGTAAGATAGCAATCTAAAATATACTACTCGAGTTGTAAAGGTGTGGATGGTATAAAGAGCTAAGAAAAACCCTCTCAAAACATCTATTGTTATTTCGGATGCAATAGATCATAAATCTTTTTACTTTTCTCAGTATATAAAGCCACCGACCTTAGTAAATTAAAGTTAAATCATAACAGTATTATATGAATTTAAATCAATTGCATCTCAAAGTCCTTCACAACGTAGTGTAAAAGCTTATTGAGAAAACAGTTCTCAAATACTATCTCCCATTTGCAGTAATTCCTTAGATTTCATCAGCAATTTAAAAAATAATTCTAATTCAAAGTTGTTTTAACGGGAGGAAATTCATATTAGTTTCAATATATTCTAATGAAAAGAATAATTTTTCAACTCTCTCTGTATTATTTAAGATTCATCATCAAAATTATTCGGTGATGCATCTTAAATCCAAATTCTCCTAAATCTATATAAAATGTTTGATAAAAATAATGGAATATTCCAGCAAAACAACATTTCTTAGAACGATAAACAATTTTAAACAAACGGAAATAGCATTATAATTCATCTATAATATTACTTACAGTGAGAATTCAGTCCAGTTTACAATCCGTACGCAGGTGTGGAACAATTTTCATCCATGTTTAGAACAAAACCACCGCATTAACAATGCGAAATGCAACAATTTACAAAAATACTTCAAACGCTAGTTGGCCGTGATAATAGCATCCACCTCACGAGACGATCAAGCAATTGTGATAAACATTTCGTATCATAGAAAGGAGTAGAACACAATCATAAATTAACGTCACAAACATACTCGCGATACTGCTTTCTTCCTTTTCCGTCCGTCTGACTCAATCTCGAAGTCGGCTCCGTTCACCAGAAACGATCGAGCATCATAGTCAGCTGATCGACTTGTGAAAGTTTCGTAGTTGTTTGAGGGGAGATACACAAATTAAAAATCGGATGCTCCAAGTTCAGGCGGTTAACCGAGATGAGGAGGCATGCGTCATCCAAGATGCTGTTTTCCTCCGCTTTCAAAACAGGTTTTGAAAATGAAGATAAAAAACCCTCTTACACTCACGACTCGAATTTTGCTGATAACAAGCACATGGAAATTGCAATTTAAATCACTTATGTTTTAAAATGTAAAAAATTCAGAGTTATAATTAAGTTGTAGGGGGAGAGGAACTAAAGCGAATGCGTTTTTAATGTAAGATTATTATTCTTATCATTGTAAGATTTTTAACTATCGGAAAAATGAAAGTTCAGAATATATATATATATATGCTTACATTGAAGCATTTACGAAATATTTACTGAAAGGGCAATCAGTTTATTACAGCATATATAAGAACATCTATTTTTTGTTAGCTTTTGGTTCACTTATTTTATCGATTTCCACAATATTTATTCTCTTGCATTGTGGTAAAACAAAATAAATAATTGATATATTTATTGAAGTTCGGGTGTGTACACACAAAATTGTGTATCTATTCTAGAGCAATTCCAACTGAAAATCAGGGTGGATATTTTTGTCCATTTAGATACACACACATATACATTATTGTATCATTACTTATATATTTCGGACGAAAATTAATTTTTTAAATCGATTTATCATTTTAGAGAAAGAGAAATTTAAAAATATTTAAGGGATTCTGTGGAAAAATTTTTTTTTGAATTATATAAGTTGCTGATGGATGCAAGATTCTAAAAATTGCAAAATATCTTTTTTAAAAAAAAGAAAAATGCCTAGAATATCATGAATTGTACTAATTTTTATAAACGAAAAAAAAAGAAAAAAAGAAAAAGAAAGAAAAGAAAAAAAATGAAATTTTTCTAAAAAGCTGATTGCATCTTGCTGTGTTATTCAATGCAGAAAAAAAAGTCAGATTTTGGAAAAACATCTTTTTGGAAAAAAAAAGTCGTAGAAAAAAAGGTGTGTGTAATCCTTTTTTACTCATTAAAACAACTGTCAGAGATTTTCAATTAATTTTTTTTTTAATTTTCAAAGTAAGTAATTGAAAAAATTATGTCTTCGACCATGGTAGCAGAGCAATCGTAGCCTCAAACTCGTAACGAGCGTTGTTTTTGCTAAGTTGTGGGTTCGAGAGTTCTGTTGCAACTACAGACCCATCGTGCAAAAAGGGGCAGATACATTATCTGTTGTAACTCAAAGCTTAAACATTGGCTTGGTATGTTAGATTGCAAAGTGAAGGGAGAGATGAATGGTCAGTTCAGTGTTATTCTTATAGAGGTGTGTCACAAACCAAACCATCTCTTTAAATAAAAGATTTCATCATATATTAGTTCTAGTTTGGTAATAGGTCCAAATACGTTATTAATTTTGAAACATGCTTCTATTAACTTATTATATTTGAAGCCATTTTAGAACACATATGCTACTATATTACTTTCAGAATATATTCCACGTGCTTGTTACATTTCTCTAACATATTTCATGATTCTATTAGCCGGCTGGGTGGCGTAATTAGTTTCACTGGCCCAAGGTTGCGGGTTCGACCCCGGGCCGAGTCGGTGGATTTTCGACAGCGGCCATGTCGTATGATTATACAGCATGAAAAAGATCCATTGAGAGAGTGTCCATTTAGCTTGGATGCTCTCGGCAAAATTAAATTCCTAAGTACAAATTTCGCATCGGCAGAGCTCAGGTGCCTTCCTTTGGGGAAGAAACTGGGTGACAAAATTACTTGCGGGAATTGATATCGCCTAAATGGGGCCGCAATAAAAAGTGATATCAGCTCCTGGGGAATGTACTAGGTCTGTAAAGTTAGAAATACCAATACGCAGCCTCAGAGAGAAAAAAACGATTCTATTAGATTTGTAACATATTTCACAATTCTATTATTGATCGATTGGTAATATATTCTATGAGTCCCTATCATATAGAATAATACATTCGATAACTATATTACTTTTAGCAATGGTGTAACGTACAATCCCGCATTCCCCGCTCGCGGGTGGGGGCAGGATTCTAGGGTGTCCAAAGCCTATGTTATGTTATGGTTCTGCAATCCTTTGCAAGATCCGGCTTGGGGCCAAAGACCTGACTTCAGGTGGGGAGTTAATATTCTCCGTTACTTTTAGAGTATATTGTGCAATACGACTTACTTTCGAATGTATCCAGTCTCCTATTAACTTCGAATTACTTTTGAAATCAAAACACTGTCAAATATTTATCAAATATTTTTATTTTAAACACTTATATTATTTTCGATAAAAGTCAATATAAAAATATCTGAATTTAATTTTAGGGAGGTAATTACAATTGATCTGAATATTAAAAATAGCTTAATTTATTTTATTGAGTTGGTTTTTTTTTTTTCGTGTTTTTCAATGGATTCACAATTTAATTTTGAATTTTTAATTAAAATATTAATACCAATTGATAAATACTAAAACCACACATTTGGTTCAACTAAATCACAAGCACATCGGAATCAATGAAGGGGAAACTTTAAAAAAAGGAAACCTGCTTAGGATTTGAACTTATTAGTATTAGGTCATGGTTGAGAATTACGAGATCCCTTAAAGTTCACACCATAGATCTATTAAAAAATTATCAAGGTATTTATTAAAACACAAAATCTACCTATATTTTGAATTTGATGCTTAAAAAATATCTATATTATATAAAGTCAGTTATATATTTAACTTGAAATGATGCAACAGCTGCAATCAATAGCCATTATAGAAAGTTCTACTTTTT
The DNA here is from genome assembly GCA_019973935.1 of Trichonephila clavipes. Taxonomy (NCBI): domain Eukaryota; kingdom Metazoa; phylum Arthropoda; class Arachnida; order Araneae; family Nephilidae; genus Trichonephila; species Trichonephila clavipes. The sequence goes on from BMAU01020065.1 coordinate 67,484, forward strand.
AACGAATTTTTTTTTAAACTAAACCCCTGATTTAATATTTCATTGAAATAAAACTGTAACAATGCAAATTTACTATTTATACATGACGCATTACTATCACAACCTAATTGAAAAGATTATGAATAAATAAGAATTGTTTACATGATATTTCGAGAGAGTTTAATTATCTATAAATCATATTCTATGCTTTGAATAAGCTTAATGCAAACATAAATTGAGAAGTTGACAAGAATGGAGCCTAAGCACTTTGATCGGTAATTTATAAGTGACCCCTCCAAACAAGTCGCCAGTTCAACCTGCGTCGTCGCGAACTGTGTCCGCAGATGGATTCGGGAAAGAAGGTTCGTGACGTCAGGGAGAAGAAGAATTGAAAAAGAAAAGAAAAAAACGACCACTATCATGCACTCATTCGCGAGAACAAACAACAGAACCGTCATCCTCAACTTTCGAGGTATTCGCTTTGTCCCCTTTTTCGAATGCAGTTGTCATTTTTTTTCCTGCGACGCCCTTTGAAGTTCGGACTTTCCACTGTGCTGCTAAGCGGAATGAAAGAATGAGATCGTAAGACATTTGCTTCTCATTCTCTTCTCATTTATTGTTTGCTTATTTACCGAATTATCTGTGACTGGACGTGTTCGAAGTCGAAAGAAATTGCACCGACGATAAGCGACAGTCACTGAGAGGAAAATCTTCAATCGCTCCACGTTCTGCGGTGACCATTTTGCGGGGAACAATAAGATAAGGAAATCGTTTGGTTTCGTTTTGGCATCGTTTTGTGTACACTCGTTTTGATGCTTTTTTCACGTGTTTCTTTCTTTTTTCTCCCTCGCATTCTCCTTTTTCATCACTGAAGAACATTTTGTTTCTTCCAAATTTGCAAGAAATAAATTTCTGAATTAAAAAAAAAGTAGCATACGTGATGCAAAAAAAATTTTTTTAAGTGTTTTTTTTCATTTCTATCATTTATTTAAACAATGCAACACTTAAATTTGGTTTAATTTTTAATTCTCGTTAAAATCGTAGATTAGAATCGAAAATACAAAGAGAATGATACACGTATACGTAACACTTCTCGTAGATATTTGTGTTCTTGCAGTGGCGCACACAAGGAGGGGTCCTGGGGGTCCAGACCCTCCACCTAAGGCTCTTAATTTTTTCCAGTTTATCATAATTCTAAGTATATAGTACATAAAATTTAATTAATTACTTGTTATTAATGATTAATTTTATTAATTAATGATAATTATTTATTCAAAAATTAATTTTTACAGTGTTTTGTTCCCGAAAATTGACAAAATCAAAAGGAGCATGATACAAGAATAGTGAACTTTCGACCCCGGATCCCCTCCCCTTGAAAAATTCCTGTGTGCGCCACTGTGTTCTTGCTACAAAAAAAAGAACAACTCTAGAAGCATTCAAAAGGTATTCAGTTTTATAAATTTTTACTTTTAAAATTTCTTATCTTTATTTTGAACTAATTTTTAGTTGATTATTTAAATTATTCAATAATTATAGATATTGTTTAGGTTGAAAATTCTCTTCCAAATGATTATCGGTTTTTTTTTAATTTAATGTATAATTCATGTAACTCTAATTTATCTGATTGCTTTATTTATTTGCAGAGATGTAATCGTTTGTTGTTTAAGTTATGTTTCTTAAGTTGGCAATCTTTCTTAACTATTCTAAAAATGTTTTTTTTTCAGCTGGAGAAAAGAATTATAATGCATAATTGACAATCGTTGAACTAAATAAGTAATTAATTTTTGCGTAATTTTGAGAAATTACAATTGAACCAGAGATCTTTTAGATCGTTTGAGCGATTGTAAGAAGGCCTCCATGAAATAAACTTTGGCTAATATTAATCACAAAATGACCCTTCACAGGTACAGTGAAATTTTTATTGGAAGTATTTGTGTTAGCACTTGAGCGCGCTAAGAAAAATAACCTAATTCTAGAAAGGAAAAAGATAAAAAAATGTATATTTGACCAAATTAAAAATGCCAATCACCGATGAAATAGGACATTATTGAAACATAGTATCCCGCAACTGAAAATACGAAAAGAAAATAATAATAATTACGCAATAAAACATGCTTGCTAGTCAAATATTATAGATGCTACGCTTAGCAAAAATTATTATTCTTTGACCATATTGACTACAGAGTGAGCGAGAGTTAATGACCGTTGCACTATAGAGCAACACGAAGGCTATTGACGACTATCATCGGTCAAGTGACTAGGGAGGCACAGTTTTACCGTGCATCTGCTCCTCTACACGGCGGGTTTTCAGTGGCACCAGGACTCGAACTCGTGACACGCCGGCCATGAGTTCGTGACCATAACCACTAGGCCAGTACTGGTTTGATCTAATTTCGGGCCCTAGGCTCTGAAGATCTACGGGCCCCCTACGCACTGGTGGATTCAAGGAGGGACTCTTGGATACGGTTAAGTGCAACTTATCTGGGCCCTTCTGGGTGCCCGCCCCAAGTGCCTAATGGAGAAACTAGGCTGCCGCAGCCGATTGATTTCTGAATAAAAGGATTGCAGATTCCTAATTTATAAAGCACATAACTACTGCCCCCCTCCAATTTTAACCCTTTATCTACCGACGGTACTTATAAGTACCACTCATTTTAAAATTACATAGAATAACCATTTTTACGAATACTCTAACAATACTTAGAAAATAGGATTTCAAAGAATATTCCTGCTAAGATATATGGCAGCGCGGGTTCTATGAAGAGTATTTTAACGGGGAAGATGAATAGTTTTATAGCAGAAATTACATTTTCAGCTGACGGCGTTTTCAGTGGATTGCGATGATTGTCATTTTTGTCCCGAAATAATAGTTGATGTCAAAACTTAAAAGCCTTATTTTATTTGAATGTTAATGAAGACCTTAGCTATAACGGATTAAATTTCCGAAAGTTGAGTTTTTTTTTTCATGTATATCCCTTAATTTTCAATGTAGTGATTAAAAAAAATATATTGCATGAAAAAAACTGTTGCAAATCATAATGCGGTAGATAAAGGGTTAAAGCAGTAGTACTTCACCATTACATGTGAGATGCTTAAATACAATTTGCCATACTGTAATTTGCCAATTCAAGCCATGCTGTAATTTTATTTAAAAAAAATCAGGATCCTTCAAACAAGTAGCTATATTTCTTCAATTAGAAGCCGTGACCGTCTGAAACTAACTATAAATGATTGGAAGGAAATTCGTGTGTGCGCAGCGGATTGCGAAGATTATCATTTTTGTCCCGAAAAAATAGTTAATGTCAAAATTTAAATGTCTTGTATGTTAATGAAGACCTTAGAAAACGATTTGATTAATTATTTCAAGTGAGCAGTGTGTATAATTAATTTTACAGTTGAATATCTTTAATTAATTAGCTCTAATGGATTAAATTTCCCAAAGTTGAGTATTTTGTTTATGTATATCCCTTAATTTTCAATGTAGTGATCCAAAAAAAAAATATTGCATCAAAAAAAATTTCAGTAAATCATATTGTGGTAGATAAAAGATTAAGCAACCATAAATTTTCGAATCGTCAGAACCAGTGGGGCACTCAAAAGTTTTTCAATGGGGGGGGAGGAGGTCCAGGGTCAAAAATCCACCATTCTCGTATCATACCTTAATGCGCCACCCAACATATTCTTTTAATTTAGTCGATTTTGGTAACAAAAAACGAAAAAAAAAAAACCCAGTAAAAAATAACAAATATCAAGGGCCATTGGGGAGAAGGGGGGTCCGAACCCTCTCCTTGTTTGCACCACTGGTCAGAACATTTGCTTATTGCATCTCAATTGTTTTTGAGGAATCTGTGAACAAAAACTTCGAAATTCATTTTACCAAGCCTGAATTTTGAAAGATTAAAAAGTAACGACACAAAAAGTTTCTCTCTTCGTTTCACTCGAGATATTCTTCCTTCACAAGCTTGAGAGGGCCTCTTCCTCCTCTCACCTGAACTGCAAGATGCCAAGCGAGTTCGCTCCACCCCCACGGGGAAAAGGAAATGGTGGTCTCTTCACAAAAGGAAACTTGTGTGCTGCAGTTGGTTTCATTTGTATTCTGACGCCCACAATCTTGGATGCTCTTTTTCGAACAGGGCGTTGGCCTAGTGGCTATTTCTACGTCCTTTATTTTATCGGGTCGCTGCTTGAGGATAATACGAAAACAAGGATGGGAATAAAGTTAATGATTCACCCCCAAAATCGCTCGATTTCCGGTTGACCCATCAGGATCGAAATATTTTGTACTTTTCGAAGGATGATGAGCCATTGTCTAGTTTTTTTTCCAGTTTATAATGGGGAAGATTAATTAAGCATCAAATATTCACTAAGGACATTAAAATATTACTCATGTAAAAATAAAGATCTCACTCAACTTATTTATAAGAATATTTAGTATTCATTTTATTAAAAGGCAACATTACAATTCGTACGTAGGCAGTTAAGAAGAAAAATAGATTTGAAGTATCAAGAAAAAAAAGGTTCAAGGTGTTGAAAGTTATACCACATACGACCGGCGTACGCGAGGGTCGGGTTTGGGGGTTCAAACTCTTCCTATTGACCAGTGGTCTTCATACTTCGATTACTCAAGGGGACCCTTAGTACTATGAGGTGTTTTCTGAGAAATGCATTCTTCTACCCTTAGGAAAATATATTTTTTAAAATATCACTAGTTACCAACTACTTTCTTTGAAAGAAGGACCCTTTTTCCAAGGCCATTTAATTCGTTCTTTTTATTCGCTCTCAAATATTTCACAAAACACGAAAGTCTTATCACTTTTGTTGAGGCTAATCCCTATCCCAGTGCTTCTCTTGTAGTAGCTCCCAAACTTAGGTATGGAAAGAAGTAAAAGTTGCAAGAAAGAACTTGAAAGATAAGTTGTCTAACGCCACAATTTTTTAAAAGAAAAGTTTCCCCTGTGGGACTTAATGATACACGTTGGGAAACACAACGATAGATACTCGTGGTCGAACATCTATTGAGAACGCACAAATTAATTTTGTGCACACTGTAACGGCGTGGCACATAGTACACTAGGAGGCTTGACACATAGCACACGATAGACTAGAAAGAGGGCGCTGCTGTGAACTATTTTGGCTTTTGAGCGGGAAGGAGAGAAGAAGAAGGGAGTCTAAAACGTAAAATGGACGAAGCTGCCTGTAGTTCCCGATGTGACTTTTAATTGTAAATGAAAATATTAATATAGTGATGTGTTTTGAAGGAAATAATAAAAACGGTAAATCCGGTTAATTAGAGCTGATTAATTCAACTACAAGACGATCTTACAACACACATTTGTAATTTTCTTTTCAAATTTTTATTTTTACTCGAGGATCCCTTGAATTCGTCTTGGAATCAACCTAGTTTAAAGACCACTGCTATAGACCAAAAGATTTTTAATTTTTCGCTTACAGACACGGAAATCTTAATGCATGGGCCAACTAGGCCCAGGACCAGGGCCTCAACCTCAGTGGGGGACTCATATCGTTCTGATTCATCCTTAATAAGATGATGATCTGAATAATTTTATTCGAATATTTTTCCAGTACATATCCTCCGAAAAACAGGGAATTTCAAACTACATGTCAACTGGCAACAGTGGCATGGCCGTTATGTGATGACCGCTGCCCATGCCTAGGCCTAGGTCTAATACCATAAACAATCATTCAGCACATTTAGTCGAAGTGCTGCCGTCGGTCAAGCTAGTTTGTCCCAATGTTTGTGAGATTGTTAGCCATGCACATTTATTTGTTTCTAATTACCGTTTGTGCGAGTATTTAACAATGTATGTTGTACACTGTCTACTTCGAAGGTCACTGGTAGAGCTTGCTTTTAAACAGGGGCCCAGGGCCTCCAAAAATCTTAAGATGTTTCTGGGCCCAGGGCTTCAAAAAGTCTTAAGACTTCTTACAGATTACTACTCTGTGTACTCCCGTCCACGTTTTTTTTAAAAAACGTCATTGACTGTGTACGTCATTGTACGAGGTCTTTTAACTGTTTTAAGAAACTAGCTACTAGAAAAAGAATATTTTAAAGGTAAACATTTAGAACGTTAAAACATTATCAACAAATGATTTGATATTTTTGCTAGCATATTGCACATATTTGTTCTTTAACAATGAGATTCGTTAAATGTATTTCATTAAAAAAATGGTATTGTGTTTTGTATACTTAACACTAAAGCCGCGGATGGGGTCATTTTGACCCCAAAGCAATTTTGCTTCCGATTTTCTCAAAAAGTTACTTACGGAATTGAAAACAATTTCTTGACTTTTCCTATTTTTATACCAATAACAAGCTGTGAAAATATGATGCGTTAAATACTTATCATTTTTTTTGTTTTAATACTTATATATAAAACCGCGGACGTTTCCTGGAATGCGAAAAGCTTTTTCAGTCCTCTTCCCATTTTCCAAATGTAAGCAGAACAATACTTCAAGGTCAGTAGATTGTTACTGATAATAGAAGAGTAACTGAGAATTTTGTTGTAGTAGTAGCCAGTGTTGCAGACCCCCTCCCCTCCCGTTATCATTCCGTATGGGAAAAATGACTTTAGTTAGCGTATTCAAGGAATGTTTTCTCTCCGATGTTTTTTGTTATGGCCTATTGAATGGAATGTGGCGCAATACTGCCATAGCCAATGCGATAGTCTAACGGGCTCACATCTGGTTCTTTATGACTGCTCAGCTGGTTGCTCGCATTCTCTTGGAGATAGTTTGAGTGTACTAGTCTGTTCGATTTTTGCCACCTTGTTTATACGTGGAGATAAAATTGATCTTAGGTGAAAATGTCTGGAAGAAATATGCGTAAATTAATAGTTAGTGAGGCCCTCAAATATATGCGACAATTATCGGAGAATGAATCCGAAAACGATAATGATGAAGAAATTGTTTCCAGCGATGATGAATGTGTGCCTCCAGATGAAGAAAATATTTCCTCGGATGAAGATACCGTATCTAATTTTCCTGTACAGTGTATTAGTAGAAAAATCACTCTTGGGAAGAAAAAACAATGCGTAAATAAACGTAAGAAGTTATCAGATTCAAATCTAGGTGAAATGAATTCGGGAAATTTGTTACAAAAGGTGGACCGTGTTGGGAAAGCATCATCTCTGGAAGTTGAATGCGTGGAAGAATTGCTGAACATAATGTTTACAAAGAAAAGAGTGGCCCAACCAGTTATGCAGTTAGTTCATGATGGCTACTTATAGATGAACCTATGCTTCGTCATATCAAAAATTGTACAGAGGAAGAAGCTCACCGGCAATTGTAAAAAAAATGATCAACAACTTTAGATGAACTAGATGCTTTTATATCGATTTTGTATGCTCGAGGTATATACGATACAAATAATATAGATCTTGATAGTCTGTGGTTTGTTGTTTGGGGTCCACCTTTTTTCCACGATACTATGGCGAGAGATAGATTCAGAGAACTTATGAAATTTCTGCAATTCGACAAAAAAAACTACATGATCTGGACGCCTTCAAACAGATAAATTCTGTTTCATTCCTGAAGTTTGGAAGAAATTTATTGAAAATTCAATAACTTGTTATAAATCAGGACCATATAAAACTATGGATGAACAGCTGTTTTCGTCTAAAACCAGTTGTCGTTTCACGAATTTATGCCAAGTAAACCAGATAAATTTGGTATCAAGTTCTCGGTTGCCACCGATGTTGATAGTAAATACGTGCTCAATGGTTTTCCATATTTCGGTAAAGATGAGGAACGTCTTGAAAACCTGTCTCTCTCCGAATACGTCGTTTTTGCGTTTGATAGAACCTTTCGAAAATAAAGAGAAAAATATCACTACAGAGATAATTTATTCACTACACTAAATCTGTCCCAAATGTTAAAAACGAAGAACGCTAGTTTATCTGGAACGATGAGACGAAATCGGAGAAGCACCTAAATTTGTGAAAAAAGAAAGATGCCGTTATACAATACATTGCTACTGGAGCATGATGATATAACTTTGACAGTTCATCAGGGGAAAATCAGTAAAAGTGTCTTGTTATTGAGCTCCCTTTATCCCACGGTTGATATCGACAATAATCACTCAAAAAAGCTTCCAGAAACAATATCATTTTATAACTCAACAAAATTTGGTGTCGGCATTGCCGACCAAATGCCTCGGAAATATTCTGTGAAGGCAGGATCAAGGAGGTGGCCAGTACATGTATTCTACAATAATCTTGATCTTGCAGGGATTAATTCATGGATTTTGCACAGTTACTGGAAAAAAACTTACAAGGAGAGAACATCCTCAATAACTTATTGAAGAGTTGCGTAGTGCGTATATTAACAAAAGAAAGTAGAAGTCAGACACACAGACAAAAGCGGATACACCTGAAGAATCAGCGCAGATGCGAAAAATAGTTCATTGCCAAGCTTTCAAGTGTAGAAACAAAATTGTAGATACTTATTCTGACTGTAAAATACCGAATGTGTAAAGTGTACGAAATATATAAAAATAAGTTGCCCAAAATGTGCGTAAACTGTGTAGGAAATATTGACTGGTAAAAAACTAAATATTGGGTTGTTCGGAAAGTAATTTCGTTTTTTCCCGACAGAAGAATTAATTGTATTTTTTTGCACCCAACTTCACATTTAAGCCGTATAATTTTTACATGCTTTGAGAGCTCATACAATAAGGCTTGTGTGTGAAAAATTCCAATTAATTCTACGCAGAAGGTTTTGGTTGGTGCCCTTTTAAATATGGAGAGCGATAAGCAGCATTTGTTTATTATACGAAAACTGTCTTTCATTTCCACACAAAAAAAAAACGAAATTACTTTCCAAACAACCCAATATTTCTATTAAAGTTGCCTGCATACATTCATGGTCAAAAAAATTAACGCACCAAGAAATAATTGCGGGATCGTAACGAGAATTGGCATGAAAGTACATGTCGGGGAGATATGCAAATGATTAAAAATGCAGCGTGATTGCGCATTATGTATAGCCGGTAGAGAGCGTTTAACGTCATTCTCCGTGGAGTATAAAACAGGTAACCAAAGCTTGCTTGAGTGTGCTGAATCGCTTACAAAGGAAGAGCTGAGGTAGACATGCCATTATGCCGTTTTCGAAGACAATATGAACAGCTGTCGCAGTTTGAGAGGGGGAGAATCATCGGCATTAAGAAAGGTGGGTGGTCAGCTAGGTGAGTAACTCGTCAATTAGGCCGCTCTGATTGTATTGTGCGGAGGTGTTGGGACCAGTAGATCCGAGAGATGTCATTTACATGAAGACCAGTCTCAGGATGCCCTTGACAGACTAGTCGTCCAGAAGACTGCCACATCGTAAGAAATGCACGCGTACAGTCAACTGCTTCGTCGACTGCCATCCAGGGTACACAGGGACACCTTCAGTAGGACCCCTGTGTCTTCTCGAACCATACGAAGACGCCTGGCTGAAGGACATTTGGGATCGAGGCGACCATTACATGAGCTGCCCTTGACAACCACCCATCGACGCCAACGCTTGGAGTGGTGCCGAGCACGAGCAAACTAGACCGAGCAGGTCCTCTTTAGCGACGAATCCAGATTCAATCTCATCAGTGATGACAATCGTGTTAATCGTGTTCGTGTGTGGAGACACCATGTTGACCACCTCAATCATACCTTTGCTTTACAGCGACACACCACTCCCACTGCTGGTATGATGGTTCCATTGCCTAAAATACACGGTCAACCTTAGTATTAATCCGTGGCTCCATGACAGCCCAATGGTATGTTCATGACATCTTGCAACCACATGTGTTGCCACTAATTCAATGGATCTCAGGAGCCATTTTTCAACAAGACAATGTTCAACCTCACACGACAAGCGTGTCACAAAACTGTCTCCACACTGTTACTACCCTTCCTTAGCCTGCCCGATCCCCAGATTGGTCTCCAATCGAGCATATCTGGGATCATTCGGGACGGCGAGTTGAGTATCTCACGAGTTTGAACGAACTAGAGGCAAGGTTACAGCAAATATGGAATGGAATGTCCCAAGATATTATACAGAACTTGTATGCTTCAATGCCCGATAGTATCGCGTCGTGCATTCGCGCTAGAGGGGATTCAACAGGGTATTAAATCCTCCGTTCTTTTGCCTTTTCTCTGAAATAAATGATCCTTTTTCTTTGATTTTCGTATGGTTTACTTATATCAAAGTAGGCATTACGTATGTAAAATTTCGTTTCATTTTGACAACTCCTTCTTAGTGGGCTAAATTTTTTTTGTCCACGAGTATATTTTACTAACTGTATACAACATTCCATATTGCAAAATCTTATTTTTTTATCAATTATTATAACAATTAAATGTTAAAAATGAATAGATGTCATTGCCAAATAATAACAACGTACTTTTTGCAAAACAAAACGCGTTTTTATTTATTGGGGTCAATTTGACCCAGTCCGTGGTTTCAGGTATACCGAAACTGCAAGGGTTCTAGTGTTAAAAACTTTATCTTCTACACTCATGTCCATAAATTAAGGATAATGAAGTTCAGACAAAGAAAGAGAAAGAAGCAAAACAAATTTGACTTATTTGTAAAGTCTAATTATTAAACAAAAGGTAAAGAGCAAAAAAGATGCTATATGTTTGACATAATTAATAAAAATTGCGATTTTTAATCCCCGGAGCAAATTTCAAAAAAGAACCTATTTACAAAAATCAGTATAACATGGTTAGTATGATGGTTAATAAGGAGTATGTCTCCCGGACGATGCAATACATGCCTTACTACGCCTAGGCATGCTGAGTATCAAATTATCAATCTGATCTTGGGGAATATTGCACCACTCACCAAGCAATGCCCTCCGAAGTTCCGGTAGACAGGTGGGAGGGGTTGACGGGCTGCAATTCGTTGACCATGCATATCCCACACAAGCTCTATTGGATTCAAGTCCGGTGAGTATGCTGGCCAATCCATACGGTTGAAGGCATTCGTCTACAATGTTTGCACGGAGAGGACGGGCCTTGTCTTCCATAAACAGAAATTCAGCATCCATGGCGCCCCGAAAAAAACGTGCATGTTGTTCCGGAATGACATCCCGATAGATGTGGGCTGTCATCGTTACAATCTGAACATGCATGTCAGTTCTGGAACCAAGAATAATTCCTCCCCAAACGAGCCATCCTGCACCAGCGTAACGGTGACGTTCAATGGTGTTCTCTTTGTGGTAACGGGTACCTGACGCTCTCCTTATTAAAATCCGGCGATAATCAGACTGCAAACTAAACCTGGACTTGTCGGAAAACATCACACAAGACTACTGTTGTGGTGTCAACAATGCATGCTCTCTACTCCAGGTTAATCGCATGCGACAGTGAGTTGCGGTAAGTGGAACACATCTGACAGGCCTACTAGCATATAACTAATGTTCCCTAAGCGTCTGTGCACGATCTGCCTTGAAACTGTCGTACCGGTAGCTGAAGAGAGCTGACGAGACAGGTCTGATGCTGTGCTCCGTCTGTTTCTTTTGGCAGTAACTGCCAAATATATACCGGTCCTCATTCGGCTTTGTAACTCGGGGGCGACCTGTGCTGTAACATCTACTCACATTACCGTCATCTTGGAATCGTTGCCAAATCCACTCTGGGCGATTCCAAGTTCCTCGCATACTTCCAGATAGGTACGTTCACTCCAGTCGTCCAATAATTCTACCACGTAAAAAATCATCCAAATGCTTCCTTTGTGCCATAACTAAGCGGTTATTGCACTGAAAAGCTTTTAAAGCGCTTGTGAACAATTTTACTTCTTTATCACCATTCCTTATATACCCCTCTCTTACACTCTCGTCATTGTGACGTACTATCCACGCCATCTGGTGGTTTCATGTATTTTACATATTCTTCTTCAAGATGTGTGTGATAATTCTACATGTGAAATTTTTATTTTAGAGTTCAATTTCTGTGTGATTCTGAAATATCCTTAATTTATGGACATGAGTGTATATAATCACGCGGGATGAAAAGCGCTGGAGGACGAAATTTTGATAAGCCTTGTGTGGTTGTATCGCTTTCGCCTCATGCTTATAATTCATATGTATTCCAAAAAACTGTTGTCTATATTTGATAATGGGAAGAATATGACGGTACTATGTGTAGTTTTAAGGAGACTGCTTACGAGAGAAAAATGTCATTTTTTTCACTCATTGAAACAATTTTTTTTTCTTTTAAAATCTCAGTTTAAATATTTTTTTTTCCAAAGACAGTTTTTTATTTTTAATTTATGGAGGCCGTGGTAGCCTATTGGTCATGGTCACTGAAACGTGGCCGGCATGTTATGAGTTCGAGCCTAGTTTCATTAAAGACCCACCGTATGGAGGAGCTGAGACACATTTAATCTGTCGAGACTCAAAATTCTCCCGTTGGAGTGGTGTGGAAGTTCTGAGAGGGAAAAATAATGAGGACTAAAAAATGATTAAAAAATAATGAGGTTCATCGCCAATAGCCTCGCATTATTTTATCATGTGACGTTAATAAACTCTGAAATATTTTCAGTTTACGTGAAGTATAACGTAGTAAACACACAACTATTTTGATCTGAAAATGCTGAACTTTTAGACCGGAAGTTACAATAGGGGGGTTCTTTTAACATATCTTTCTGTTTTTTTAAAAATTTATTTATAATGAATAATTGTATAGTTTTCCTAGTTTTTCAGCCACTACTTTAGTGCTACTAGTTTAACAAAATCTTGCTAAGAATTGGTAGCGAGTACGTGCTTTGTTTAGCTATTTTCGGATTCTATTTATAACAATAATTCATATTTCACTTAAATGCTCTTCAAAACATTACATATATGGGCCACGATAGTAAATATCGCTTAAAAAAGTGAAATTTTATAGGAAATCAACATAAAAATAAATGCATTATACAAATTACTCAATCTGAAAATGAGACCTGGTGAATGAGGTTTTGGAAACAATTCTTCCAACATCAGCTTGAAACAAAGGGGTCATTTTTAGCTGATGGGTTGTTCATAACCAAACTGAAACAGACGGAGTTATTAGATTATAGATTGCTTATATGTTCTTAAAAATTACCCTTTAAAAATGGATAGTTAATATATATTTTGTAATTCAATATATAAAGCAGTAAACACATTGAAATTTGTGAATATCGTTATTTTGTGTATCATCAGTGGAGCACTCAAGGGGGTCCGGACCCCCCAAAGCCTTTGATTTCTTTTTCCGATTGATTATAATTCTAAGTATTTAGTACGTAAAATTTAATTAATTACTTGTTATTAATGATTAATTTTATTAATTAACGGTAATTATTTATTCAAAAATTAGTTTTTTACTGTATTTTGTTCCCGAAAATCGACAAAATCAAAGGAGCATGATACAAGAATAGTGAACTTTCGACCCCTGATCCCCCCCTTGAAAAATTCATGTGTGCGCTACTGTGTATCATTGATATCCAGTGGCGGCGCACACGAGGGGCGTGGGTCCCCTGGTGCGGAACCCCCACCCAAAGCACTCGATTTTTTCCGATTGATTATAATACTATGTATACAGTACAAAAATTTAATTAATTAATTTAATAGTTTATTAATTATTGCTAATTATTTATTTAATCATAATTTTTTACTGTTGTTTGTTCCAAAAAATCGACAAAATCAAAATATGTTGGTCGGCGTATTACAGCATGTTACGAGAATGGGGGACTTATAGCCCTGGACACCCCCCCCCATTGAAACATTCCCGTGTACGCTACTGTTGATATCAATTAAAAAGAACGAATTTTTAGATTTTTCTAAATTTTGATGCATTTTCGAGAGTTACGGGAATGAATGTTAAGCTCCCGTGATTTCCGGGAAAGAAAAAAGGACAGGAAATCAGTAGTCCGAACCAATGTGCATGAAACTGTGTCTACGTGACATGAAAACAAAATGCCAAACAAACGTTGGAATATACAAGATTCAAAACAAAATTTTGTTAAAGTACAAATTTTGCTAGAAAGGGCTTATGTTGTTGCTCTTTAATTTAATAAGGGTATATATTACTGATTTTTAGAAGTTATAAAAAACTTCCAATTAAAGGGTGGTATGCGCCATTATTAAAATTATCTCACTTATAGACTTAGCAACGATGAAAATAAGGATTTTTTTTTACACAATACCAAAAGAAAAAAAATATTTTTTCAACCCACAAAAAAAGTTTGTAACAGAAAAAATAAGGGGGCATAAAACAATAGTTAACTCAGTTTTACACTATAATTGTAAGAGCACTTACCTTCTTAAAAAATAAATAAACTTTAACATCGTTTTTCCAAAATTATGTTTTATATAAAAAAATATTTATTATTTAAATGATATTTCAAGTAAAAATCAAAATAATGTTATCAATTTTTGAAGGAATGTTTTGTATAGTGTTCTGAATAAAATAAACCCTCAAAATTTTGATGTAGGGTTATTTATTAGAATGGATGATTTTTTTTCTTCTGAATTTTAAAACCTATCTATGCGGAAAAGCTGCTCAATAGTAGTGATTCCCAAAGTGATCTATATCGACTTCCAGGGGCCTATGACGACCTGCAAAAGGTCCACGTTAGCGAAAAAAATAATTTAGGGGTTCATGAGATATAAATGGGGTCTCTAACATAGTGGCTTTCATTAAATTAGATTGTGACTTAAACTTTAAAAGAAAATTTAATCAAATGGAAACCAGATTTTACTATTTAACAGATTTATCTACAAAATTTAATAAAGTTAATTTGCAGTTACAAAGTGACAACATGAATTTCATTAAAACAAGGACCATAATTTCCGCATTTCCTGCCTGAATTAAGCTAAATAAGTGTAACATTGGACGCCGCGAATTTTCCCAGTTTCTTAATTGGCCACCATAGACAGTAGCGCACACAGGAATTTTTCAGGGGGTCCGGGTTCAAAAGTTCACCATTCGTGTATCATGCTCCTTTTGATTTTCTCGATTTTTGGGAACAAAACACAGGTAAAAACTAATTATTGAATAAATAATTCGCATTAATTAATAAAATTAATCATTAATAGCAAATACTTAATTAAATTTTACGTACTATATACTTAGACTTATAGTCAACCGGAAAAAAAATTAAGAGTTTTTTTAGAGGGGGTACGAACCCCTCCCCCATTGTGTGCACCACTGGCCACAGATAATCAACCAGGGGATAATGTTTTAACCTTCGTTTAAATATTTAAATGCTCTTAATTCAAATTTTGAAACTAGATTTGAAAATGATTTGATTATGGTAACTAACACAGTAGGCAATGAATTCATGTGGTCACGTTGAAAAAAACACGTCATACAGCAAGAGAATCTGATCGAAATAAGCAGTAACGGAGATCCTAAAGAAAAGTTTAGAAAAGGATGTCAGCAATTTCGGCTATAAAAAAGACGTACCAGTTGTGTATTTCGAATTACGGAGTGTTGTGAGAAAGTCTTTGATTGCCTTTCCTAGTGAGAAAGAGTTTTAGAAAGGGGATGCCAATCTCAAAAAAAAAAAAAAAGAAAAGAAAAGAAAGAAAGAAAGAGCCTGGACACTATATACTAATCGAGGCGATTTAGGGTTAAGCCTGACAATATAGATAACAAAAGTTTAAAAGTTGTTATTAAAGCAACAGATTCATCCCTTCTATTAAAAATTTTGTTTGTTTATCAGTTATTTTATGTATTAATTAAATTTTAATTTAATTTAATTATAACTTATATTAACTCTTAAGTTTTAAACACTATACTTCAATAAAATAAGAAATTTAAATCTTTTAAAGCAAGTAGCTCTATGCCAGCTATTAAAAAGACATTTAAGTCAGTGGTGCACACAAGGAGGGGGGGTCCTGGGGGTCCGGAACCCCCAAAGCCCTTGATTTTATCCCCCGATTATTATAATTCTAAGTATATAGTACGTAAAATTTAATTAATTACTTGTTATTAATGATTAATTTTATTAATTAATACTAATTATTTATTCAAAAATTAGTTTTTTACTGCGTTTTGTTCCCGAAAATCGACAAAATCAAAAGGAGCGAAACGAAAATTAGATGAGGTGGGTGCCAGCGAAATAAATCGCTTATACCCAAAATCGCAGAGAAAAGGACGAAAGAAAGACCAGTATCTGAAATCACTCCCCCGCAAGGGGAGGCTGGAGGAAGAAAACGGCGGAACGAGGACGAAACTAGAGTACGTCACGAGGGCGAGAATGGAAGAGCGCAGGAAGGGGGCGGCTTAACAGCCCCAACACACGTTCGAGGAGCACCAAGAACGCAGTGGGAAGGAAAATGCTGCTTTTTTTTTTTTTTGCAGCTGGAATGAAAAAGAAAAGAGTCTGCAAGAGAAACTTACAGACGACACAGCAGGTGTAACGAAGCTGGAGACAGCTTTAACACTGATCCCAGTTCTGATGAGAGGCAAATGCATTTGAATGTTGTGAAGTGTAGCAATTAAGTGTTTTTGTTGTGATTACGGCGGTTTCAAGGGCAGATTCCATTTATTAGTTTTGTAAGCAAAATTTAGCTTAGAGTGAGGATACCGTGAAAAGTGTTTGTGCTTTAATTACTGGGTTGTCGTGATTTTGGATAGAAGTAAAAACATTTCTAGAAGTTCTAGTGATGTAATTATCGATCGGCTCCATGTGTAAGTCGAGATGAATGACACTATTTCTAACGAACCAAGGTGCGTTAGTAATGATTCTAAGAATTTTATTTTGAATGACTTGAATGCGTTTTGTGTGGGTCGTCCAAAAGGAACATGATACAAGAATGGTGAACTTTCGACCCAGGACCCCCCTACCACCACCACCACCTTGAAAAATTTTCCTGTGTGCGCTACTGATTTAAGTTGATATATTAGTGCAAAAATTCAGTATTAGGTATATATATATATATACACAGTGGCGCACACAAGGGGGATCCTGGGGGTCCAGACCCCCCCCAAAGCCATTGCTTTTTTTCCGATTGATTATAATTCTAAGTAAATAGTACGTAAAATTTAATTAATTATTTGTTATTAATGATTAATTTTATTAATTAATGCTAATTATTTATTCAAAAATTAGTTTTTTACTGTGTTTTGTTCCCGAAAATCGACAAAATCAAAAAGAGCATGATACAAGAATGGTGAACTTTCGACCCAGGACCCCCACCCTTGAAAAATTCCTGTGTGCGCCACTGTATATATATATATATATATATATATATATATATAAGCAGCGATCCAACCAAAAACATGGCAAGGGTCTATGAGACAAAAAGTTTGGCAACCTCTGCTGTATATTATACAGAAGAAGAAAAAAGTAAAAAATGAATTTGTATGCGGTAAATAGCGCCACAAGAGGTGAATGAAGTTTAGGTATGTGAGCTTTTTTATGGCAAAAGGTTTTTTTTAAAGAGTAATATGTAAAAATGTAATATTTTTAAAAAAATTATAACAGGCCTTTTAGTTCGTTATTTTTTAGCATTTATTGCGATGAGAGAACACATCATAAATAAGTCATAAGAAAAAAAAATCAGGTACATTTTAAAAGCTTCTTTTTTAGGTCTAAATTGTTACAAAACAAGCGTTGGCTTAAAGTTCCTTACAATATTTTTTAATCAATTAATTCATCAAAAACTCTCTATGGGAGTTTTAAAATTTCTGTTTTTATTTTCCCCTCTGATGTTCCTTCTAAAAGTGTAGGTAAAAAAAATTGGTCACGAAACTTGATTTATGTGCAAGTAATACAATTATCCTTCCTGAGATATAGACGCCTCTTAAAAAAG
Organism: Trichonephila clavipes; assembly: GCA_019973935.1. Lineage (NCBI taxonomy): Eukaryota > Metazoa > Arthropoda > Arachnida > Araneae > Nephilidae > Trichonephila > Trichonephila clavipes. The sequence goes on from BMAU01020065.1 coordinate 85,242, forward strand.
TTAGTACATTTATATGTCAAGATATAAGACGTTTTTCACAAATAATATCTGCTCAAAATGTTTTGTTACAGCACAAAAATCATCCGAATTATTATCGAGTAATTTTATTGTCATTATTTTTATTGTAATAAACTAACAAATAACTACAAGGTTTAAGGTTTTTTTTAAAAAAAAAAAATATGACGCTTCATTAGTAGCGCACACAGAAATTGTTCATAGGGGGGAGGGGTCGAAAGTTCACCATTCTTCTATTATGCTCTTTTTGATTTTGTTGATTTTCGGGAACGAAACACAGTAAAAAACTAATTAGTGAATAAGTAATTAGCATTAATTAATAAAATTAATCATTAAAAACAAATACTTAATTAAATTTTACGTACTATATTCTTAGAATTATAATCAATCGGAAAAAAAAAAAAAATCAAGGGCTATGGGGGTGCGCTTCACTCAAGTTAGGTACATAAGTAAGAACCCAAAACAGATTGAAAAAAAAAAGTTCCTTCAACTCTTTTTTTTTTAAAGAAAATTTTAAAGATTCGCAACTTCTTGGAAATACTGGAGACAGAAATATAGTGGCGCACACAAGATGGAGCGGGCTGTGGACCCGTTCCCCCATAGATTCTGATTTTCTTTTAAATTTATGATAAACCTATGTATATACTTCATAAAATTTAATGAAATATTTGTAATTACTATTTTATTTTATTAATCAATGCTAATTATTAATTCAATAATTTGCTTTTTATAGAGAGAGTTTTGTGTTCCCCCCCTAAAAAAAAAATAAAATCAAAAGAATATGTTTGTCGGCGTATTGAGGTATTATACGAGAATGGCGGACTTTCGAACCCGAACCCCCCGCAGGGCTGGCTCAAGCAGTTTTGCCGCCCCGGACAAAAATGGAAAATACCGCCCCAACTCTCTCCATGTATATATATATATATATTATTTTAAGTCTTAAAAAAATTCAAAATATGTCATTACTTCTTGTCATTATTTCAAACGAGTGAAAGGAAAGAGAAGGAATTGTTTATTTAAGCAGATCTTCTTCGAAAAATAATCTACTAACGGTGAGGATCACAAGCGTTAGTTTTAACTTATAGTTACTACACTCAAGACTAAAACAAAACATCTCCTGTCTCTCTCTCTATGTACCAAAATCTCTAATTACCCTTGTCCCCTTTTGGATAGCTGAAACCGGACATCGTATGGGTGAAAAGAATGTCCGTTGTGACCCCACTCCTGGATGAGGAGAAAGTAACAAGTGAAAAAGATGTGTAAACATATCAAATTTCATGATTTAACATACACTCGAGCACTTCAAGTTTCAACATAAAAGTAAACTGTTTTTAAACATACAGAGTACAAAATTTAAAAAAAAATAAGATACATTAAATAAAATACCCCAAATTCACACCCAATAATCTTTCAGAAAATATATAAAATTTTTTTGCAACAAAAAAAAAATATTTTTCAAGTTTGATTCAAATGCCGCCCTTAAAATTTGCTGCCCCGGGCAGGGGTCCGGTTTGTTGTTTAGAACCGCCCCTGCCCCCGTTGAGCGAGTCAGTGAATATTAACGCCGCACTGTTCAACTAATCGAGGGCTTTTGGCGACGGACTTCGTAATTTTGAACCATGGTCAAGTGACGAGGACGACACTTGAGCTGGCACCCTTTTCTCCTAACTACCACACCACACCAATGGGAGGACATTTGAGCTGTCGACAGATTTAAAGTGCGTCGCTCCCTCCCCCTCTTAAATTTTTTTGTGGGTGCTACTGGACAGAACGAGTAAAAACTTAGTACTATATTTAGAGGAAAGATCACAAAACGGTACATTTTAAAAGGCATTGTTTCGATGCTATATATAGAAAGGTTAACTAATAAATATATTCTTTAATATTTATTATTTTATTTATTTATTTATTTTCGTATTAAATTTGGGATTACATTTTCCTTAGAAGTTAAGGCTGTCTTCGGCTAATGTTAAATAATAGGGACCACACACAAATTCGGAATAATTTTCAGATATAAAAGTACTCAAACGTTAATATTATTTTCTGGCTTCACTATCTCCTGTAGAGAATTACTTATTTTATCATAACACTTATTTTTATCAGAGTGGACATATTTTTCCTTTCATAAAAAATGATTTGCATCCCCCCCCCCATAATGCTAAATGAGCTCTCCCTTTACATGTTAAAAGGAAAAACTAATTATTTATGAAATTTTTTGAAATTTTAAAAACACTGCATTATAAACGAATGCAGGAGTTACAGTGTCACAAATTTTAATAAAAATTGAGGCTTTGTTTCTGGCCGAAAATGTGTTTCGTGTCAAGTTCACGCTCTCGTACGTATGGCGAAAACAGCTTTAACATACATACCTTATATATACTACAAAATGCAAGCGAAATATGGATAAGAAATAATGTAATTTCGCTGAGTAGGAGAAATAGAATAGAATATAAAGAAGCCATAATTAGTATTCATTAAATAAATATTCTTGACTTTGAATAATATTGCAGATTACTTCATGACTGTTCCTCCAACAAACACTTGACAGTTAATACTCTAATGTTTTTTCACGCAGGAGAAAGACATCACTGGTTACAGTTTGTGTATCTTACTTTTTCTCTAAGACATGTCTATGAAAGCGACTGTGATGTGATCCCATTACAAATGAGAAAATCGCCTGCGGGAACTGAGCACCTTCCACACGCATCTTTTCTACCCCTATGGTTGACTGGTTGACACCCGTGAAGGCAAGAGCAGAGAGTTAACAGCTGACTTCGCATGGTGCCACCTCTAATATCTCAGTGTCACCGAATGACTAACACCGAAGGAGGAAAAGTTGAAAGAAAACATAAATGGGAAGAGAAAAAAAAATTCAGCTTTCCGTGAAGGATGCAAGAAACAAACAAGTGTTAGCTGACCGACTGTTGGCAATGATTAATGGAAGAGTGGCATGCAAATCTCTTTTTACAGAAGCGTCAAAGTAATTTACATAAATAGTTAGCAAAATTTTTTACTTAGTTAAGATATCCGACTACCCTGAAATCGTGAATATTGCCAAAAATTGACACATTTTTTATGAATTTATTTTATAGGCCATCTTTTTAGCTTTATAAAAATACCGTTTATTATTTTCCATTCACTACAACAAAAACTGCAAGTGCTTTAGTAAAAGCAGATGCCACTATTTTAAACAAGATGCCATACATATGCGTTTTATAAGGATTTTTTAAAAAAAATATTTAAATGGGGTCAGCGGCTGCTGAAAAAGTTTTGAAAATAATGAGCTGAATTTTTTCTATATGTTCTATATAATAGTACAAGCAGTGGCGCACACAAGGGGGGGTCTGAACCCCCCTTAAAGCCTTTGATTTTTTTTCCGATTGATTATAATTCTAAGTATATAGTACGTAAAATTTAATTAAGTATTTCTTATTAATAATTAATTTTATTAATTAATGCTAATTATTTATTCAGAAATTAGTTTTTTACTGTATTTTGTACCCGAAAATCGACAAAATCAAAAGGAGCATTATACAAGAATGGTGAACTTTCGACCCCGGATTCCCCCCCGTTGAAAAATTCCTGTGTGTGCTACTGAGTACAAGTGTTTTAACCTTCGGATTTATCAATCACTGTTTTATTACAAAGTTTGTAGTCCCTTATGTGAATATAATCACTGTTTTTTGAAGCAATTTCATATAATAGCTTAGATAAACTATTCTAGTTTTTGTAAAAATAAAAATATTTCTTATTCTGAAAGTCATTTTAAAAATAAATAACAAAGCAACAAATCAAAATTGAAAATTTTTTCGTAAACTTTTTGTACAGAATGAGCCCCGTTTATGAAATATTTTGTAAATTTTTACCTATTTTTTTTCTCCAATTTTAGTAAGAATAATTTCTTTTCTTAGTTTTAACATATTTTTCTTAAAATATACTAAATAAATCTATCCCCTCCCCCGAAAAAACCCCATATCTCCATTTTTTCATATCTCCATTTTTTTAAAAAAAAAGTTGTCGCAAGCAGTCAGATACCTTAAAAATGATTCCCTTCCCTGAACATAAATGACAGTGCATTCAATTTCATAGAAAAAAACAAAATATGACCACTTAGATTTCTCTTAGTACAATTTTATGAAATTCAGAAGTATCTTAATGGTTTTGTTAACATTGTCTTATGATAATTAATTAAAAACTTCTAGATATAATAAATACTAGATTCAGTGGCGCACACAGGAATTTTTCAAGGGGGGGTTCCGAAATCGAAAATTCACCATTCTTGTATCATGTTCCTTTTGATTTTGTCGATTTTCGGGAGCAAAACACTGTAAAAAACTAATTTTTGAATAAATAATTAGCATTAATTAATAAAATTAATCATCAAAACAAGTAATTAATTAAATTTTACGTACTATATGCTTAGAATTATAATCAATCGAAAAAAATCAAGGGCTTTGGGGGGGTGGACCCCCAGGACCCTCCCCCTTGTGTGCGCCACTGACTAGATTATATAAAGCCTTTGAGTATCCTAGCTTTGAATTCGCTTATAGATAATCGAATGCTAATCTATATGCTGTCCCGCGTTGTGATTTAAACACTTTCCATTACATTTTAGATATGTGCTTGGATTTGATACCTAATAATAAGTCAAAAGATTTATCGTTAATAATCTTATGGATTTCTCTTAGTATTATAAACAGCAGTAGCGTACACAGGCTTTTCGTATTAGAATGGGGGGGATTATAGTTCTAAAACATGTAGACCAGGGATGGCGAACCAAAGTCATTCAAAATAAAATTCTTAGAATCATTACTAACGCACCTTGGTACGTTAGAAATAGTGTCATACATCACGATTTACACATGGAACCGATCGATAACTACATCACTAGAACTTCTAGAAATGTTTTTACTTCTATCCAAAATAACGACAATCCAGTAATTAAAGCACAAACACTATTCACGTATCCTCACTCTAAACTAAATTTTGCTTACAAAACTACTAAATGGAGTCTGCCCTTGAAACCGCCGTAATCACAACAAAAACACTTAATTGCTACACTTCACAACATTCAAATGCATTTGCCTCTCATCAGAACTGGGATCAGTGTTAAAGCTGTCTCCAGCTTCGTTACACCTGCTGTGTCGTCTGTAAGTTTCTCTTGCAGACTCTTTTCTTTTTCATTCCAGCTGCAAAAAAAAAGCAGCATTTTCCTTCCCACTGCGTTCTTGGTGCTCCTCGAACGTGTGTTGGGGCTGTTAAGCCGCCCCCTTCCTGCGCTCTTCCATTCTCGCCCTCGTGACGTACTCTAGTTTCGTCCTCGTTCCGCCGTTTTCTTCCTCCAGCCTCCCCTTGCGGGGGAGTGATTTCAGATACTGGTCTTTCTTTCGTCCTTTTCTCCGCGATTTTGGGTATAAGCGATTTATTTCGCTGGCACCCACCTCATCTAATTTTCGTTTCGCTCCTTTTGATTTGTCGATTTTCGGGAACAAAACGCAGTAAAAAACTAATTTTTGAATAAATAATTAGCATTAATTAATAAAACTAATCATTAATAACTAGTAATTAATTAAATTTTACATACTATATACTTAGAATTATAATCAATCGGGAAAAAATCAAAGGCTTGGGGGGGGGCGGACCCCAGGACTCCCCCCTTGTGTGCGCCACTGGTTACTTTGTAAGACTACAATTGCCTATGATGTAAAATTTGTCTACGCATCGCATAGTCAATTTCATTAACACAACTGTATTTTAAAGTTTATCTGTATTATATTTACGATTTTTAACTGTTATTTAACATGGCTAGTTCAGCAAAAGAACAAAAAGAGTAAGATAGTAAGTGTAACAGAGAATTTCAAAGTTGGTGGACCGATAAACGTGGCATGATTAATAATGGCGGCAAAGTGGTGTTCGTTTTATGTTCTGGAATAGTGGTATACAGAACATCGTCTGTAAAACGGTATTTTGAAACAAATCACAAACCATCTTGTCAAAAAGAGTGAACCACTGTAAAAATAATTAATTGCTTAGAAAAGGTTTGGCAGACCACTCACATTCAGCATGTATTCTACAAAAAGTAACATCTTACAGTCCTAATATAAGATATTTGTCATCCACACACAATCTGCAACAATAGAAGTCAGACTAATGTTACTTTAATGTGAATTACACACATATAACTAAAACATTTATATCTATACAGTACAAAAGGTATTTTTTCGTAGTAAATAGAGTTTTGTGTTGTTATAGTGTATTTAGTTTTATTATTTTCCCAATAATCACAAGTCAAAATTATCTGACGGCACGTCTGTGCCTCATTAAACACCTTTCTTAGAAAAAATGGTGCGTTGATGCATAAAGGTTCGCTGCCCCTGATGTAGACGAAAGCACCAAGGGTCAAATATTTAAAATCAGTCGGTCTGTGGAGCAGGGGAGGAGGAATGAACCCTAACTTCACCCCCTTGTGTACGCCATTGATAAATAGGAAGAGGAAGTCTGTCTAGTCACTGAAACTGGTTTTATCCTTGCTATGTTTATAGCTACAATAGCATCCATCTTGAATTTTTAGTATTACTTTATCTCGAGTTTTAAATATCAATATATATCTCTATATAAGTTTATGTGTACATATATTCATGTATAAATGCATTAATATATATATATGTATCAATATATATGTATATATATATATATAAGGGTTAACTGAAATTTTTTTTTCAAAATTTCAAGATCTACTTATACGGAAATGTTGTTTTAAGGTATGTAGAACAAAAAGGCTGTTTTCGCCAAATGTACAAGAGCGTGAATTTAACGCGGAGCACATTTTCGAACAGAAAAATGCTTCAAATTTTATAAAAATTTATCACATTCTAACTCATGCATTTGTTTGTAATGTAATGTTTCTAAAATTTCAAACAATTTCATAAATAATTAGTTTTTCTTTTTTACATGCAAAGGGATAGCGCATGTAGCATTACGATATAAGACAAAAAGTGCAAAACACATTTTATAAAAGAAAAAGTGTCAACTCGAAGGAAAACGAGTGGTACGATAAAATAAGTGATTCTCTCTACAGGATAGAGTGAAGCCAGAACATACATAATATTAATGTTTGAGTACTTTTGTACCTGAAAAAACATTCCGAATTTGAGTTTTATTCTTTAACATCAGCCGAAAAACCAGCCTTAAAAATAAAGCCAATAAAGTGTAAAATCGGGGGGTAAAAGGTTTCATTGAATTGAATCGGTGGTGTAAGGCGTTGGGTTATGAAGGGCAACAATATACATTGTACTACTCAGTATTCATTTACAAATAATCATCACTTTTTCGCACACACACAATTCCTACTATTAGTTCACTCTCTATATATATTGTCACGGAGTTCGAAAGAAGTACACAGTTCAATTAAACAAACAATTAGATTTATTCTAACGCTTGGAGCTCGATACAACACTGGACTGAGAACATGCCCAACTGGCGATGAACTCTGCTTTTATACACTTGAATATTCGAGAAATAACCAGTATGCACTCTAAAGAATGATCTGGATTAATCTAAGAACCTAGAGAAACAATACATTAAAAACGGAAACAAAATTCCAGTCTTTGGATAAATCTGCCGGGGCCGGGATTCGAACCCGAGACCTGAGGGAAGTTCAGTCCAACGCTGTGCCAACTCGGCTATCGGGACTTGTAGCAAAAATTATGCGTGTGGCAATATTTATCTTGTTCAAATTTTCGATCGTTAATTAAATACATTTTAAAACTCTTATTTGAGCTGAAATTTTGTATTCACAATTACTTTGGATAACTATACGGTAATTTAATTATAATTAATAAAAATTAATTGTTTTAAACTAATTATTCAAAAAATTAGACATACAGCGACGTTAGCATCATTTTTGGTGACTTAGCGACCATTTTGGCGACTAGTGTCAAAACTTTAAAAAATTTTTTTCACATTTTAAAGCACTCATTTGAGCAGAAATTTTCTATACACGATTGTTTTGGGTGACGATACAGTAATTTAATTATAATTAGATAAAATTAATTGACTGTAATTAATTATTTAAAGAATTACAGATACAGTCCCGTTGGTTTCATTTTTAACGACTTGGGTCAAAACTGTAAAAGATTTTTTTTCCTCACGAGCACTCAGTTGAACTGAAATTTATATATACAATTGTTTTGGATGGCAATACGATACTTTAATGATAATTAATAAAAATTAATTACCCCTTAATGTTGTGATTCTGTCATATGCATATACATATTTATATTAATTGTAACAATTTAATAAAAAGTAGCTAAAATAAAATTTTTCTTTGTCGATCTAAGTAGGAATTGACTTAAAATTTTTTTTATTACTTGTTGTTATTTATATTGTCGAAAAATAATTATTTTGAATTAAAATCATTCAACCAAAATTAAATCTTTTTTTCCATTTTTTTCGAAAATTCAACTTCTTTTTCTTAATAAATTAAAAAATTTTTTATTATTATTATTTTTAAATTTTTATACCAAAAAACATCTTTTTTACAACAACTTTTCCGATTAATCATAGTTTTTTCATCAATATAACCGCGATCCATCTTAATGTGCTTAAATTCATGGTATATACGTGTGTGTGAATAATTGAGAGATTTTTACTAAGAGTAAGAATGGGATCTGCTTTGAATTTTGTCATTTAATATTAAACGGATAAGAAATTAAGAATTCAAAATATAAAAACGCATATGTAAAAGAAAAAACGAGTAACGTGCTACAATAAATGAGTTTTACACAATAAAATTTGTTTCTATATCAATGAAATATTCAAATAACTTATGCTTGATAACTTTATAGTTAAAATGATTTTAAATAAAATAAATTGTTAATTATATTTTCTGATTACACCATTCAAATGATAAGTATTTCATTACAGAAAAAACAATTCAAAAATATAACAAAATGATTAAGTAATTTTTGAGTGAAAATACAGAATACACACAACACACAGGTAGGATTTTGTATTAATTTTTAGTGTAATTCGTGTATACATTTTTATTAATAAAAAGGGGAATGCTTCAAAATATTCTAAATACAAATTTCTGTACTCAAAAATTTCTACAAATGGATTAGCTTTCAATGAACTTATTACGTTACTTACAATTTTTTAAAAAAGTTTCCTTTTAATGAAACCCCCATGAAAAATAACTATAAAAAATACTATATTAAAAAATTAGAGCTTTACACGCATATAGTTTTTGTTTTATGCCTTTGCAAACTTTAAATGCGTTTTTCTCAGACCTTCAATTTTGAAGGTATAAGTGTTTTTTAATCTCTAAAGCTTTCTTTGGGTTTAAAATAGAGTCTTGAAATATTTTGTATATACTCCCAAACGTATGTTCTATAAAAGTTAGTATGGATTTAGAGCTGAGATCTCTAGTAATTTTTTTTAAAATGCTAAAGTTACTATTTTAAAAATATTTATGTTTTTTCCCTGTTTTCTAGAAAAATAATTATTAAAAGTCACCAAGAGAATAGATTTTCAAATCCATAATAACTTTTGTTTGCAATAATCCAAGAAACATAAGTAACTTAAAATGACTAACAAATTTTAGAAAAGTTTATCAAAGTTTGAAAAAACTTCAAAATTTCCTAATTTTTTAAAATTGTAAAATAATGGCTGGTCAAACTGACTTTTTACTTTCAGAATCAAAGTAATATAATCTGAATATAAAACATAAATTATTTTTACCGTTACTGTCTCCAAATTTTTTTTTTGAAAACGGGTAATGTGTATATAGCCTTAAAATAGCTTTTTTTTTTTATCTAAAAGGGGGGTGAGATTGAATTTCCTAACTTCTTTGTTTACATATTTCAAATGAAGTTTTTTCAACTTCTAATTTTCAGGCATACAAAAGTGATAGATATCAATCGAAAGATGATAATGTATATATATATATATATATATATATATATATATATATATATATATATATATATATATATATATATAAAGAGTGTATAACTAACTTAAAATAAAACTTACTGTCGAAAGGGCAGTTCGCAGGTTGATTTGAAGATGGATGCTTGATTCGGACTAATTCAACTACCTGAAAGAGAGAGCTGGGGTTATGTGAAATGTTGCAATGTACATTGTACATTTATCAATAATCCTATTTTCAACCAAAATTCATCTAACCAAAATTTAATAATTTTTCATATTTTTTGAAATTTAATCCCTTTATGTCAATATTAAATTTTGAAATTATTTTTCTCTTAACCACCACGCCATAGAATATCTTTTCCGCATAGCTAGGTTGTGGTCCATAATAATTTTTTTCTTTCATATAATCATGATCCATATAGCCAGGATCCAAGTATGTAATTAATAGCTTTTTTTATGAAGAATATAAATTAAATAATAATCAAAATACAGTCTATAAACATTTAAACAATCTTAAATTAAGTCTTTTACAAAAAAAATAATTGTAGGTTTCAAACAATGATCAATTTGATAATAACTTAAATTTTTTTTCTTAAAGCTCTTAATTGTATCTAACAATGCTTTTTAACATATGTAAATATAAGCATGGTAAATTTCAAATAATTTCATGATTAGGATAAATCAGTAGAACTCTGATGCCTAGAATATTAATAGCAAAAAAAAAAAAAAAAAATCACATGAACTTTATTTTAAATTACGTATTTTGAAAATGCAGAACTTGACTATATCAAAATAATTCCCAATATTGATCGAAAGTTATCAAAAAATTGTTTGATATATACAAACAGATGTAATGTAATGAATGTACTATAGAAAAAAAAATTGTACAGATCAAAATAAAAATTTAAAAAAAATAATTTCAATTAATTATACAATGTTAGTGAATTACGAAGAGAAAACAATAGAAACAAACATTAGAAATTTGATAAAACTTTTTAAAAATTATCTCAGACATTTTACAAAATTATTTTAATTATTTCACCAAAAAATTACAAATAGAGACATAGGTACTATTTAGATAAAAAGTACTTTAAATATGTAAGATAATTTCTTTAAAAAAATTAATTCCAAGAAGATAAATTATTTGGGGGGGCTTAATAAAAGGATATTTTTGCTCATGTTTTTTTTACCAATATTAAACCGTATTTTTATGAAAACTTTCAACATTTTTCGAGCATTTACGAAATAAATAAACAAATAATAAATAAAAAGTGTTAATTACTTGAGTTTCTTAGAAATTTGATAAAGGCTGTATTTTTTTACCAAAATTAAACTACATTTTTATAAAAACATTCAAACATTTTAAAGCATTGAGAAAAACACAGGAAAAAAATCCAGTATTTCGTAAGTTCTTAGAAATTTGATAAAAATTTTTTAAACAATTATTTACTAATTAATTATTACAAAAAAAAGATGCATATCATATTAATCTAAGTACCTATTTCTAAGCAATGGCTTCGGCGTAATTTCACGACCTGCTTTCTCGAGATCTGAAGTAGAACTGATAGACCCACAATTTTACCCCCGGCATCCAACAGGTCACGTGGCTCGTGGTTCAAAGAGAGAGGGGATTGGTCCATTTTTTTTCGCTTTTACTTGCATCAATTTCAGTACTTCGAAGCGCACACTTTTTAAACCACGCTTTCTCCGAGGGGTTTCATTGTTAGGAAAAAAGGGGAGGGGATTGGAAAGTCAGAGTTGAAATCCTAATCATCTTTTATGGAGAAGTTAAGCACCTGAATTTACAAAAACCTTCACTTAAAAGGTGTTTTCCGTTCAGCTGCACTTTAAATTTTGAAGTATAGAAAGTCAACTGCAGTTTGCAGTTCCACAGGAAAATGCAAAATTTACCCCCATGATTTACTGTTACAAATTCTAGATAAATGATTGCGAAGTTCTGTTTTTTAAGATGCCCTTGAATTTTTCATTTTCGTATTAACATTGTTTTAAAAAATGTATTTTAAGACAGAAAAAAAGTTAATAAACAGTTGTTATATCAAAAATTCTCAAGCATCATTACTTGTTTTAAAAATATTGAATTGATTTGCTTTGATCTCGTAATTTTGAATCATGGCCAAGTGACGAGGACGACACCTGAGCTGGCAGAATTCACGGTTTTCTTTAAGTTCTCTTATGAGTAATAAACAAGCAATATATAATATCGATAACAATGTATGATTCCTTGCTTTAAGCATGAAAATACGTTTTGAGTTTTGGTTTTGTTCTTTAAAACTAAGTGAAGATGGAGTTGAAAATCAATAAAAACTATTCCTTGATAAAAAAAAACACACTATAAAATTAGATATGCCTCTTTCTGATATGAGTAGTTTTAGCAGGCGGTAACTTAAAATGAATATAAATTCATATTTACCGCATGCAGTGGCGCACACAAGGGGGTCCAGACCCCCCCAAAGCCATAGATTTTTTTCCGATGGATTATAATTCTAAGTATATACTACGTAACATTTAATTAAATATTAGTTATTAATGATTAATTTTATTAATTAATGCTAATTATCTATTCAAAATTTAGTTTTTTACTGTGTTTTGTTCCCGAAAATTGACAAAATCAAAAAGAGCATGAAACAAGAATGGTGAATTTTCGACCCTGGACCCGCCCTCCTTGAAAATTTCTGTGTGCGCTACTGACCGCATGTTATTTTACTACTATTTGGCAACAAGAAAATAATTCGCATGAAAAAAAACTGTTTATAATTAAAAATGTTGTAAATATAAAATAATGTGTTTAAGGAGTCGTTATTTTGAAGTGATACATTTGCGACTGCAAGAAAACCAGTAAAAGGAATTACTGATGTAAGCTCAGCGTTCAAAATCTTTGAAAAATAACTTCAAGTTTAATACGTTAAAAAAAAACAAAAAAACCCAGCAAAATAGGATTTGCCATTTGCTATTACAAGTAATTTTAGCCTCAAAAAGATTATTATTATATATAAATCTTGACACTTAATTAAAAAGGTTTTTAAGTTCATGGAACAATCTAATTAGGTGTTTTGCGAAAGAAACTTTTAAATTCGTAATTACATCTTTGAAAAAAAATTCTTAAGAATAATTATTTTATTGCGCAAAATTTAAAAGGATCAGTTAACATTATTTATTTTGAATTAAACTCTTACTTAATTCGTTATTTTAAGGAGGAATTTCAAAAAAGTATTGCTTAAAATACATTATGAAAATCCTGTTACGCTCTTAAACTCCAATTTAGTTTGTATCCATTGGCTTTGTATACCAACCACCTCATAGTTTCGAATCGAGGCTAAATGTCAATGGCATCCTCGTAAGATTGCAATCCAGCGTTTGATAATTTTTACCCGAATGCATAAAATGTCCAGGAAATAAGCGGAAAATTAATCGATATCAGAAAATTTTTCCCCAGTTCTAACTACTCCTTCCTAAATGCTTGGGGAAAGTAAAAATAAAAGAAAAAAAATAGATGATCTTAGCCAGAGCGCTGACTAAAAAAGGGACTTGTGTATGGCTTCTGAATCGTGTCCGTTTCCAGGGAGCTTTGGAGATAAGAAGCCTTTTACATTCTTTCATCTAAAGCATTCTGTATTTTCTGCCTTCGTGAAAAAGTTTTGTGCATAATCTTTTACGTGCTTAACTGATGCTGACTTCTAGTGATGGATTTATGAGAGAAAAAGGCATCTCTCTCTCTCTCTCTCTCTTTGGTGGTCTCCCACTCATTTGAAATGTCTAATCCAGATTTAATTCATTTTGAAATTAGCCTTAAAGTAAGCAGAATTAAAATTATTAGATAGACTGTAGGTAATATGTAAATTTTGCCCTTGAAATAATGATGTATTTTTTTATTCGTTTTATATTATTTACTGTAAACAAATTATGCATTTTGCAGATTTCAGATTCATGTTAAGCAATGTATTTATTGAGAAATTCACCTAAAATGATTAATTTCATATGTTAAGAAATAAATAAAATAAAACATTCCCGCGAAAAATGTACTCATATCATTTTGAAATTTCTCGCAAATAAAAACTAATCACTCCCCCCTTGTTCTTATTAGACAATACAAACCATTTTACTCTCGTTGAATAATAATAAACTAACTTGATTATTAAACTAACTCATTCACTTAAGAACGCTGAAAAAAAGAATACAGGAAATTGTTAAAACAACTCGTCAGTCAAAATATTCTTTCAATTGTCAGTTTGAATAAATCCTTATTATATATTAAGTACCGTGAAGATTGAAGTTATAGTCTTTTATACAAAAAAAAAAAAAAAAAAAAAAAAAAAAAACGCTGGGCAGTGCTTCTCAAACTTTCAATACTTGCGACCCAATATTCAATCATCATTTTCATCGCCTCCCCCTTCATACAATAACAATGTATTGAATTCAATAAAACTACACTTTGACGCTAAAGCTACAATAAGACTTTAACCTTTTTAGTGTCACTGGCGTATATAAACATATCACTCAGCCAAAGCATTAATTGCCTCGGACGTATATGTACATCTTTCCGAAGTACGATCTTTTCTGTGCACTGTTATCAGTAAAATTATTCCGAAGGCTTTGGAATACAATAAAAGGGTTTTGGCAGTGTTTGCGAACGTTTACTTAGTTCAGAAGATTTACTTATTTTTATTCCTTTCTCTCCCCTCCCCCAATACATCACATACACGTGGCACTGGGGAGCGAATGGAAAGCTGGAAAAGAAAAACATGGAAAGCAGGAAAAGAAAAACATGGAAAGCAGGAAAAGAAAAACAATTACCCAGAAAAAACGTTCCTATTTTGAAGGACGTTGAATTTCCGTTGCCTTGTGAACTGATGACTTATGACTCTTGTTCACAGAGCATCAATTTTCTTAGAATTTGCAGGTGCAGTGTATTTCTAGGATAAGGGAGTGAATCCCCCTTTTTAAAGCCCTTTCCCTGCTTTAAGGAACCCATTTCTGATTTTGCTGTTGCCCCTGACAATAGCCTAAATACCTCGACTTCATCCTTATCAACTGAAGCATGCGCAGCTCCTACAACTTCTAATAAGTTTGCCGCACTTCAACCATCAGTTCCCTTATTAGAGCCTGCAACTACTACACCCAATAGCGAACTCTCTAATACATCTAAAGTCCCACAGAATGTAAAATAGAATTCAAAAAATGGAAGAAAACGCACAAAAGCACAAAAACCAGAAATAGAAATAAAAATGGCTAAACATAAACCCAGAAAGTCAAGACCTATAGAATATACAACAGATAACGAGGATATGATTATTTATGATGTGCCGGCGAAGGAACTAGAACGAAATCCTGAGGATAAATTTGCCATGAAAGAATGTTTTATAAACAATCCTAACGAATATATGCGCGCATTAACTCCCACCCGATTCAGGAAAAGTAGAAGCTAATTTTTTATACCATGTATTGCCTTTAAACTAACATGCTCCATTTGTCTTTTTCAATGTATTTCTATTTTAAGAAATGGTCTGACTTGGTGGGCACCACCAAATTTTATTTTCTTTAATTACTTGATAACGGTTTTGTGTGATTTGAAATTTTAATTTTTTAAACCTGTATTGTCATTGTTTTTACATATTTTATAGAACATTTTAAGTTTTTTAACAAATGTTTGGCGCAGTATGGCCAAAATTGGCCCTTGCGCAATAAAACCCTTCACTCTCACTTACTCACTCACACTCACCTTACTTTTAAGAATGTTTACTAGTTCCTTATTCGCAATCTTTAAGAATGTTTACTAGTTCCTTATTCGCAAACTTTAAGAATGTTTACTAGTTCTAAATTCGTTCAATTATTCGCGAATTTTAAAAAGTACTACATGTATATTTTTCGGAGAAAAAAGACTATTTCCCGATTTTTATATATTATTTTAATTAAAAAGTATTCCTTAAGTACTCTAAAGAAACAATTCTTCGCTCGAACACATTGACTCAAACAATGCTAAACATGTTTCTTCATTACTATAAAACTGATAAAGAACCTCCTAAAAATTTCGAATTATATTTTCTATTTTTGGTGAGTGATCATTTTTATCTACACTGTCCTTCCTTCGACTTTTGTAATCAACATTTCAAATTTATTTTTCCACATACTATGCACTCTGAAATTCAACTATTCCTATTCTGCCTCATCGATACCTAGCCATATAAAAAAATTCCGTTAGCTCCATTGTTTCAAATTTTACTTAAAGTAAAGTGCAATGTATTTTGTCGACTTTCAAACTGATTAAATCTCCTCTAAAAGCTTTGTTTTATTTCCTGTATAGTTATTAAATATTTTTAATTGCATTTTTCTGAATTTCAGGCCAATTTTCAAAGTGATTGAAATTTTTTTTGTATAGTTGTGTACGAGAAAATTATTTCATGGTTTTCATTTCTAAATATTGTTGAAGGAGGCTCGTTTCATCATAAATATTTTCGTATTTTCATGGACCTTAGAACAATTAGACGTTCCCCGAGAATTTTTTCATTTAAATTAGAAAATTGTTACCATTATTTTTTATAAATTGGGCATCAGATATTCATACTTGTGTGTGTTTTCGGAGGAATAAAACATATATTTTCACTGGATTTTTGTGTGTGTACTATTTTGTTGTATCTTTTGAAAGAGTCTTGAGAGAGGTTATTACATTTCAGCTAAAAATTAGTTATTCGTTAGTCTTCTTTGGAAATGTATTGAGGATAGAGAATTTTTCCTCTGGGGACGGATGTAGGTACGGAGTTGAATATGACATAGGACAACAGGTCTGGAGTCTGGACTGGTCATCCATCAATCCCTTATCTAATATTTTTTTTTTTGCGACACTACTCTATTCATTATAGTAATCCTGCGACGGAAGTTGCAGCTGAGATTGGAAGTCATCTTTGTTTAAACCTCGTGAGTCAGTTTTCAGTATCTGACCAGCGGGTCATTTGATATGACCGGTTCCAGTCCAACAGCATTGACTATACTCTTTCGCCACAGGAATCCGTACTTTCAATCCTTCAACTGAGGCTTGACTACATCTCCTCCCCCAAAAAGTTCTATTTTTGACATATACTATCTTTTCACATGAGTCTTCCAAAAAACAATAATAATAAAAAAAAATCCCGTGACAATGTATTTTATTTCTCAGCAAACACACACAAGTATGAATGTCTTATATCTAGCTAACGCAGTTTGTATCAAATCAATGCAGCTGTGTATAATTTGGAGTCGTCTTAAATTCGTTGCAATGTAGAAGGCTAATGTACTTTAAAATAGCTCGCAGCAGTGGCACACCAAACCCCCCAAAGCCCATGATTTTTTCCCCCATTGATTATAATTCTAAGTATATAGTACGTAAAATTTAATTAAGTATTTGTTATTAATGATTAATTTTATTAATTAATGCTAATTATTTATTCAATAATTAGTTTTTTACTGTGTTTTGTTCCCGAAAATCGACAAAATCAAAAGGAACATGATACAAGAATGGGGAGCTTTCGACCCCAGACCCCCTTGAAAAATTCCTGTGTGCGCTACTGGCTCGCAGTGGTTAGTCTTGGTTTTCATGTCAAGAATCAAGTTTTACTATTATTTTTCAGTATTATTAGATTTTTTCATCTATAAATATATACATTTACTTAAATAAAATATTTACTGAAATACAGTCGGACCATTTTACGAACCTCTATTTTGTGAATATCTCTATTTTACGAACCTTTTGCCGGGACCCAGCACCATTTTACGGTTTTCTTCGTTAAATAAACTCCAAATAACGAAATGCATTTTTTTAAACGGATTTTTTCTCTTGTGTGATTCAATTTTTTCTCTCCCTATTTCTAAAATATTTCTGGACATTTCAAATTATTCTATCTTTTGACATATTTTTTTGATGATCAATGACCCTGAAGTGGTTTTACCAAGGGAACTCATCTAGTTTAACTCATCGAGAGAAATAAAATTGACATAATTCTGAGGATTTAATGTTTTTAAACAAAATTAACAGGCTTTATAAATAATCAAATTTAAGGGTGCATGTGGTAATGTGTATGATTAAAATTACTGGGGTAATTAAATAACATATATTTAAAATTACTTGTAGGCTTAAAATTAGAAAATATCATTAAAATTCATTAGTTTGGGGAAAAAAAATTAAAATGGAAAATACGATGTATTCCTGGACAATGTTTTCTCCCCCTTGCTTTTCTCAGAAATTTCTTTTTGATGCATAAGATATATGAAATAGATATTAATTTACAAAAAATGTTGTGAATAATTACTTTTTTTTAATAATATGTGGTGTTTATGAATTTAAAATTTGTTTTACAGTGTTTATAAAATGTTTTGAAATGTGAATCTCTGTTCCACGATTTTTCCACATAATGAACGTTAATATTTTAATTTATCCCTGTACTATATTGGCGGTTAAAAAGATAAAAAAAGAACTGATACATATCGAACAGAATTGTCTTGGAGAGGGGATAACCTGCTCAAGTGTCGTTCTTATCACTTGATGATGTTCAAAATTACGAGGTCCCTCATCAATATCTCTCGTGTTAATTTTTAATGCGACGTTCATAAAATACTCCATCAGCCAACAGTCTGATAAAAATATAAAATGATAGAAGAGAGTAAAACGAATGTCTCGTATTTTGTAACGCAAGGGAAAAGGATGATATTTCAGAAACAGCTATACGACAGGGGTCGTTTTTCGTACCGTCTCACAGGAAGTACATAACGCGGTCGGCGCCAATGGGATTAAATTTCGATTTAGACACCCAAGGTGTTAATTCCAAACCCCTAGTAACTTCCGGTTCGAGACCAGCATAATGATCAATTATAGTGACAGACAGAAAATCTAAGCCATCTCTAATGACAAGAATGACACTCGAACTATTGCTTTCTTGTACTTGTTTTCACGACCATGTATTAAAACAAATATAAACTATAATGGATAGTCTTTAGTTACTGGAATGGTATGGAAGTACAATTTTGATTTTCCCATGGAAAAAAAGAGGGGTTAGTCGTGTTGTCATAAAAATGATGCTACTGATAAGAAAAGTGACCCCTTTCCAAACTGGAAAGGGGGCCATAAGAAGATCAATCATCTGGTTATTTTTAATTTTGATCGAAAATTGAAAGAAAAAGAGAAGAGTAATTCATGTCACAAGCACAGACATGGGAGCAAACATAATCAATCAGAAGGGATTATTTTCAGAACTTATAAATCATTTTCTTTACTACCAGAAATTTTTTTTTTGAAATCCTGAATATGAATGTGTAATCCAAATACATGTGATCTCTTTCTTTCTCTCACAAAATTAGAACTTTTGGAGTTTAGCAATTTTGTTGAATTTATAGAAAGGAAAACCTTATACAAAAGGGTTTGTAATGATTTGTAATGTAAGGTAATCATCGCTGTCTTTTGATTTTTTTTTTATCAAGTAACAATCGATTCGATGTATGCGCCTTAGGGTAGATCGAAAACTTTTGTTACAGAATTTCAAAACCCTACCTATATGCGGAAAAGAGGTTCGGTCCAGGGTCGAAAGTGTACCATATCATGCTTCAATACGCTGCCCAGCCTATACTTTTGATTTTGCCGATTTTCGGGAACAGAAACAATGCAAGATCAATTATTGAATAAATAATTATCATTAATTAAAAAATTAATTATTAACATCAAATACGTAATTAAATTTTACGTACTATATACATACGATTATAAACAATCGAAAAAAAATCAATGGCTGTGGGGGGGGTCAGGACCCGTAGGACACCCCCCCTTGTGTGCGCCACAAGGTTCTATAAGTTATGAAGGAAGGGAAAAAATAAAATGAAAAGTTTATTTTTGTGAACAAGAGGAATGAAGTTTAGATATTTGAGCTTATTTTTATGGTAAAAAGTCAAATTAATTTTTATTATGTGAAACATGCATTTTAGAGGGGTTTTTTAACATTTATTGCGATGAGAGGACTCATACTATTTATACAGTTACAAGGGGGGGAAAACATCTTGTACATTTAGCAAATTTTTATATAGTATTGATTATTTTTAAAGAAAATCTGCTGTTGAAAGTAAAGTGCACAATAAAGGGAAAAAGAAAGGACAGAAGCTTGGATCGGACTGATTTAGCGGTGCGGGGAGCTTAGTCATATTAGGCTGCAATCAGTGGCGCACACAAAGGGACTTGGGGGTCCGGACTCCCCCCCCAAGCCCTTGACTTCTTTCCGATTGATTATAGTTCTAAGTTTATAGTACGTAAAATTTAATTAAATATTTGTTATTAATGACTAATTTTATTAATTAATGCTAATTATTTATTCAAGAATTAGTTTTTTACTGTGTTTTGTTCTCGAATATCGACAAAATCAAAAGGAGCATGATACAAGAATGGTGAACTTTCGACCCGGAACCCCCCTTGAAAAATTCCTGTGCGCACCACTGTATATATATATATATATATATATATATATATATATATATATATATATATATATATATATATATATATATATATATATATACTTGCTTTAGAAAAGAGCAAGAATTTTTGGCACAAAATCTCCCCCGTATCTCGCCAAACTCAAAAACTATTTAATAAGATTCTATTAATTAACAATATAAAAGTTTTATACACATCTATTGTAAATAAAAAATTTATTCGATACTACGACAAGAGCATTAAAAAATATTCAAATTTTACCACGAATTTTACTACTTTTTTAAAAAAATTTACGATTATTTCTGTATGCAAATTTTGGTTCAACTCGCTACTACCATTGGCTTAAAAGTTGGCCAATGAGAAATCTGGGTAATACTAGATATTACACTATAATAAGTAGTCATTAGCGCACACAGGAATTTTTCAAGGAAGGGGGGCCGAGGTTGAAAGTTTACCAATCTTGTATCATGCTCCTTTGAATTTTGTCAATTTTCGGGAACAAAACACAATCAAAAACTAATTATTGAATAAATAATTAGCATTAATTAATACAATTAATCATTAATAACAAATACTTAATTAAATTTTACGTACTACATACTTAGAATTATAATCAATCAAAAAAAAATCAAGGGTTTTGGGGGTCTGGACTCCCAGGACACCCCCCCTTGTGTGGGCCACTGTAAGTAGTAGTTAATTTTTTTATCATCAATACCTCGTTGAGAGCACTCTTAGTGGATTCCAATTCAACAAAAGAAGCATGCAAACCAAATTTTATTATTGTAGTCTTAGCAGTTCGAAAACGAGAATTTTGTCTATCAATACGCTCTAATAACTCTCCCCGCTTCCCCCTGGAGTTGATTTCCGTAAAATCCATTCTTAGTGGAACTCTATTCAACTAATGAAAAGTGCTCAAAAAATTTCAAGTAAATGAGTTAAATTCAAAAACAGGAATTTTTCTATAACACGCCTTAATCCCTCGCAACCCCAGTCCTTTGGAAGTCCGTTTTCGCAAATATCTTTGTAAAAGGAAATTTATTCCATGAACGGAACATACCTTCTAATTTTCAAGCAGGTGTTTCTATTAGTTGAAAAGCGGAAATATTTATCTATTACGCCCCTTAATCCCCTCAGTAACCCTTGGGGATCAAATTTCCCCCAAACTATTTTGTAGCGGATCTCTACACCATGAAAGAAATTCGCTTACCAAATTTTAAGACTGTACGTCTTATAGTTTAAAAATGGATATAATTATCTATAACGCCCCTTGAGCTCCCTTAAGCCACTTAGGAAACGATATTCACAAAACCCATCTTACGGCATATCTCTACTCAGTGAATGGAATCTGCTTACTCAATTTCAACATTTTACGTCTAATAGTTTAAAAAAGGAGTTAATTGCCTTTATATATAACACCCCTTAATTCTCCACAACGCCACTTGGGGTCGATTTTCACAAAACCCATTCTGTAGGGGATCTGTACTCTATGAAAAGAATCCTCTTACCAAATTTAAAGACTGTACGTCTAATAGTTTAAAAATGGAAATAATTATCTATAACGCCCCTTAAGCCCCCGCAACGCCACTTAGGAAACGATTTTCACAAAACCCATCTTATAGCGGATCTCTACTTAATGAATGGAATCAGCTTACTAAATTTCGGAATTTTACGTCTAATAGTTTAAAAAAGGAGTTAATTGCCTATGACGCCACTTAATTCTCTACAACGCCACTTGGGAGTCGATTTTGACAAAACCCATTTTCAGCGGATCTGTACTCTATGAAAAGAACCCGCTTAACAAATTTCAAGACAGTACGTCTAATAGTTTAAAAATGGAAATAATTATCTATAACGCCCCTTAAGCCCCCGCAACGCCACTTATAAAATGATTTTCACAAAACCCATCTTATAGCGGATCTCTACTTAATGAATGGAATCAGCTTACTAAATTTCGAGATTTTACGTCTAATAGTTTAAAAAAGGAGTTAATTGCCTATGACGCCACTTAATTCTCTACAACGCCACTTGGGAGTCGATTTTGACAAAACCCATTTTCAGTAGATCTGTACTCTATGAAAGGAATCCGCTTACCAAATTTCAAGACTGTACGTCTAATAGTTTAAAAATGGAAATAATTATCTTTAACGCCCCTTAAGCCCCCGCAACGCCACTTATAAAATGCCCCCATCTTAACGGATCCACTTGAATGGAATCAGCTTACTAAAAGATTTTACGTCTAATAGTTTAAAAAAGGAGTTAAATGACCCATCTTACAACGTGGATCGATTTTCACAAAACCCATTCTGTAGGAGATCTGACTGTATGGGGAATCCGCTTACAAATTTTTCAAGACTGTACATCTAATAGGTTAAAAATGGAAATAATTATCTATAACGCCCCTTAAGCCCCCGCAACGCCACTTATAAAATGATTTTCACAAAACCCATCTTATAGCGGATCTCTACTCAGTGAATGGAATCTGCTTACTCAATTTCAAGATTTTACGTCTAATAATTTAAAAAAGGAGTTAATTGCCTATAACGCCCCTTAATTCTCCACAACGCCACTTGGGGTTGATTTTCACAAAACCCATTCTGTAGGGGATCTGTACTCTATGAAAGGAATCCGCTTATATCAAATTTCAAGACTGTACGTCTAATAGTTTAAAAATGGAAATAATTATCTATAACGTCCCTTAAGCCCCCGCAACGCCACTTAGGAAACGATTTTCACAAAGCCCATCTGACTTAGTGGGGGAATCTCCCCACCAAAATCTATTTGCCTTCCTTTTAAAAATTGGATTTTTATTTTTGATTTGATTTGTGTGTTTCTTTGTATTTTTATTATATGTATATTATTATATGTATATTATATGTATATTATATGTATGCATGCATGCATGAATATACATGTGTACATATACTTTTATACTTATATATTTTTAAAAATGACCTTTTCTTTTAACAAGTGTTTGGCGCAGCTTGGCCAAAGTTGGCCCTTGCGCCATTAAATTTCACAATCATCATCATCATCAAACGGAAGTCAATACTCAATCAGTAGTAGCAGGAAGTTTCAAATAGAAGGATACAGGCACAAATGGGAATCAAAATGGGAAGGAAACAAGAATGGATGCAAATATAATAAATACAGAACAAAATACACATATGCAAATGGAGACATTCAAAAAGTAAAGGAGAGAGCAGGCTTTGATTCTATATTAGCAAGCATCCTTTAAAGAGATCGGTCTTTCCCGCTTAATCCCTCATAATTTACAGGTTTGTATATGTTCTACGTTTAAAATACTTTGCCTTTTTCTTTGCATAAAAGCAGAAACTAGCATTCAATAGCATAGCATAGCATAATATAGAAAGCAGCAGCATTCCAAATATACTAACAAGCATCCTTTAAAGAGCATCTTCTTGCCACTTAATCCCTCAAAAATTACAAGTTTATACATGTTCTACATTTTAAAAAAATACTTTGCCTTTTCCCTTACATAAAAACAGTAAACAGAAGTAACAAATCCAGGTGTTGTAAAAGCATTGTGTAGGAAACAACCTTTCCTACCGTAGTATACTTCTCTCATGGTTGTTGTTGTTGTTCTCGTGTCCATGAATAAATGCAGTAAATATCACTAAATTCCGTCGAAAGTCTTGATCACTGCCTCTGCTATACTTCTCTCATGGTAGAAATTGATTGATCATAAATTCGGACAATGCGGTTTCTATTGAACCTTATCACTGGGATGAAAAAAAGAATGTTTGAAAGAAATGTTCATATATAGCTCAAACAATAACCTGACCCCCAAACTATTTTAAAAGAGAGAGACTCCCTGTAAAAATTCTTTAGTATTCTTTAAGCGAGGTAAAGCTTTTGTCGGATGAATGATGGGATGGGAGGTGAAGGAGGAAATTTTTGAGTTCTTGTGGAATCTTGGAACAATTCTTTGTTCTTTCAATTGGAATAAAATGTGTACCATTTTCTAAAACTAAATATATTAATATTTATCTTGATGTTTTAAAACAAAGTTAAAATCCCAACATATTCTAAAATATGCAAGTCGATATCAGAGTCAGTCAGCAGCAAGTATAAATAAAAAATCTCCGATTTTTATTACTTTAAAATGTGCTCATAGCTGCATTGAGGTGAGCCATTCTGAGAAATATTTTTTAATACAAATGTAACCGTAGAATACAATTTTGGCATAGCAAGACGTCTTTTTTTAAAATTGGAATAAAGAACTGAAAATCAGAAATGTATTTAATAACATCTAATACACATAGCAGCATAGGCAGAAAATAGAATGGTATTATTTGAAAAAAAAATCGAACACCACTTTTACAATAATTGTTGATAAGAATACGTTCTTAATTAAAAGAAACTTTAAATTAGAATAAGGTTATTTTCTCTTTCTGAATAAGAATTTTAGAAAGACTGCAAATGGGATTCTTTGGTCGATTAATTGATTCACGTCATATTCTGAAGCAACACGAGGGCATAAAGGGATGGACTAATTTTTAACTATGATCAAGTGACGATGTTAACACTTGAGCTGGCACGGTAGGATTTTGAGCCTCGACAGAATTTAAGTGTATCATCCCCTCTACCCGAGAAGTCGTCAACAACACTATTCTATGAGGTCGTGATTCAACAACGCTGGCAGTGAGTTCGTATGGCCACGTTCCTTGGCCACGCTTTAACTAGCGACGGAAAATTCACCGTGTGTCTAGCACAGTGCTTCTCAAACTTTCAGCATTGGCGACCCCCCCTTCGCCCCCTCCATACAATAACAATGCATTGAATTCAGTATTATACTTCGAAGCTAAAGCTACAATACGATTTTAATTATAAACCGTACAAACTATCAAGATAAGTAATGGATTTTGTATATAATAAGCCCATGGGAGTCACTAGTAATTATTAAACTTGTTCTTAACATAGCATTGATAAATTAATTATCAAAAACATTAAACAATCCTGATACATTTATAAGTATATTATATCATTGCAAATGTGTATTTTATTGTGTCAGAAAGTATTTTGTTTTTGCTTTTTTTTTTCTGTATAAATTAACATATTTTTAAAATTTTCTTTATTTCCGATATGCTCGCGCCCCCCTCACAGGATTATCAAGTTTGATACCCACAGTTTGAGAAACGCTGGTTTAGCAGGCCAGCGTAGATGAATAGGAGGCCACGTTCCAAGAAACCATGTCGTTTAGTGATGGCTCCTTTTTACAATAGCGTCGGAATGTTGAAAAATGTTTTAATTAGGCAGCCAAAACCTTTTCAACCTTCTGTGAACGGTTTTGTTGTGGAGAGCACAAAAAGAGAGAATTATTAGACATATAGGTTGGTAAAGAAATCATAAAATTGAAAAGGGAATGTTTTCAACGTTGGAGCTTTTTAAAACTGTTGTTCATGAAGAAGAGGAATTCATTCTCGGCGACTAATGGCAAATAGAGTCCTGAGCGGGGAGGAATGTATATAAATTCACTGATAATAATCCGACCATCAATTTCCTTTGATACCTTTTGTCCTTCTGGAAAGATTGAATACCATCTCGCAGAACTAACTGACCAAGGCTGTTCACTTATATTATCCGTCATCCATCGGTACAAAAGACACAGAAACATTTCTTTTCTGCATAGTTTACCCTTTTATCACGATACGGCGGTCGTTTGAACCATGTTTTCCCTCTCTATAACGTGTGTGGTCCTATTTCCAATGGCGAAAACAGTTATCCTTCGAGATGGAAAACTTCAGGGTTTCACACACAGCCCGGCTAATAAATTATCAAACTCAGTTACGATTTGAAATGTGAAAGTGTCTTACGTTAAAATGAAGGGAAATTCACGAAGTATTAAAATAAAAAAAACTAAATTCTTTCTGGTAAAAAAAAAAAAAAGTGTTGTATTTTATTTTACTTTTTAGAAAAATACAACAATTTTGATAAATTTGTGTTGAGCATCGCTATTTTTTTTCAAATTGGATTTTGGGAAATGTTTGCTGCAATCGGCGTAATTTAGTTTAACCAACAGTGTAGTAAATATTTAGAGGAGATAAGGAAGGGGGATTTTTATTTTAGAAGTGAGGAGCAAAGGACATTGTTTTGATAACATATATATAATTTTTTTTGCCGTTTTCATCGGAATTTTTTTTTTAAGTTTAATTTTTGCGAGAAACATAAACAATGATTATACAAACTTTGCTAACATTTGATTTACTAAAGAATTCTATACTGGGTTTTGAGTTGTGTAAAATATCTCGATAAGAATTTTATTCAATTTTTTTAATCGCCCTCGTACTTTAAAGCTGAGCATGGGATTGTTAATTTTATTTATTTATTTAAAGGAAATGCTCAGCTCAGAAGAAAAAAAAAAGAAAAACTCCAGTTAGAGAGCGCATGACAGAAAAATGAACAGAAAAAGCCGAAAAATGTCACCAAACGCAATTGAAGATAAAAACAGTTAAAAAAAAACACACACACACAAAGTGAAAAGAGCACTAAAAACACAATTAAAAAAACTCTAAATATCGAGCATAAATTGATGCATAAAAAAGGGGTTAAAGGTTCTCCCGGGTTAAAAGGCTAAGTCGCCAGGAGAACTTTAAAATACTACAAAGGTCATTAGTGAATGAAATAAATAGCAAGGATTCAAGGTTAAGAAGCCCAGTGATCGAGTGGTAGCGTATTGCACTTCCACACCACAGATCCGGGTTCTATTCCTGGGCTGGGCAAGGTCAACTCAGCCTTTCATCCCTACTACAGTGGGTTGATAAATGAGTACCAAAAAAAAAGCTTGCTTGGGGACTTAAACACTGGGGCTTCAGGCTGACCGACTGATCGGCACATCTGCTCATGCACCTCAGCGCCCAATGGTTATGTATACTCGGATGGGCACAGTAGGCCCTGGCCCTCATGAACTGTTGCGCCACTGAGTTTGAGTTGGTATTCTACGTTTAAGCTCTGGGGAACACCTGATGTATTTGTTGTCACCATTTGTTATTAGCATCAGAGATGCTGCAATTTTTGAAATAAAGTGTCCGATTACTTAAATAGGAATATAACCAATCAGTAAGATTGACTTGAAAAAATCAGTGTAAATAACATCAAGTTAATAGTCATTCTCAAAAGCTGACATAACTCTGTTCGTCAAGCAAAATAAATATGTAGTCGCTGTACGCTTTGGCGTAAGACTATGTTGAGCAGAGGAAATTACATTAACTTGGTGGAAAGGGCTTTTTATAAACTATAATTTCACATAATTTAGAGATTAGATTTAAAATTGCAACTGGCCGTTAAATTTTAGAAACATTTATATTACCCTTTTTATGAACTGGGATAATTCTGAACTGCTTATAGGCATCACAAAAAATGTGGGGCCGTGGGTAGCCTAGTGGTTAGAGCATCGGACTCCAGACCGGAAAGCCCCGGTTCGATGCCCGATGCCACCAAACACCCTCCGAGTACACATGGAGCACGTGCTCGTTAAATCAGTGGGTCCGTAGTCTTGTGGGCTTAGTCACGAGCGCAGGGACTGGAGAATATTTCCCTCCCCTTCAGTTTACATGCAGAAATTGTGGAGGTGGAGATAGAGGTCGTGTCGCCATCTATCGTTCCTTCGGGGAATTTCGCTGAGCTAAATCGTACTGTCACCCATATGGTGCTCAAAGCCAACGACAGGCGTAACTCTAGCCCATGCCACGATGAATTTCGGGGGCCTCGATCTGACTACGTCAGACAGGTGGCATTAGAAACAACAACAACACAAAAAATGTATCTGTGTGTGTTTTCAAAGGAAGATTAAATAAAACCATAAGAGGATAATCAACTACGCTGAAAGCCTTTTAATAGTAAATGAGGGTATATGATCAATTCTAATAATTAAAGTACACATTTCAGCTCTTTAATTACCAAAACCCCATCATCATGAGTAACGGTCAATTGTAAACAAGTCATCTAAGCAGACTGAGCACCTTGACGAACGTACCTACCAATTTTGAACCTCAGTCAAATGACGAAAACTAAGTTGGATCCCCCTCTTCAAACTTCCACACCACCCTGTTTAAAAAGGCAACGGGAAATTCTCCGCAGTGAAAAACTTCAATATGTGTAATAGGTCTAACTATTTACTCCCCTAGTGTGATTATTTAGTAACCTCACACTACAAAGCAACACGAGAGCTACTAGCGATGACGCGCGTCATACTTTCGAACCACGGCCTATTGACGAGGACGACACTTGAGCTAGCATCAACTCTCCAAACTTCTACATCACGCCAACGGTAGTACTTTGAGCCTCGACTGATGGCCGTGGTAGCCGAGTGGTGTAACATCGTGTATAGCTAACCATCAATAAATTGTTACAGCCTAATATACAAATAAAAGCCTTGTTTATTTGCTAAACAATTTGTTAATGAAGCAATAGAATTCAGTTCATATGCCAAGCCGGTGCAGTCAGTCTATATTCTATTCTCAACGCCACCGGCGTTCATCGTCTTTCCACTCCAATCTCGGACTCAGACCTTTTCTTTAGCGCTCTCTTCCCGTCCGTTCCAACCAGGGCTCTCCTCTCATGCTTTCTCCATCCAGGGCAGGGCTTCTCCCTTTTCTCCATCCAAGGCCGGGCTCCTCTCTCTCTCGTCTCTTTTCTCCTTTTTATGTCTCCTGAAAAAGAACCCTTTTAAACACCAGGGGTGTGTTCACAACACGCCCCTCGTCCCGTCTTATTGGCAGGTCACAAAAGTCTCTCTCGGCCTCTCTCGTCCTATTTGCGCATAACACACCGAAACACACCCGGGCCATCTGGCCCGAGGCTCCATAATTCCTTGTCTAACATCTGGACACACTTGTCCATCACGCCACCTGTTTCTAGTATCCTCTTCTCTCAACACCAGAAAAGACGACATGATTCTTTTAAAACAGGCTTCGCCTATTGTCAATGAGGCACCGGCTCTCCTTTACCATTATGGCGACCCGTCTGGCTGTCGTCACTCCCCGAGTTCAGACAATAAACAATGGCCCCATGGCCACGTGCACTGGTTATTTTACAGCTGGTGGATCTTAATCAGGGACAATCGATGGGTGTGAGTTCACAACAACCGAAGACGTCGTACTTGTCCCTTAACAGCTGGTGAAACTATAAAACTTATCGTGAATCGAAAGATAGGGATTCACAACAATCGATGATGTCACAGGGGTATAGGTATCGGATCGCGGCTGGCTTTGTCACGAGTTCGAGCGCAGTATTACTAAAGACCCGCCGTGTAGGGAAGTGATGCACTCCAAATCTGTCGAGAGCTGAAACGTCCTCCCGTTGGTGTGGTAATTAGGAGAGGAGGAGCCAGCTCAGGTGTCGTCCACGTCACTTGGCCATGATTAAAAATTACGTGGTCCGTCACCAAAAGCCCTCGTGTAGCTGAACAGTGCGACGTTAATATTCCCTCACTCACTCCACATCACGCCAACGTTAGTACTTTGAGCCTTGATTGATTTATCGTACAGTACCTCTACACGATGGGTCTCCAGTGTCACTAAGTTTCGAAGTCATGACACCTTATCTTCGAGTCCATAATCAAGATCACTAAAGTGACCACGACCCTTTACACCGCTCGAAAAGAATTCTAACTTTTTCACAAATAAGACCCTGTTGTTATTGCTAATGCCACCTAATTGGTAAATGCCAGATTGATGTCCCAGAAACTCCTTAAGGCTGTTTTCGGTAAAAGTACGAGAGCTTGAACTAGACGCGAAGCATATTTTCAGACAGAAAAATACCTCAATTTCCATGGAAATTTGCAATATCTTAGCTCATACCTCTATTAATAATATAGTGTTTTTAAAAATTTCAAAATTTTCCATGAATATTTTCTCTATTACGATATAGGAGAAAAAAAAACACGAAACACATTTTATACCACAAAAAAAAATAAATAAACCCGGTTAAAAATGGGAAGTATGAAAAAAAATGCTGCTCTTTAAAGGATAGTGAAGCCAGAATATCATTAATTTTTCCTTTCTTTTATATCTGAAAAAATGTTCCAAATTCGGGTCCTATGCTTTAGCATTAACCGAAAACAGCCTTAATGCAAAGGACTAATTGTATGTCGGTTGTTATCCATAGCTGTGAACCACGTACAGGTGATAGTACCATTTGGCTCGTTTCCATTCCAATTTTGAGGGGCAACACCCTGGGTATCATCAGGGTCCTCCCACCTCTCTTCCCCTTCCACTAATCGCACGAGAAAACCTGCGGCTTAACGACTATTTAAAGTACCCCCATGCCGCAAAGGCACTATACATAAAAACCATACCATCTTCAGGATTCGAACCCAGGCCATACGGCACAGCAGCCAGCGTCTCGAACCACTATACCGGATTGGAATTGGATTATTTAACCTAATAAAGCATTGTACAAAAAGTTAGATTAACACGTTTCGAATGGAAACAGAATCATTCAGTTTTACGAATTAAATTTAAACTGAATGGATTTAAAAAAAGTTTTTCCAATACTTATATAGTTCTCTTTAACCCGTTCAGGACCATGATCACATATTATGATCACACATTTATCACGCGTTTCTCTCTCCACGGCCCACGGTGTCATATATGTGATTGAGCTCTCCCTACCCGTAAGCCCATGATCACACCGGTGTGATTCGAGTTAGGAACGTTTTAATTTTAATTTTTACAAGCACTAGATGGCGGTTAAAAACCAGTTTTTTTCGAATAATTTTTCACAAAACTTTGAACTTCGATATGTACGCTTGGCTCTGTGTTTTTTTTAATTAGATCCGAGATATTTATGAATATAAACAACAGCACGTGTTTAGATTTTTCGAGAGAATCGGACATTAAAAGGTTCGTGATGTATTGCTCTATGGGTTTGTTTTATATTTTGAACTAGCTGGTATACCCGTTCTTCGCACGGGTGAATTTAAAAATTAAAAAATACAGACTGAAGGATAAAAAAGTTTTTAATGAGTTAATTTCACGTGAATTGTATAAACTAATTACAAAAAAGCTTTTTACATAACTCGGCTGAACAAAAAAACCATGTTTGCTAAATTTTAAGTCTAGATATAATTGCTGATTTTTTTATTATTGTTATTATTTATACCCCCTGTAACTATCTTGTGGGTCTATTTTTTAAAACACCTACCTGCTCTCAGCAAAAGTAACACATTGTTACAAATTTTGTGTAATAAACGCTAAAAATAGTGTAAATACTGGATGTGTAATACGTTAATATTACTTTCTGCTGCATTTATTTTATATTAAATAGCTGTTACCCGCGACTTCGTCCACGTGGAGTTTAACAAAAAAGTGTTTATTCACTTCGCAGAGTTAACGAAAACTTTTCTTCTACTTTGTGAATCTGTTTCTTTTTTTTTTTTTTTTTTTCTATCATTTTTGTTTATATCAAGGGGTGAAAGGGATGCATAACCTTTGACACTGTCGATGGGGTGAGGACTAAAATCTTTAGGATCAAAATAGGTCTAAGCAGCAAATAGGGTGAAACGCGAACACAAACGAAGCCGCGAGGAAGGGGGTGAAAGAGACGCATGACCTTTGACAATGCATTTAAGGACTGTAAAATCATTAGGATCAAGACATGAACGGGAAATGTCGTGAATGGCAGCAACCTAATCAAAGAAAAAAGTTTGATATAACTGCTAGCAATCGTTGAGACAGAAGGCTCGCGAAATAAAATAATCCCTACTAAATAAAAATAATCCCTATTAAATAAAAATAGTCCCTATTGAAATAAATAATTTCCTATTTGAATCGGATATTGCTCACTATTTCATTGGTTTTAATTTTATTTTGTCGGAATCCTAATTTTTTTTTTTCTAAAATAAAAGTAGCCAATGTTATTCCTTATAACATTAGCTATCTGCAGTGAAAGTTTCGTCAAAATTGGTCCAGCCGTTTCAGAGATTAGCCGGAACAAACAGAAAGACAGATAGACAGACAGACAAAAATTTTAAAAATTGATTTTTTCATGTAAGTACCGTATATACTTTTAAATGCATTTAGTAAAAAGCTGTTAATTTCAAATTACAAACAGACACTTCATTTTTATTTATATGTATAGATAAGTTGGTTTGGTTTTTAATATTTTCTATATCCTTATGCAACTATATGGGATTTTCGTCCATTTTTTTTTAAAGTGTACATAGTTTTATTTTTTTTTAATGAAAACATTTTCCATAAAATTCGCAATTGTTTTTTCTAAATATAGCGAAAATTTTTGTACTCTATACTCAAATATTATCAATGATAGTAAATTGTAAGCTTTAGTGTATTTGATTACATTTAAAACTTTTTATGAATTTTTTTGAATGAAATTAGGCTTAGCAGGGAATTTCGCCCGGTCCCGTGCGCGCGTATTCTCTCCAAGCGTACGGGCCTGAGAAAGCGCGTCTTTCTCCTTCCGCTGGTCCTGAAGGGGTTGACGATATTTAAGCAACAAAAGCTTAGATGAGAACACTAGCTCTTGAGAACAAAGGAACGTCTACTGATAACCAATTGAACTTCCAGATTCTTCTAATGAGATTCTCTCTCCTCCTTCTAACGGTACTTACGCATCTCATCTCCGCCTCCTGCTCCCAGTGCATCCCGTTTCCATGACGACGCAAGAGCATCGCTATTTCTGAAATCCAACCAAAAGAGCAGGAGGAGACGAAGCTCACATCCAATCCGAGATGTTTCGCACCCTGACAAAACAAATCCCAATACTGCTTATCATCCAGAAAAATATAACAGAAATTTTATTTTTACAAGATTTGTAGAACTTGCAGCTTTTTATACTGTATTATTTTATGGAACTGGTTAAAGTTTTGAAAAAGAGATTTTTCTGGAGTTAAAGGAGAAACATGTATGGAAGCCACGCCCATTTGTAGGAAAAGGTTTACTAAACTGATTTCAGATTATTTATTGCAATTCGCTTAAATTCACTATATAATTAATTACATTTAGCTATGTCTTTCTTTGATACTAAACAGTTGAAAGCAATACGGAGAGTACGACACACATCAACGGAAACATCGGAATGTGTCTATTATACCATTAACATAGAAATTGAAAAAAAAATTAAGTTAAATTTCATGTCATTAAACAATAAATTAAAAGTCTTCGTAAATTTTTTTTCTTACCACTCGTTCTAATTTTAGGTATTCAACCATTTCCTTTGATGAGAAATTAAATATTTTCTGTATCTAGAGTCACGATTTGAGGCCCAGTGGCTGAGTGGTAGCATATCACGCTTCCACATCACAGGTCCGAGGTTCAAATCCCGGGCTGGGTAAGTACGACTCAGCCTTTCATCCCTTCAGTGGATAGATAAATGAGTACCAAGCTTGATTTGGAACTAAACACTGGGGGTTTCACGTCAGACTGACCACCTGATCGGGACATCTACTCATGCACCTCAGCACCCAATGGTATACTGAGATAGACGCAGTAGGCCTTGGCCCTCATGGGCTGTTACACCACTGAGTTTAGTTTTTAGAGTCACGATTTATCATCGAAAGTTCGCTAAAAAGTGATGTATGTAAAGTAAAAAGAGTCTAAAGATACATAAAAAGATTATTCCTTCCCAGAAAAAGCAATTGTTGGCAAAAAATTCAGCAGAAATGCGAACTACTTATATATATATATCGATTCTATGTTCTTTACTTAAACTGAAACAATCAACTCCACTCTAATAATTTCTGTGTCAATTCATATGTTTATCATTAACAATTTCATACGTTTATCCTTAACAATTTCATATATTTATCCTTAACACAATTTCGTATGTTTATCCTTAACACAATTTCATATGTTTATCCTTAACAATTTCATCTTAACAATTTCATATGTTTATCCTTATCAATTTCATCTTAACAATGTCATATGTTTATCCTTAACAGTTTCTTATGTTTATCCTTAACAATTTCATTTTAACAATTTCATATGTTTATCCTTAACAATTTCATCTTAATGTGTCATATGTTTATCCTTAACAATTTCATCTTAACAATTTCCTCTATGTTTATCCTTATCAATTTCATCTTAACAATGTCCTATGTTTATCCTTAACAGTTCTTATGTTTATCCTTAACAATTTCATCTTAACAATTTCATCTTAATGTGTCATATGTTTATCCTTAACAATTTCATCTTAACAATGTGTCATATGTTTATCTTTAACAATTTCATCTTAACAATTTCCTATGTTTATCCTTATCAATTTCATCTTAACAATGTCCTATGTTTATCCTTAACAGTTCTTATGTTTATCCTTAACAATTTCATCTTAACAATTTCATCTTAATGTGTCATATGTTTATCCTTAACAATTTCATCTTAATGTGTCATATGTTTATCCTTAACAATTTCATCTTAAAAATTTCCTCTATGTTTATCCTTATCAATTTCATCTTAACAATGTCATATGTTTATCATCTTAACAGTTTCTTATGTTTATCCTTAACAATTTCATCTTAACAATTTCATATGTTTATCCTTAACAATTTCATCTTAATGTGTCATATGTTTATCCTTAACAATTTCATCTTAACAATTTCCTCTATGTTTATCCTTATCAATTTCATCTTAACAATGTCATATGTTTATCCTTAACAATTTCTTATGTTTATCCTTAACAATTTCATCTTAACAATTTCATATGTTTATCCTTAACAATTTCATATGTTTATCAATATATATAATGTAACAAATTTTAACTTTTGATGCTTCTGCATTTTATGACATTATTACCGACAAAATATTTTGTTGCTGCTGCAAAGATTATTTTCAAGGAAGCGAATTTATCTCGTCCTAAAAGAGCCATTGAAAGATTTGTGCTGAGTGATACAGCGACGAACAAAGTTGTTTTGCTCTACGAAATAGTCAAGATCTCAATCCTCTTGAAACAACCGGTGGCGCACACAAGGGGGAATCCCCGGATCCGGACCCCCCAAAGCCCTTGATTTTTTTCGATTGATTATAATCCTATGTATATAGTACGTAAAATTTAATTAAGTATTTGTTATTAATAATTCATTAATATGCTAATTATTCATTTAATAACTAATTTTTTACTGTTTTTTGTTCTCGAGAATCTATAAAACCAAAAGAATATGTTGGGAGGCGTATTGGAGCTTGATACAAGAATAGTGGATTTTTTACCCTGGATTCCCCCCTTTGAAAATTCCTTTTTTTTGCTACCGGAAACAACATGTATGCCTTAGATATTTTTTGCTTGGTAGACATGAAAGTTAACTAAAAATTAGTTACACACATAAAATGGTCGTTAACTTAACTCAGTGGCGCAACAACCCATGAGGGTCAAGGTCTACTGTTCCCATCTAAACCTGTTATATGTTATCACAAATAGTTACAATTAGGAAAAGGAAAAAGCTGTTTCGCAATTGGTAGTAGCACGTCATTGATAGCAAAATTGATATATTGGATTGCTTAGTTAATAGGATTGCTCGCTAAATTGTTGTGATGCATTGTTCTTAAATACAGTCGAATCTCCATTATAGGAACCTCTATATTGCGAATTTTTCTATGCAGCGAACTTTTTCCTAGAACCAAGAACAAATAAAAATAATTAAATAATAATTTTCGTAAAATAACCTCCCTTCTATATAACGAACCTTTTCTCTTGAGATTCAATTTTTTTCTCCCTATTTTTAAAGTACTTATAGACACATTTCAAGTTATTATCTTTTTTAACATATTTTGTGGTGATCATAAGCCTTGAACACGTGGTAATCTATGATTAGAATTTCTAGTTATGAAATGATAAATATTTAAATTACTTGTGTACTTTAAATTAGAAAATAGCCTTAAAATTCGTTAACTTTTTTTTCTTGTTTTCTCTGCAGTTTTTCTTTTTCTTTCTTTTTTCTTTTTGTTGGGTAAGATTTATATTGAATAAATAGATATTAATTTACAAAAAGGTATGAATCATTACTTTTTTTCAATGTTTAGGGTTTATGAATTTAAAATTTAAAGTATGTGGTTTATCAAGTATATTGAAAGGTGAACCTCTATATAACGAACTATTTTTCGGGATTCATGGACTTCGTTAAATAGGGGCCCGACTGTAATTGAATTTGTGAGTGTAACGGGTCATGACCGCGGGCCATTCAAAAAGGTCCCGTGGGTCACATGCGGCCCGCGGGTTGAGTATCGCCGCTTTAGAGTGCAAAGCTAATAAAAAATTAAATCAATGAGGCATAATTTAAATATGAAAATTAAATTTAAAAAAAGGGAAAGATGTAAAGGGTGTTTTTTTAGAGGTATAGAACTTTAAATTGCAATAAAACAACGATGTATTATTCGATTGACATGAATTTTTTTTTATTCGAAAGATAATCTTGTGGCATTACATTTTAAATATGATTTCTGGCATATGACTGCCGCGGCTTGCTTGGATGTAGTCCAATCTGGACGTCCAATTTTCGATGACTCCATAAGCGAATTTTGTTTAGCGATGAAGCGCACTTCTGGTTGAATGGCTACGTCAACAAACAAAACTGCCGCATTTGGAGTGAAGCTAATCCACAAGTGTATGTCGAAACACCATTACATCCAGAAAAACTGACTGTTTGGTGCGCTTTATGGGCTGGTGGAATCCTTCTTCAAAAACGATGAAAGCCACAACGTTACAGTCAATGATGATCGGTATAGAGCCATGATTACTAACTTTTTCATTCCTCAATTGAACAATCATGATGTCCAGGATCTGTGGTTCCAACAAGACGGCGCAACATATCACACAGCTCGTGCCACAATCGATTTATTGAAAGACACGTTTGGTGACCGCCTAATTTCACGTTTTGGACCTGTGAATTGGCCTCCAAGATCTTGTGATTTAACACCGCTAGACTATTTTCTGTGGGGCTATGTAAAGTCATTGGTCTATGCGGATAAGCCACAAACGCTTGACCATTTGGAAGACAACATTCGCCGTGTTATTGTCGATATACAGCCACAAATGTTGGAAAAAGTCATCGAAAATTGGACGTCCAGATTGGACTACATCCGAGCCAGCCGTGGCAGTCCTATGCCAGAAATCATATTTAAAATGTAATGCCACAAGATTATCTTTCAAATAAAAAAAATTCATGTCAATCGAATAATACATCGTTGTTTTATTGCAATTTAATGTTCTATACCTCTAAAAAAACACCCTTTATAATGCAAGCAAAAATCAAACAAGGAATTAGAACAGAAGCACAAAGAGAAAATAAGTTTAAGTCATAAGCAAAATAATAGCTCCTTTGCCTCCCCAAAACGGGAGAAAGTAGAATTATCTTTCAGCGTTGGGACAACGAGGAGGGGTGGTCTGTAGTCATTACAACGTCATCGCAGCAGAAGGAGCAATGAGGAGTGTTGAGGATCCCAAGTCGATGCCGATGGAGCATGAAAGTAGTCAGTCATGCGCAGTCGTCATTTGGAAGACAGAGCGATCTCATGGTGCCTGGGATAATCTAGAAGTTTGAGGATGGTATGAAAATGGGGCCTCTCCTTTTTAACACGCTTTTGTAAGTTTCATTTGTATGTAACGGAATCTTGGAACTCGATTTTTAACCACTTTAATTCGAAATTTTGCACACTTGTCAAGGACCTGTGACCAGTAGGACACTCAGGAATTTTTCAGGGGGAGGGGGTCCGGGTTCAAAAGTTCACCATTCTTGTATCATGCTCTTTTTGATTTCGTCGATTTTCGAGAACAAAACACAGTAAAAACTAATTATTCAATAAATAATTAGCATTAATTAATAAAATTAATCATTAATAACAAATACTTAAAAAATTTTTACGTACTTATATACTTAGAATTATAATCAATTGAAAAAAAAAGTCAAGGGCTTGGGGGGCTTGTGTGCACCACTGCCGGTGACAATACAATAATTTCATAATTTTGTTCCATTGTCCTGAACAGGATAATCAGGAATAACGATTTCCCGATTTGGCGACTAAATCATTATAACATTTTCAGATTTGGCGACTAATTTCATATACCACTGCCAGATTTGTCTATGAGACAAAAAAAGTTTGGGAAACTCTGCTTTTTAGTTCGTATTTGCACCTCCTAAAAATACATTTTTCTCTTAGTGTTTCCCCTAAAAAACGATGATAAATTCTTAATAATGCTTCTGTTCCTACTTTGTGTAACCCGCCGAGTAGGGAGAGTAATGCACGTTAAATTTGTTAAGAGCTCAAAAGTCCTCCCTCTGGTGTGATGTGGTAGTTATGAGAGGGGGTGTCAGCTCAGGTGCCATCCTTGTCACTAGACCATGGCTCAAAATTATCGCCAAAAGCCCTCGTGTAGCTTAAAGTATCCGACTACGTTCGGAACCGTGATTTTGCAAAAGCGTATAAATGGATAATATTTATGATATTTAGTGTCACTTAAATTAGAAAATGAATATAAAATTGTTTCAAGAATAGTATTACAATAAAAATTATTTAAGTACAATATTTTGACAAAAAAATGAACATAGAAATGACCAAAATATTCTCCTTTTGTAAAAAATGCTTCTATTATTATAATATTTTGCCTGTATGTTGCTCAGACCTCTGTTCAGAGGCTCAACTAGAATTTTTGAAACATATAACTTCGAAGTGGATTTATCCTTATTTTACTACAACAGAGGGGAGAAATTTTAAGAAAAAAACACCGATAATTATTTCAAATGGTTGTAACTCTGAAAATAATGTGATGTTTTCAAAAATCATAGTTGAGCCTTTGTACAAAGGTCTGAGCTATATACATGCAAAATATTATTATAATAGAAGCATTTTTCACAAGAGGAGAACATTTTGAAAAAAGGTTATTCTAAGTTAATTTTTTGCCAAAAATATTGTATTTAAATAATTTCTTTTATCAAAATGTCCTTAAAACAATTTTATACATGTATTCGAATCTAAGTGACACTAAATATCATGAAAATTATCCATTTATGCGCTTTTTCAAAATCACGATTCCAAACGTAGTCGGATACCTTAACAATGCGACGTTAATATTCATTCACTCACTCCTTAGAATTATTAGACTTTTCAAAGGAAGATTAGTCAGGAGTGTAATCTATCATGCAATAGGATAGAAAGTTTCTTTCTTATATCAACGCATTCCACGACGCAGGGGATATTTTAAGATTTTAATTATTATACACACTGCTGGACAATTGCTAAGGACGGATAACACTATCATCCATAGCAACCACAAAATGAAAGGAAGCAAAATGTGGAAAATTAGAATAAGTGCGGGATATTAGTAAGAAGAAGTATGGGTATGCAAATTTTTTTCCCACGTCTGTTCATCACGTGATAGCGTTCATAAGAGCTTTAAAGGTTTTGACGCGTGTGGACAGTTGTTGTTTCAAGTCAAAGTTTTGCAGGAAAGATTTAATAGACGAACTTAAAATTTTTGGCATGTTTTCCCGACATTACATAGATGACTTTATGCGTGGCCGAATTATTGGAAAGATCGAAGGGCGAAAAATAACAGATGTTGCCAGGGAGTTCGACATCGCTCACAGCGTTGTTTCACGGCTGTGGAAGTCATTTAAAACTACTGGAATGTGTAGTAGACGGCACGGGGGAGGTCGTGTTAGAAGTACGACGCCTGCAGAAGACAGATATATCGTCCTATCAGCAAAAAGGAACAGGCGCACCACAGCTTAGCAGGTGGCAAATCAGTTTCTTGCTGCCTCAGGAAAGCAGATCTCCCGAAAAACTGTTGCCAGACGTTTGAGGGGAGGAGGACTATACGCACGCAGACCTGTTGTGTGTGTCCCATTGACCAGACAGCACCGTACTGGCCGTTTGCAATGGTGTCGTGAGCATCACAATTGAACTGAACAGGACTGGGCATGCGTACTATTCTCAGATGAGAGTAGGCTCAGTCTGTCATCGGATTGTAGACACCAACTGATCTGGCACGAGAGTGGTACTGCTTATCGTCCAGAAAATATCCAGAAAAAGGACCGATATCCGACATGCAGTATCATGGTGTGGGCCGGCATCATGATCAATGGCCGCACGCGCCTACATGTGGTTGCGAATGGGACTATGACGGGCCAACGATACATTGATGAAGTTCTACTTCCTCATGTTCGTCTTTTCCGTGGTGCTGTCGGTGATAAATTTGTTTTTATGGACGACAACGCAACATGTCATCGAACACTCACTGTTCAGGATTGTCTAGACAGCGAGGGTATTCAACGTCTCGTATGGCCAGCGCGTTCTCCAGATCTAAACCCCATTGAAAATGTGTGGGATGCTTTGGGGAGGCAAGTTGCTGGTCGAAACAATCCTCCGACAAACGAGAACACCCTCATCCGTGCACTCACAGAGGAATGGGATAAATTGCCTCAACAGCTGCTGGATAATGTTGTGCAAAGTATGGTACGACGTGTGGAATGTTGCATCACACTCCACGGTGGACATATCCCGTACTGATACCTTTCTTTAAGGTGCCTGCTGACTTTTAGAGGCATTGTTCCATTTCTCCGTACGCAGATCAAATGAACATTTTTTTTTCTTTCAGATGTTTCACAGCTTTTGTACTTTCCAGAACAATAAATATCCTTTATTCTAATGTTTGAACAGTGTGGCAATTATATTTTATCCTACTAGGCCTCATGTCTCGCTTAATGTTATGCTACATAGCAAATTGTGATCCGTCCTTAGCAATTGTCCAGCAGTGTATTACATTTGATGACGGACTAAACTGATTTTTTTTTGTATTTAAAAATGATATTGAAATACTTTACTGATATTAATTAACCCAATTATTAAATTCAGTATAATTATATCTTTTAATATAGTTCTTTTAAAGATAAATTATCAAGGTTCAAAATCACTTATATTCATTTCAGATAATAGATTATCAGTGGTGTATGCTCCCTCTTATGGAGGGAGGGGGAATTGCAGTTTAAAAAATACTTAAAACGCTGAAGGTTAATCTCCATCGTAAAAGTAAAAAATCTGTTGGTCTTTGGGAGGAAGATTTGAACCTGCAATAGCCCCTTTTGCACGCCTCTTTATACTTTATTAAATTTACATTCAATATTACAGTATGGAAGAGAAAAGAATGATAAAAAAATACAGTCAATTTACTGATTTTAAAGTGCAGCGAAAAATCCTCTTATTTCTGTTTAATTTACGTACACTACTGGGCATCGAAAATGATGCATCAAGGAGAGGCCTGAAAATTCGGCAAAAAGAGAGATCTACGGATAATACTGGTCATTT
The DNA here is from genome assembly GCA_019973935.1 of Trichonephila clavipes. Taxonomy (NCBI): domain Eukaryota; kingdom Metazoa; phylum Arthropoda; class Arachnida; order Araneae; family Nephilidae; genus Trichonephila; species Trichonephila clavipes. The sequence continues at coordinate 126,918 of BMAU01020065.1, forward strand.
TGAAACAATGTTATGCAGGACCAACATGGACAACAACATGCCAGTGATAATATGAGTAGCGTCCTGAAAAATGGTTTTCCATTTCCATTCAACTTTTTGACAAAGCGGCGTTCAATAATGTTACAGACGCAATGGGGTGCAGAACAATGGTATGCAGGATCCAAACCCTTTCCCAATGAACAGCAGATTGTTTCTTTGTAACATATGCGGTTTTTGTCAACGTGTTCTTTAGAAATAACCCCCCTCCCTTCATAAAAAGGTATTCGCCGGACGTGTTTGATTAGAACAGTGGTTAAGGATCAAGGCAGCTCTGTTTGTTTCAGTGTGAGATGTAAGCTTCTTGTAAAAGGAATGCATCCAGCCCACAGCTGTATCTCGGTACCTTTGCAAAGGGCAACGTTATTGTTGTAGAATGAATGGCTGTCTTTCTAACTGATGACTTTAGTACATTAATAGATGCCTTTAGTAGGATTCTAGTAAACATTCATTGTTGAACAAAATCATTCGATGAATAATGGACTGGACGAGACCAGGTTATTGTCAACTGAGATTTGACAAATAGACTAATGTGCATTTCTTAACCTTTTCACCAAGCGCTTGGTTAAATAGTCTGTCTACGGAACGACGTCATTGTTGATGATGTGGCATTCTCGGAAGTACATCTTTTGAGTCAAGAAGAAATTTTCTAAAATTTTCCTCACAGTAGTAATAGTGCGAATAGTGCCTATTCTGTATGTTCCTCTACTGTTCGAACCTATATATATATATATATCATAGGCTAAAAGAGTTTTTTTTTTCATTTTTTTACATAGATTTACGCTTAGGCTCTTTTGTCTTGTACAGGGGTAGGAATTATGTTGATTCGAGGGCTACATTGTGGAAGCAGAGGATGCAAGAAAACCGTACCCTTTCAAAATGTTTTCCTCCATTAGTTAACTCACAATCTCAGAAAAGGTATAAACTGTACCATAAAAAAAATCAACTTATATAATAATTTAAATAAAGCAGTTACAATTTTATTCAATTTATTTATTGTCCTAATTTAATATAATCTATCACTGTAAATGCATTTAATTTTAGAATCAGTTTATGAGGCAAATGTGCCCTGCCTAACTGTCTTTGTGGGGCGCAAAAAGACTCTTTTCAGGCTGCATGAGAGAATTGTATCACGTACAGTGGCGTAACGTACACCCTCGCATCGTGGGAGGTCCCGGGTTCAAATGGGCCTAAAGCCTGATTGTCACCAAGTACCTTACCCTTTGTAAAATCCAACTGGGGGAGGCAAAACATGCCTTTGCAGGGGAGCCCAAATGTTCTCATTTACGCCACTGGCCGCATCCCATAGGTTACCGAAGCATGACTTAACATGCATCAGACTCCTTTCCCAACGCCATTTTTAAACAAAAAAATTATTTTATATTTTTTCTGCTCTTCTCCTTCAATTTTTCTAATAAATATTTTATATTGTGCCAAGGAAGAATGTAGAAATGAATATGAATTATGTACACATGTGTCACGCTTGTCATTTACTTATTGCTAAAATATCGAGCTCTTTCATAAGTAATTATAAAAGACATCATTTAACTTTCGTAAGAAAGAAGAATAATTACATAACAAGATATCTGTATATATAAAAATGAATGTGTGTTCTGTCTGTACTCGATAGATTCAAAAACCATACTTCCAATCACCGAGAAAATTTGGGAAATTATTAGGTACATCCCCGGGATGGTTTTTGAATTTTTTTTTTTAAATCAGAGTTGGGAGGTTCTAGGTGCTCCCGAACAAATATCCCCAAAATATCAAAATAACATTTAATCTATATATATAAAGGAGAAAAGCGACTTACTCACTGACTAATCACGATATCTCAGGAACTATTAAACCTACAGACTTGAAATTTAATAGGCTGGTTCCTTTCATAGAGCTAAGAATGGATTTCGCAAAGATTGAACCCCAAGGGGGTTTAAGGGGCGTTAGAGATAATTAGTTTCATTATTAAAATATTAGATGTACAGTTTTGAAAAACTTGGTACACAGATTCCTTTCATAGAGTAGAGATCCGTTACAAAATGAGTTTTGTGAAACTCAAAGCCCAAGTGGCGCTGCGGGGGCCTAAGGGGCGTTATACATAATTATTTCCATATTTTAAAACTATTAGACTTACAGTCTTGAAGTTTGGTACGCAGATACCTTTCATGGCGTAGAGATGCGTTACAAAATGGGTTTTTGAGAAATTTGAATTCCAAGTGGCGTTGCGGGGTCTAAAGGGGCGTTCTACGTAATTATTTCAATTTTTAAACTGTAAGACGTACAGCATTGAAATTTGGTAAGCGGATTCCCCTTTCATAGAATCGAGATCCGCTAGAAAATGAGTTTTAAGAAAATTGAATCCCAAGTGGCGTTGCGGAGACTTAAGGGGCGTTATAGATAATCGTTTCCGTTTTTAAATTATTTGACGGACAGTCTTGAAATTTCGTAAGTAGATTCCTTTCCTGGAGTAGAGTTCTTCTAACAAAGAGTTTTTTGAAAACGGACCCCCAAAGGAGTGGGGTTGCGAGGGATTAAGGAGTGTTATGGAAAAATTCCTGTTTTTGAATTTAACCCATTTACTTGAAATTTCTTCAGCACGTGTTTCTTGAATAATTCCACTAAGAATGGATTTTACGGAAATCAACTCCAGGGGGAATCGGGGGAGTTATTGGGGCGTATTTTTACACAAAATTCCCGTTTTCGAACTACTAGGACTGTAATAATAAAATTTGGTTTGTATCTTTCTTTTGTTGAATTGAAGTCCGCTAAGATGCTCTCAACGGGGTTACGGGGCATATTGATGATAAAAATTCCGTTTTTGCTCTATTAGATTTAGACTTGAAATTTAGCACGCATGTTTATTTTATGGAGTAGAGATCTGCTGAATGTTGCTTTGGCGGAAATCCACTTAAATATTGGGTTAAGTAAAAGCAAAAAATCTTTCTATTTCTATTTTAGATATTAATAGAAATTAGAAATTCTGTCATTTTTATATCAAGAGGAGAGAGTTACTGCTATAAATATATTTTACAATAGAAACGAATTCTTAATGCTAGATATGAATAATTTATATGTATATAAACAGTATATATTTATACAACATCGTGAAATACCCAGTGAAGTGGGTGGGTAACGGCTAGTTATATCATAAGTTTTGAAATGTAATTCGTTACATTTTATAATTTAGTTAAAAATAGTAAAATTATTGTTTTTACCTTAAAGATCGATATAAAAAATTAAAGACCAAATTTAATTGATATGTTGCCGTTAAAGTACATAATTCAGTTATTTCATAGAATAACTTGGTATTTCATAAAATAACTAGACAAGTTAGTTAAAGTATATGATGGAAGAAAAATTTCACACTTTATCTAGTTATCCTATGAAATAAATCATGATGGACCGTTAAAGTGAAAAATAAACAATTTCAATGTTGTTTTATAAATAAATTGATCATAAATAGCTAAAATCTCTCGAAAAATACGTTTTAACTCTATTGGGGATGATTAATTGATAAATCATATGGAAAAGCAGATGATGTAATTTATTATTACTCATATTGCTAACATTACTTAAACAGAAAAAAAAAGAATATATATGTTTCAGAAATAGTTATATTTAAATATTATAAAAAAAATACATACTGGAAAGAAAAACTGTTGCTTCATAAAAACATTGTGTAAACTTTTTTCAAGCAAGAGAATATTAATTTTATGAAATATCTTTATTTTTTACTTTTCATTATTTATTAATTCGAGTGCTTTATTTCATACTTTAACGATCAAGTAGTCGTTATTCTATGTAATACCTAGTTAAATCGTACAATTCAGTAATTTTATATACTTAAACCGACTTGCCTAGTTATGTCATGGTAATTATTCTACGAAATAACGGATTTCCCACTCAAACGGTAACAGAAATATTATAGACATAACTAAGTTACGATTGTAAAAATGAAAATAAAAAAAATTTAAACGCTCACACCTTTCTTCACTGAACATTTTCTCCAATACTCCACTACCACCAGCATCACCTTTTCTTCCATCCATGAACACCCAAACGATAAAAGTACGCCATCTACCGGCGATAAAAGAAGTATTCTGGTAATCCTTCAGTACACTTGTGAAGGTTGCTTTTAACATGGAATACCAGTTCTGTAAAACGGTTTATTTGTCGTAGTGATGCTTGGAGCAGAAAAAGCAACGTACTTTCACGAGATGGGGAAAAAATTGACGATTAGATTGATTATATATTTTAATTATTATCTCCAGTTCTGTGATGCAACCAAACAAATAATTTTCTTTTATAAAAATTAATTAACCCGGGAGAAATCGCGCGGGATACAGTGTTTTTCCAGGAAAACTGTTTTTCTTATTACCAATGACCCCTTCACAGTATCTTCCTATATGGCACTCTTCTTGGTAATTAAAATATATTTGCCTCATATCTCCCTCATTTTTTGCAGTGGCGAACATTTTTTGTGCAATCTTGAGGTATTTAGGGTTACTAATTTCGTTACGCGACCGCTCTTGCTCAAAAATATTTTCTATGAACACTTTAAGTGGCGCACGCAAGGTGGTGGTGGGGGGTCCAAGGGTCCGGACTTCCATAGGCTTTAATTTTTTTTTTGATTGATGATAATCCTACGCGTATAGTACGTAAAATTTAACTAAGCATTTGTAATTAACAATTTATGTTATTGATGTTGTGACTAATGCCACCTGCCTGACGAAATCAGATCGAGGCCCGCGAAATTCATCGCGGCTAAGGGCAAGAATTTTTACGCCTGTCGTTAGCCTTAGCTTCGAGCACCGTGCAGGTGACAGTACGATTTTGCTTGGTTCCACCCCAATTTAGAGAGAGAAAACCCTGGGGGTGGTTAGGGGCCTCCCATCTCTCTTCTCCTTCTACCATCCGAACGAGAGGTCTTGCGGCTCGACGGCTATTTAGAGTACCCCCATGCCGCAAATGCACTAATACATTTACAAACATCCATGTCTTCTTCGGGATTCGAACTCAGTCCCTACGGCACCGCAGTCAGCGTCGCTAACCACTATACCGGTTGGGCAATTTATTTTATTAATAAATGCTAACTATTAATTTAGTAGTTTATTTTTTTTGCTATTTTTTGTTCCCCAAAACGACAAAACCAAAAGAATATGTTTGACGGCGTAGTGAGGTATAATACGAGAATGGATGACTTTCAACCCTGGACCTCCTCCTCCCTTGAAATTTTTTTGTGTGCTCCACTGAACAGGTTATATTTTTCCTCTGTGAACGACTTAATGGTTTTTACTGCTGTGTTGTATGACTCATTATGGTTTATGAAGGCTAATGAACAGAATATAAAAAACAGAAATTGGCATCTGAGATCTCTGTTGGATGAAACTGAAACTTCGGATAAAGAAATAGATCAAGCAAAGGAAGAACCAGGTGAAATAATTGATATTAATTTTGTTCGAGCATGCGCAGTGGGCGCCATTGTGGCGCTGTATTAAGCGAAACGCGAATTAAGAGTTTTCAGAGTGTGTGGGGGAGATCAGACGAGCGAGAGCGCGGAATTACGGTGTCCATCGTAAGTGTTCCGACATACTCCCCGAGCAACCGAGTGTGAAAATAAAGGAGTTGTGTCAACATCCTCGTCTGGTTTCCTGAGAAAAAAACACATAGGGACCACTCCCCAACAAATTTAGAAAGCGAAATTAAATTTGAGAAAAGCGATGAACACGAAACGTTTGAATCGAAAGCAAGATTTTCAAATTCTACTTAAAGAACTCCATCAAAAAAGATATAAAGTCACAAGTGTACCACAAGATATACAGCACCCTGTCAAAAAAAACACAAGCAAGAAAAGTTCAACATGTTATTTGTCGATGATCTAAGAACAGTAAAACTACAATAACTTGAACAAAATATGAAAGTTTTGCCTACAAATATCACTCCTTTAATGTTAGCGTAAAGTGTCTGTGACTTATTCCCTTTATTTAAGTCACGCCCATTTGAAACTTTTTAAACAATTTAATTGTAATTTTTCTCAAATAAAGAAAAAATGAAAAGTCCATAAAAGTAGGTAAGTTTGCTTTCTCTTAATTAAATTAGGAAGAATTAGAAGAATTCTACATTAACTAACGTTGATGTAGAATGCGTGCCTTCTCCCGGATTAAAAAAGTTTTTAATTATCTTAAAAATCTAAAAGCAGCATTAAATATATTTTATTCAAAAATACTACTTTATCAATTATATAACTATATAACCAGGTTTCATCATAATTCCTTCCAAGGTTTCGGAAAGTTATAGTAAAAAACTAAGCTGAATGTATAGAGTGAGTAAAAAACAACACGTGAAAGAATACAGAATAATTCAAATTTTAGTTACATGTCTTACAGGTGTTCCATATGTGAACCCTTGGTCACGTGGCCTACTTCAATGCGACACAGTCCAGTTCCTGCTTTACTCTAGTGAACAAAGTACTATCAACGTTATTGACATCACGTGCAGGGGCGCACACAAGGAGGAGGGGATCCCCGGATCCGGAACCGCCAAAGCCCTTAATATTTTTTTATCGATTTATTATAATTCTATGTACAAAGTACGTAAAATTTAAATAAGTATTTGTTATTAATAAATAAATTTATTAATAAATGCTAATTATTTATTTAATAATTAGTTTTTTACTATTTTTTGTTCCCGAAAATTGACAAAATCAAAAGAATATGTTGAGTGACGTTGTCACGGAGCTTTGTCGCACCTTTCATCCTCTGGGGGAATCTTTTGGGGCCAGAATGGCATTTCATTCCAACCAACTCTAGAAGAAAACGTGATATGCAGATTAGGAATGATTATATATATTGGAGCTTTAGCATTCGCGAGGGAGTTTTAGAAGTCTGAGGAGGTCTTAGAAAGTCTTATGAAGTATTATAAGAACCATATAGAAGTGGGTTTGAAGCCAGAGGGTTGCCTAGTTGCCGGATCAAATTGGATTGCCTTATTATATTGAAGATATAAAGATTGGTAGCTGTTCGCCGTGGAATATCGGTAAGCGATGTAATATTATACTTTAATGATAGAGCGGACTCTAGTTAGTTAAGGAATTGGCTATATAGATATAGATTCGGTGGTTAAAGATAGTGAGTAGGATTTAATACGCTATTTACTAAGAATTGTTATTTATGTCGTTTCACTCCTGATCATTTACCTCTAAGACTTGTGTTGCATTGCTTAATACAAATTGAGATAATAATAAACTAGTTTTATTATGGAAGCTTTCAGTGGTCAATCTTTTATCCCTACAAACTTAGGTCGCGTGGATAAAGAAATGATGACCCCGGGAGGTATCACAACGTATTGGAGTATGATACGAGAATAGTGGACTTTCGACCCTGGACACCCCTTCCACCCCACCCGTTGAAAAATTATTGTGTGCATCACTGATCAGGTGTTATTCTTTCATGTAATTCTGCTGCATCACGCAACAAATGGGGTGCGAAAATAAAGGTGTTATGTAAAACACCAAGTTTTCGGATAACACGGAAAGGATAACGCGCTCTGTCAATAACGTTGATAGTACTATGTAGAGTAGAGAGGGGCAGAAACTGGACTATCACGTACGACCGGGGGTTCACATGTAGAACACCTGTAACCTATGCAATAAAACTCGAATTAATTCTGTATAGTTTCAAATGTTCTTTTTTGTTGTATTCGTCTTAATATATTTTTTTTACTACAGAGCTCTGAAACCTTGGAGAAAGTCATGAATAACCCTCAGGAGCGTAGTTACCACTGTATCAATGATACGGGGCCCTCAAGATACCGGGGCCCTAACATGTAATTACAGACCACCAACAGGCCTTCTATATCTAAAAAATGGACCTGAAGGTATTTTGATTCAGGGCCCCCGCAGACCTAGCTACCCCAGTGATAACCATGTACTACATAGTTGAATACAAGAAGAACGCCGAGAAAAGGGGTTTGAAGTGGTCATACAGTCGGTCGAAAAAATAGTTGAGCACCGTGAACCTTTCAAAAAATGATTGGAAATGGAAAAAACGACCTTCTTTGAAATGTATAATAGTCCCCTACAGGATTTTTATTTAAAAGGTTGGTAGTTGCATTACTTTGTGATGGATGCAATGCATTACTCATTCATTCGGCCCCAAATGAAATTTATGCATCTTGGTGAGAAAACAGGGGTGACAACGAGACAAGCCCTCCAATCTTGGTGAGTGAAAGAAGAAGAATGCAATTATTAACAGGTAAGTCTAATCTATATTTGATGCATTCCAATCTTGGTGTATTAATTGACTCGAAAAAAGGTGTACCGAGTCAACTCGATCACCCAATTTTCGGACTTGAAGATTTTGGCTAAAAACATTTGCCAATAAGACTGCCAGAGTCTGAGAATATTAATCACTTCAAATCCTGACAGTCTTAACGAAAAACATTTAGCATGCTCCATGAAAATATGACTGAATTTTTGGCTGCTTGATACTGGCCTTTTCTACTCTACTGGTATCAAGTGAAACGATTCCTATTGGCTAGCGAAAACTCATGTTGTGATGAAATTTTAAAAAAGATGCCTTCTAACGTTGCCACATTGTGTGTCTTGAAAAAAGGGGGACCAAGTCGACTCTTGTGTCGACTCAATCCCCCTTTTTTCGGTATAATTTTTTTCACTCACTCACTCTACTAAATGGGCAGTCTGTTTTTTGCATTCAGTCTGCAGCTTGTTAAAATGCTGCAGGTATCGCGCAAATTGGTACGATTTCACCATGGTGCACTCGGAAATGTCATAGTCCCCATGCACCTTATCGTGCAGGTGGTCAGTCAGGGTGCGGTAATTCAAATCCTGGAAATAGGGCAGCATTTTCAGGTTGATTGTAAAAAGTCCCAGCTTTTCAAAAATTTTCCGCTGGTCCGATCCCTTGACGACGATGAGGCCTCTGTTTCCTTGGGCCGGGTGACAAAACTTGCCCCGGACGACGAAAGACAGGTATTCAAGGGGCACAGATCTGGGCAGGTGGCTTTTCAGGCGGAGCCGTTCATTAATGTACCTGTTGGCTCGACTGTCTTTGGAGGTCGTGATGAGGTTGAAGTGATCCACCGTGAGGGAAATCTCTTCCGGGTCTTTGCCATCCTCAGAAATGCTGACAATGGACAGTTCGATAGGGAGAGCTCGTCACCATGGAGAAACACATTGGCATGGGCGAAAAAGGCTAGATGAGACATGTTGCTGAGTGAGAATGTCTCTGGCGGCTGAGCGCTCGCCTTTTATGTTCTGCTGGGTCACGTGATACAATTCCTATTGGCTGATGCTTTCTAACCTTGAATCAGTGTAACCAGACATTTATTGCCGATGCTTTGAAACCTTGAAAGAAATCTTTTCATTCAGCACAGATGAGACAAGCCAACTCAAAGGATCCACAATACAGACGAATCCACACACACAATATTGGTCCATCATTCAGCGCAAACTGGAGGAAATTCAGCATAAATTACCTCAGCACAAGTTTTTAAAATATGCACTCCAATCTTGGTACAATATTTGGCCCGAAAAAAGGGGGACCGAGTCGACTCGATCCCCTTTTCCGGGCCAATGCTCATTTTTTTACTGTGTCAATACCGTAACTTTGTAGCTCCATTCCGCACGCAGCTTATTAAGCTGCTGCAGGCATTTGGCAAATTGGTAGGATTTTATCATAGTACAGAACGAAATGACCTCTTCCTTGTGCACACCCACATGCACGGGGTTGGGAAAAGTTCCATTGCAACTGTCTTTGAATTTCGGCAGCGTCTCCAGAGCCATGGCAAACAGTCCGAGTTCTTGAAAAAAATTTGTCTCTCCGTTCCCTTGACCACCATCAGGCCCTTGTTGCCTCGGGCCAGCTGACTAAACATACCCCTCACGCAAAAGGGTAGGTACTCCACGGACACACTCTTGGGTAACGGGTGATGTACCAGACGAAAACGGGCATTCTCTTGGCAGTTGGATCGAAATTCTTTGGGCTTAGAAGTCAGCCCGGCATGATTCACCGCGATGAAAATCACTTCGAGATCACTGCCATCCCTGGGAATCGTGGAAATGGACAACTCGATGGGCACTGGCTTGCCATCGTGATGAAACATGTTGGCATGAGCAAAATAGGCTGGTTGACTCGAGACAGACATGTTGCTTCAATCTGAGAGAGAAGGATTTTAGCGGCTGGCTGCTTGCTTTATATATGCTTGAGGAGCGTGACGACAGATTGCATCCCATTGGCTAAAGCCTTTTCATTGGAGTACTGCAGGTGTTTTTCCAAAATCCGATTCCAAGGTTGTAGACCCACCATGCGCCAAGGGACGTTGTCATCTCGATGCATTTTCCAATCGTCCAACCACGTCAACCTTTTCACGTACATGTCTGCGACTCGAGTGCAGTCTGTAAAATCAAAATATATGCATCCGTATTTTGAGGTTGATATGCATCCCAAACTCGGTGAGACGGGGGACGACCCACTCGAAAGAATCTCAACTCGACTCCTTTGTCCCACGTCAAATCCAAATGACTCGTAAACACAATCACAGTTTTTCCAAACCTTCGAGGAATGGGCACACCAAAGTTGGGTTCAAAAATGATAGTATGAGGAAAGCCTTGCTTGTAATACGTGACTCGATCCGGCCACCGACCCAGATTTACAGATACAATAGTGGGTTGTTGTCGACACTGGTCCAATAAACTTTGCACCGAAACCATTTTTTTTACATACTCTTGTCTCCAAGCTTGGTATTTTATTGGACAAAAAAATGAGACTGGTTTCATGCATAAATGAAATTTATTTACAAAAAAATATTTCCATAAAAAAATATTTCCATAAAAAAATATTTACATTAAAAAATATTTACATGCAGGACAAACAATATTTGTCTACAGACAGATCCAACGGTTTAATCACTTTAAACCCAGTGACTCTTCTCACTTTCTTTTTCAATCGGGGCATAGTCAAGTCCATGGGTGTCTCTTGTTGCACTTTGGCCAACACTATTTCGAAATGATCCAAGAACAAGATGAGAGCATTACTCTCGCCAGACAGGGAAGGCACCGTGTCAAGCACCAGGGGGTTCTTGGGTATGAGCCGGGGTGCTAAAATCCCTTGTTGCGAGCAGTCTCCAAATACGGACGACATGATCTGATCTATTGAAGAATCGTCAGTAAGGGTCGGCTCCAAAGTTTTGACCACAGGTAGTAATTGGACAGGTGGATCTAGTAAAAAGAGCTGCACAGGTGGATATGGTATCTGCACAGATGGTTGAGGTGTCGTCAGCTCAGGTGTCGATGGTATCTGCACAGGTGTCGCTGATGTCTGCACAGGTGAAACAGGTGGTGTCTCTGCACAGGAGGCTGAAGCTCTGGAATAATCACGGGTTGAGGGAAGGCCAAGCCCGTTTAAGGTCTGGAGAACAAGACAGGAGCCACAGATAATCTAATGATGTGTGTGATAAACACTCTGTTTGTTTAGAAACCTCTTGGAGGAAGGACTGGGCTGTTATTCCAAATATCATTTGTTTGTCTCTGAAGGGTCATGAGCTGGGGTAGAAGGAGGTAGCTTGTAGGCCTTTTGATCGTAACGTTTCATTTTTCTAAACTCCCCAGGTTAAATCCATTCTCAATGAGCTGGGGGAGAATGGTTTGGACATTATCCCCGAAACCAAACACAGTCTTTTGAACCGTCAACAAGAAGTAACGGGTTCCAGACGGGATCCGGTACGCCGTGTGGGGTTCCTACACCATTCGATGATAGAACATCTGGTCAAATGGCTCAAAGCTCCTCTTAATCAAATTGGGATTGGCTCGACACCTGGGACTGGAAGAAGGAAATTCATAGATCAACATGGGGGTGTTGGTCGTTTGAATAAGGTTAATCTCTGCTGATTTTACCATTCGGAAGCCGAAATTAAAGTCTTTTTTCACAAAAAACATGTTATTATAAATATACACCTTCCTCTTGTTGGTGTTTTTCAGGGGTGTATCGAGATTTCTCAAAAGCCCCTTGGAGAATTTCTCCCACAAGACATCATCGGGTCTGAATTCGTTCACGTGTTTCGCCTCCATTATGGCACGCTTGAAATTATCCAGCAGCGTCTTTTTTTCGGGAAACTTGTATTTACAAAAAACCACAAACAAACGTTTCGTGTTGGGTTCATGGTAAATGATAAATGGACTTCGCTCTACCGAGCTGCATATTCCAATGCGTCTGGTTTCTCGGGCAGCGTCACGGGCATCTCGCTCGTTGAAATGTGCTCGGGAAACGCATTGATTGGTCCATCGTGCTGGCAGGTCGAAGGCAACTGATGTGAAGCGTCGAGACGAGTCTTCTTTTGTACTTTCAAACAGGATGTGGGTGGAGCCATCAGTAGCCAATCACGGATGATGAGTATTTCGGCCAATTGAGTGAAAAATGGGATTGATGGGTTGAGGCAGAATATCACACATGCCTTGCACTACAATCCAACGATAACATTTTGTCTAATTACAAAACGGACATTGCCCCAGATCGCGTCCATTTGAATTTAAAAGCGTCACAGAGGTTCGCTTGAATTGACTTAAGGAGCTCCAATTAGCTTGGATTTCCATAAATTTTTGTTTAGAATGTTGGTCGGTGACACAAATGGTAACGACATTGAGATAGTGTAAAAATTTAAACAGTTCGTTTGGACATTTCCGATCCATGGCATACGAGACGACTTTGTTGGTCAGCGTGAAACCATTGTTCCTAATAAACAACACGGCCAAACATTGACTGTGGAAAAAGACTTGGGCGTTTTCCTGGGAAGTGGGCATAAATTGCTGTGCATACGGGTTCTCCGAAACACTCTGGGTTTGAAATCAGGCCTTCGATAAGGGGCTCTGAAATCGGATCTGCGATACAACCTGGGATCTTGAGGCCTTCATTTCTCATTCCGTCTTTTCTCATTTCGTCTTTCCTCATTCTGGTCTTTCCCTGGATCACGGAGAATGTTCTCCATGGATGACGGAATCAACCTTCTTGACAGCTACCTTCTTTACAGATGGTAAAGTAAAAACAACTGGTGGCTTAGAATCCATGGGAAGCAAATCTTTCAAAGGTGACTCGGGAACTGTAGATTGTTTCATGGGTGGTAACGAATGATAAATCACGCCTTGAGATGGTTCATGGGATAGAGAAGCCACTGGAGTTGGTGGTAAAGGTAAAACAGGTGTTGGCACACTGAACATTTCTACATTGTTTCAGTCTGGGGAATTCATTTTTGGAGGAATGAGTATCATGAGATGAATGGAGAGCTTTTTTTTTTAAATATTTCAAAACATATTTCATCGGTTGGTAAAAAAAAATTTTTTTTAAATACAAGGTTGTAAACATCTTCCATATATGTTTTAGTTTTGAAAGCCACAAACTTTGTGTAGTCTGGAAATTTTGCGAGTGAACGTGGAAGTTGAGAGACAGCTGAAGGAGGTCAAAGTAACCTTTTTACTCGACTGTTTCAACGCCATGGATTGGAAGAGATTCTGTCCACTTCTTTCCCCTGTAATATTCTTTTCAAAATTTTTTTTTCACGTAACGTACCTTGCAATTTATAGTTTAGCTCATTTTCTTTAGTTTTCCACTCTTGTTTTTTGGTTTTCAAGACGTCCTTTTCCTCCTTCAATATATCTTTTTCACTTTGAATCAGGTAATTTTTCGCTTTCATCTCGTTGAGTTTGGTCCTTAATATCATCTTTTGGTCCACGGCCCACTCGTTTTACTTTCTTAATTTCCTTCATCATATTTTGTTGTTTGCGGAACAATACGTACATTTCGTCTCTCATCCGTTGAAACAAACACTCGTTTCCGTGGTTGCCCTCTTTTAAATACAATTTCTTGTTACGGAATAGTGTCACGTACAAGAGAGTCTCGTCCTCCGTCACCTCGTATCGGAAAGGAATCACGCAGTTTAAAAGCTTCCGACGTGTCACGGGGATTAGTACATTCCATTTCAAGTGACCCCACGAGTCTGGTAACACTTTGGTCACCTTTTCCCAACTGAATGCATTTTTATTGCCCAGTTGCTACTACAGTAATTTTTCTATCCCTCCTGGAAAGAGCGTACAGAGATGGGCAATACTATGTAGGTGCAATGACCGATTAATGTGAAAAGGGGACCATTGTTCCGGATCCGTCAAGTTCTCGGAAATTCAACCCCCGTCACACGACGGCTTTGGTTGACTCATGTAGATAATGCTCCGCACCAGATAAAATGCAATTTTTAACCTTGACACATTTCTTGGCCCGACCCTTCGAGAGAAACTCATAACGCACTCTTCAAAAGAGTTTTCTTGCTTGCACGCTAAAATCATGTGCCGATGTTGTATTTTGCCCCTTTCGGTCTCTAATCCGTCGCATAGACACCAAAGGGGTAAAATAACAAATTGATCCCGGATCACTTCCATTTCGTTACAAAATGAATAAAAAATGTTGTGTTTCACCATGATGTGAAACCATACCCCACACATCTGTTCCCAAACCATTGTCAAATTCTATCCCCTCTTCCCACGCGTCGGGTTTTTCAAACACTGAATCGTAAAAGCCTTCCCTCACTTTGCGATGACTATATATTTCCCGAGGTATGGGTTGAAAGTACCTACAGCCATATACTTTCTCGTCCATTTCCTCAATTTCCTCCTCCTCCTCTGAGAATGCCCAGACATTTTTGGCATCCTTAGCGAAACGTTCCAAGCATGACAGAACATGATTAACATGGCCAGGACGATTCTTTTGCCCATGTTTCCAATGTTTGTTTCCAAAACATCACACACATTACTTACGAAATTTTAAAACATGTTTCTGGGACGCGTGCTTGTGTTCAATGTCATTTGATCCCGACACTGAGGGCAGCATATTGGAGTGTTTGAGAGTTGCTTGAGACGTCCCTGAAAAAGGTTCTGTCCGACATTTGAAAGAATTTGTGATATTCTAACTTTTAAAGATCTTATCTATATGATATACAGTCAGGTCTCGTTTTATGCGGTAGATACGTTCTACCGAAAAACGCATATAAAAAATCGCATTAAAAAAGACATTACTTGAATGGAAAAAGTAGGGATACGTTCCTTAGTTTTCTAAAATCGCATAAAACCAAAACAACTAGTTAAAATTAACTTAAAAAACCGCATATATATAAAAAATTGAAGAAATGAAAAGAAATAGGCTGCATGATAAATTACTTCGAATGTCTGAAAGAAATTCATACAAAAGCTAAAAAAAAAACCTTGTATTCAAATCTTAATTCATTTTATTTTATGGAAAAGTAATACACATAATTTTACATTTTTAATTATTATCGCTATCTGATAATAGTCGCACCGCTTGCGAAGTGGTTTCAAATCACCTTCATCATCAGAAGAGACTCTCTGCAATAGATATTTGCGGTAAAGGCCACGGATTTTCACAAACTTCATCCTCGTTCTGTGTAGCTCTTTCTTTTCTGACAATGTAATCAGTAATTAAACTTTGCGATGAGGATTCTTTTATTTTTTTATATAGTTCACGATATCCCGACATGCAGTTCTGCAGCTCACGTTGTAATTTAGAGGCTCGTTCAGAATTGGGGGCATTAATAAGAAAATGTGATTTTCTAATTTACTGCAAAGTTGAAGACCTTCTTGAATTAATTTTCCAGTGAGGGAAGTCGATTTTTCTTCCTCATCATTATCACCTTTTAGACCTACGACGCCGTCTACAGTTAGATCTAAAGTTAAATCAATAATATCATTGCCACTTAATGTATCATCCACAAGCAATTCATCGATATCATCGTGGCTGAAGGTATTAAAACCATCTCCTCCAATTTCATGTGCCAAATTAATTATTTCATCTGATAGTGTCGATGTTTGAGTGGTTGTATTGTCTGTCACACATGCTGGCCAAATCTTTTTCCAACAGGCATTTAAAGTTCTAGGTCTTATTTGAGCGGAAGCAGATGCAACATGAATTAAACAATCAAAAATAGAAAATTGTTTCCACACATCTTTTACTGTTAAGGACTCATTTTCTAGTTTATTTAAGATGAATTTGTGCGTTGTCTTAATATAATATTTTTTAAAAGTTGCAATTATGCCTTGATCTAATGGCTGAATAAGGCTTGTTGTATTGGGCGGAAGAAATACTAGTTGAACTTTTGGATGTTCTAATTGTGGATGACTTGCTGCATTGTCAACAATTAATAAAACTTTAAAATCGAGTGATTTTTCCTTCATATAGGCTTCCACTTCTGGTACGAAACAATTATTGAACCATTCTGTAAAAAAAGCTGTTGTCATCCAGGTTTTTGGGTTAGCCATCCAATGCACGGGCAGTTGTTTTTAAATCTTTACCTTTAAGGGCGAATGGTCTAAGAGATTTATTTATTAAGAGAGGTTTCAACATCCGATCTCCTGATGCATTGCTACAAAGTAATAAGGTGACTCGATCTTTACTTTCTTTATGTCCACTTGCAGTTTTTTCATCTTTTGCGATGTAAGTACGGTTAGGCAATCTTTTCCAATAAAGTCCTGTTTCATCAGCGTTAAACACTTGATCGGCAGAATAGTCCCCATCTTCAATAATTTTCGCTAGCTTCTCTGGAAATATTTTTGCTGCTCCTTCATCTGCTGTCGCCCTCTCCCCTGTTATTTTAATATTATGAAGTGCATTTCTTTTTAAGAACCCGGTTAGCCATCCTTTGCTAGCTGAAAATTCTTTTCCAGCTTGGGAAGTGGAAGTTGATGGTTCTGACTGTTTCATTGACTTATAAAACTGAAGAGCTTTTTCTTGGATTAAATAACCACTTACATGAATCCTTCTTTGAACTTGTTCCTCAATCCAAATTGCGATGGCTCTTTCCGTTCTTTCTGATAATACATCCCTTGTGTACTATGCAAATTTGGTGCTTAATTTTGTACAGAAATGACCGATTTTCTTATTGCAGCTTCATTCTTTTTAATTGCTCTGACAGTAGATTCGCCTAAATTAAGATGTTTTCCAATAGCCGTTGATCCTTCTCCTTTTCCTAAGCGATCCAAAATTGCAATTTTCGTTTCCAACGAAATTGACTGCCTTTGATGTTTTTTTTTTTCTCTATTGGGCCAAATAAAATCTTAGAAAAGAAATTTAAAAAAATTACACTTACGATTTTCTAATGAAAAATAAAACTTTACGACACTCCCCTTAAGTCCAGAAATCAAAATTTGCTGCTTATTATATTGCAACTTAAATTCGCCACTTATTAAAGTGAAACTTTTATAAAAATGAACGAGGCACCGCTAAGAGAAAATATAATTTCGAAATAATGATATCGTATCGGTATACTACTGAAATAACGAATGCGAATCTAAGACTGTCGCAGCCGAGCCACAGACGTAAGCACCAAAAAGATACGAATATTCTCGGAATACTACGATCTACGTCTCAGTATAAAAAATAATAATAATAACAAAAATCTAGAAATGTTTGGAACACAAACCTCAAATGTTTGAAATACAAACCGCACAACTTCAAAATCGCATAAAAATAATCCGCATAAAAAGAGACCTGACTGTACTTGAAAAAAAAAATTTTTTTTTTATGTTTTCATTTGGGTTCTGTAATTGTCTTTTCTCTATTTGGATTTTTTATTTATCCTTTCTGCATTTGGGTTTTTCATTTCTCCATTCCCTCTTCTCTCATTTCCATGCTTCAACGACTCTATGCGTTTGAATTTTCAGCGGGAATGATTGAACCGACCTTTGATTACCGTCTGAGGTTTGAAGAGGCTTTCATGCCATTCCAAAATTTTACCTGCATCCCATTTAATTAATTTCATGTAACAAAATGCTCCCCATTTGTTTCAAATCTCACCTAAGAACATGTCGTACACTCAACTTTTTGCCCGTTATTGTACCTGTTAAAAACACCGACAAAATACCGACAGTTTCAGCAACTCATAGTGAAAGAAGTTAACATTACCTTATATATAGTACATATACACTGCTCAAAACAATTAGGGGAGCACATGATTTTAACAAAAGTAAGCAAAGATGTATACCAATAAGTAACATAAAATGAATCATCCGTAATGTAAAGCCTACCAGGAAACAGAAGAAGAAAACTTTATATGCAAATCAAAGTTCATGACGTCAAAAACCAGAAAAAGGAGATAATGGCAGAAATCGGGATGTTGCAGAAACGTCTGTTTTATTGCCGTAACTGTGAAACTCGATTGCGCAGTATTTTTTTTTTGAGACAAGGTAACTTGAGAATGTCTCTACAACGTGATTTACCGGAATCCATGGCATGGCGTGTTATAGGCAGACTGGAATCCGGGCAAACACAACGTAGTGTCGCGGACGCTGTTGGAGTCGCCAGAAGTGTTGTTGCAAGGCTGTGGAATCGATTCCAAGAAACAGGAAATGTTAGACGTCGACCAGGGGCAGGTCGGCCACGCGCCACTACATCAACTGATGACCGGTATATACAGTTAACATCCCGTCGAAACAGAACAGAGAATGCTACCCCGCTGCAAAGACAGTTGCTCTTGGCAACAGGACGAAGGGTGTCCAGCCAAACAGTACGTAATCGGCTTCATGAGGGAGGGCTCTATGCACGTAGGCTAATGGTCTGTATTCCGTTGACCCCACGCCACCGTGCGGCCCGAAGAAGATGGGCTGCTGAACATCGATATTGGGAGCAACACGATTGGACCCAAGTGCTGTTTACGGACGAGTCCCGATTCAGTCTAGAGTGTGGCACCCGACGTGTTCTTGTATGGAGGGACAGGGGCACTCGAAATAACCCCGCATTCGTTCGTGAAAGGTCACAATACAGAAGAGCTGGTTGGATGGTATGGGGTGGAATCAGCATAGGCGGACGTACGGACCTGCATATTATTCATAATGGCACTTTGACGGGCCGAAGGTATGCAGACAAGATACTTCGACCTCATGTCATCCCTTACGCTGGAGCCATTGGAGATTCCTTTGTTTTCCAGGATGATAATGCCCGACCGCATAGATCTCGTCTGGTGGAGAACATGCTTGAAGCTGAAACAATACAGCGTATGGAATGGACAGCGTGCTCTCCTGACCTGAATCCAATCGAGCATGTTTGGGACATGCTCGGACGACGCATTGCTGCGCGACCAAGGCCGCATGCTACGGTCCGAGACTTGGAGATTGCACTTCTTGAGGAGTGAAACAGTATTCACCAAAGTCTGATCGATAACCTCATCGCATCCATGGCAAACAGGTGTGCAGCAATCTTAGCTGTTCGAGAAAACCACACGCCCTATTAAAACTCATGCATCATGTCTAAACAGTACCTTTTTTTTATCGTTTACATGTAACCAAATTGTTGCCCTAAATCATCTTTTCATGTTTTTTCCATATTTTCAAAGAATTAAAGCTTAATTCCAAATTTTTTTACGCCTTTTTTCTGTATTGCGCATTGATACGCGTGTACTATGCATTGCATGCCAATACGTGGCTGTCTCACACGGTTTTCTTCACTTTTTTGCTTGCTCCCCTAATTGTTTTGAGCAGTGTAGTATATATTTAATATATAGTAGTATGAATGTAGTAAGAATGTAGCAAGTATGCAGAGAGAAAGTTTCTTCTTTATTACTCAGAATGCTTCTTATTTATTGTTGATATAGTCGTGAGTTTATATCATGAGAATCCCTCTTGTTTCTTTGTGGTTTAAAAATATTTTCCAATGAAAAATTATTCTTTCCACAACAATCTCTGCCAACGTTGGCGAGAGGGGGGACCCAAAAAAATGGGAGAACGATTACTGGTCCCGAGCAATGCTCCTTTCCAGTAACCATTCTCCCATTTTTCTGAGGCTCAACATGGTGTTTATGGGTCTATCAACGATGCTCTGCTGATAAGACAGGTGTTGTAAAAGGCACTTCTTGTGAAACACATGGCCACACTGCGTTCTTTCTTGCTTATGTATGGGAGTGAGGCAGATAGGGCATGAATCGGGCGCATTAAACACGCTATCGGGCCATTTCTGCCCATAGCATCCATCCAACATCATTTGAGCCAATTTGAGCTAGGGGGTAGAGTCTGGCTACCATGCTCTGTCCAAGCCTTGATCACCAAATTATAAAGTTTGGGTTGGCCAATCACAGTCCACTACGCTTGGATAAAGGCCCCCTTTCCTTTACTTGCTTCTTGTTCCAGGTAATCGTGGAAAAAGTCCGCAGGTTCCAGGTACGCATAAGGCTCGAAAGAAGGAAAGTCCCGGAGGTCAATATTAGGAAACAGCTGTTGAATCTTCTTAACAAGATCCACTGTGGAATAATGATTTCGGCAGGTTTCAGGGTGTTTACACGGAATCGAAACAGCATCATAAAATTGGTGAAATCTCCAAGGTCTGCTCCTTCGTAGAGTGAAAGATTTATCGCAAAGACTCTGTCGTCTTCCATGTCTCATGAATAAAATGATTGCGACTGGCTTCTGAGCCCTGCTTTTATAGTAGATAGAATACGGAAATGGCTTCTAATTGGTCGATTCAGCTGATAAGAGTTTCCAAGGATGCCTGCATGAGGAGAGGCTCTTGACCAGAGGCTGTGTATTGTACGAGTTGTGTACCTTTCAACCTTGACCACATAAATATTATTTTGCGAGAGGATATTTGTGCAAGTGTCAATAATTCCAATCTTGGCATAAAGAGGAGCCCAAAGAAATGGAAGAATGATTACTGAGCAATCATTCTCCCATTTTTTGGGGGCTCAACACGGCATCTAGGGTGCTCTCAATGGATTGAGGGCCCTGCAGAGTGGACAGGTGTTGCTCACGTCCAGGTGTTGTAGCAGGCAACGCATGTGAAATATATGACCACAATGCGTCTTTTCTGGCCATTGCATCGGACTCAGACAGATGTCGCACGAGTCTGGTACTTGAAAAACAGCATCGGGCCATTTCTGTCCATAGCCCCCATCCAATACCGTTTGAGCCAATTCAGTCCAGCTGGTAATGTCTTGGGGACCATGTCGTCTCCAAGCTTTATAGGCAACACTGTACAACTTGGGTATGGGGTGAAAATTCCTTATGGCCTGGATAAATGCACCTTTCCCTTTGACGGCCTCTTGCTCCAGATAGTCATTATGCAGATCGGCAGGTTCGAAATACGAAAAACTCTCGTACCAAGGCACGTCACTCGTATCAGCAGGTCAATAATGTTTACTGCATAGACGTCCTAGATCGTAATCACCTCGTTAGGTTTCGCAGTGATTAAAAAGAGTCTCAGGTACATCATAAAGGTGATGTAAGCACCAAGGTCAAACCCTTGGTACTTGGCAAGGTATAATTGAAAGGTTTGTTCGGCCTCCATGTCACATGAATAAAATGATGCGACTGGAGCCCTGCTTTTGTAGTAGACAGAAGGAGGAAGTGGTTTCTGATTGGTCGAATTCGTCAGATCATTGATTCGATTGCCAATGTGTTACTTTTGCTGAGCAGATATCAGCTTAGGGAGGTATTTTCAAAAATCGACCCACAAGAGTGTTACGGGGAGTTATAAATAAAAAAATCCTTTTTATCAGCTATTAACAAAGGCGTTTTTTCTTTCTTTTTTTAGCAGAGATATACAAAAGATTGTTTTGTTTAATTTGAAATTCACATAAAATTAACTCTTTAAAAACTTCTTTATCCTTCAATCTGTGTTGTTTAATATTTCAGTTCAGCCGTGCGAAGAACAGGTATACCAGCTAGTACTATATATAAGATAATGTTAACTTCTTTCACTATGAGTTGCTGAAACTGTCGGTATTTTGTCGGTGTTTTTAACAGGTACAATAACGGGCAAAAAGTCGAGTGTATGACATGTTTTTAGGTGATATTTGAAACAAATGGGGAGCATTTTGTTACATGAAATTAATTAAATGGGATGCAGGTAAAATTTTGGAATGGCATGAAAGCCTCTTCAAACCTCAGACGGTAATCAAATGTCGGTTCAATCATTCCCGCTGAACATTCAAACGCATAGAGTCCTTGAAACATGGAAATGAGAGAAGGGGGAATGGAGAAATGAAAAAACCCAAATAGAGCAAAGGCTAAATACAGAGCCCAAATGAAAACATAAATTTTTTTTTTCAAATGTGTCATATAGATATGATCTTTAAAAGTTGGAATATCACAAATTCTTTTAAATGTCGGACATAACCTTTTTCAGGGGCGTCTCAAGCAACTCTCAAACACTCCAATATGCTGCCCTCAGTGTCGGGATCAAATGACATTGGGTCATTTTTATCACAAACACGCGTCCCAGAAACATGTTTTAAAATTTCGTAAGCAATATGTGTTTTGTTTTGGAAACAAACATTGGAAACATGGGCAAAAGAAGCATCCTGGTCATGTTAATCATGTTCTGTCATACTTGGAACGTTTCGCTAAGGATGCCAAAAATGTCTGGGCATTCTTAGAGTAGTAGGAGGAGGAAATTGAGAAAATGGACGAGAAAATATATGGATGTTTTCCGAAACCCATGTTTCGGGAAATATATGGTCGTCCCAAACTGAGGGAAGGCTCTTACGATTCAGTGTTTGAAAAACCCGAAACGCGGGAAGAGAAGATAGAATTTGACAATGGTTTGGGAACAGATGTGTGGGGTATGGTTTCACATCATGGTGAAACACAACATTTTTTATTCATTTTGTAACGAAATGGAAGTGATCCGGGATCAATTTGTCATTTTACCCCTTTGGAGTCTATGCGACGGATTAGAGACCGAAAGGGGCAAAATACAACATCGGCACATGATTTTAGCGTGCAAGCAAGAAAACTCTTTTGAAGAGTGCGTTATGAGTTTCTCTCGAAGGGTCGGGCCAAGAAATGTGTCAAGGTTAAAAATTGCATTTTATCTGGTGCGGAGCATTATCTACATGAGTCAACCAAAGCCGTCTTGTGACGGGGGTTGAATTTCCGAGAACTTGACGGATCCGGAACAATGGTCCCCTTTTCACATTAATCGGCCATTGCACCTGCATAGTATTGCCCATCTCTGTACGCTCTTTCCAGGAGGGATAGAAAAATTACTGTAGTAGCAACTGGGCAATAAAAATGCATTCAGTTGGGAAAAGGTGACCAAAGTTTTACCAGAATCGTGGGGTCACTTGAAATGGAATGTACCAATCCCCGCGACAGGTTGGAAGCTTTTAAACTGCGTGATTCCTTTCCGATACGAGGTGACAGAGGAAGAGACTCCCTTGTATGTGACACTATTCCGTAACAAGAAATTGTATTTAAAAAAGGGCAACCACGGAAACGAGTGTTTGTTTCAACGGATGAGAGACGAAATGTACATATTGTCCCGCAAACAACAAAATATGATGAAGGAAATTAAGAAAGTAAAACGAGTGGGCCATGGACCAAAAGGTGATATTAAGGACCAAACTCAACGAGATGAAAGCGAAAAATTACCTGATTCAAAGTGAAAAAGGTATATTGAAGGATGAAAAGGACGTCTTGAAACCAAAAACAAGAGTGGAAAACTAAAGAAAATGAGTTAAATTATAAATTGCAAGGTACGTTACGCGAAAATAAAATTTTGAAAAGGATATTACAGGGGAAAGAAGTGGACAGAATCTCTTCCAATCCATGGCGTTGAAACAGTCGAGTAAAAAGGTTACTTTGACCTCCTTCAGCTGTCTCCCAACTTTCTCGTTCACTCGCAAATTTTTCAAACTACACAAAGTTTGTGGCTTTCAAAACTAAAACATATATGGAAGATGTTTACAACCTTGTATATTTAAAAAAAAATTTTTTTTACCAACCGATGAAATATGTTTTGAAATATTTAAAAAAGCTCTCCACTCATATCATGATACTCATTCCTCCAAAAATGAATTCCCCAGACTATGAAACAATGTAGAAATGTTCAGTGTGCCAACACCTGTTTTACCTTTACCCCCAACTCCAGTGGCTTCTCCATCCTATGAACCATCTCAAGGCGTGATTTATCATTCGTTACCACCCATGAAACAAACTACAGTTCCCGAGTCACCTTTGAAAGATTTGCTTCCCATGGATTCTAAGCCACCAGTTTTTTCTACTTTACCACCTGTAAAGAAGGTAGCTGTCAAGAAGGGTTGATTCCGTCATCCATCGAGAACATTCTCCACGATCCAGGGAAAGACCAGAATGAGGAAAGACGGAATGAGGAATGAAGGCCACGAGATCCCAGGTTGTATCGCAGATCCGATTTCAGAGCCCCGTATCGAAGGCCTGATTTCAAACCCAGAGTGTTTCGGAGAACCCGTATGCACAGCAATTTATGCCCACTTCCCAGGAAAACGCCCTGGTCTTTCAAAATATAATCAAAATATATTTGATAATTTCAAAAAAGTCTTTTTCCACAGTCAATGTTTGACCGTGTTGTTTATTAGGAACAATGGTTTCACGCTGACCAACAAAGTCGTCTCGTATGCCATGGATCAGAAATGTCCAAACGAACTGTTTAAATTTTTACACTATCTCAATGTCGTTACCATTTGTGTCACCGACCAACATTCTAAACAAAAATTTATGGAAATCCAAGCTAATTGGAGCTCCTTAAGTCAATTCAAGCGAACCTCTGTGACGCTTTTAAATTCAAATGGACGCGATCTGGGGCAATGTCCGTTTTGTAATTAGACAAAATGTTATCGTTGGATTGTAGTGCAAGGCATGTGTGATATTCTGCCTCAACCCATCAATCCCATTTTTCACTCAATTGGCCGAAATACTCATCATCCGTGATTGGCTACTGATGGCTCCACCCACATCCTGTTTGAAAGTACAAAAGAAGACTCGTCTCGACGCTTCACATCAGTTGCCTCTCGACCTGCCAGCACGATGGACCAAATCAATGCGTTTCCCGAGCACATTTCAACGAGCGAGATGCCCGTGACGCTGCCCGAGAAACCAGACGCATTGAATATGCAGCTCGGTAGAGCGAAGTCCATACTTGCATCATTTACCATGAACCCAACACGAAACGTGTGTTTGTGGTTTTTTGTAAAGACAAATGGCCCGAAAAAAAGACGCTGCTGGATAATTTCAAGCGTGCCATAATGGAGGCGAAACACGTGAACGAATTCAGACCCGATGATGTCTTGTGGGAGAAATTCTCCAAGGGGCTTTTGAGAAATCTCGATACACCCCTGAAAAACACCGACAAGAGGAAGGTGTATATTTATAATAACATGTTTTTTGTGAAAAAAGATTTTACTTTCGGCTTCCGAATGGTAAAATCAGCAGAGATTAACCTTATTCAAACGACCAACACCCCCATGTTGATCTATGAATTTCCTTCTTCCAGTCCCAGGTGTCGAGCCAATCCCAATTTGATTAGGAGGAGCTTTGAGCCATTTGACCAGATGCTCTATCATCGAATGGTGTAGGAACCCCACACGGCGTACCGGATCCCGTCTGGAACCCATTACATCTTGTTGACGGTTCAAAAGACTGTGTTTGGTTTTAGGAATAATGTCCACACACACACAACCATTCTCCCCAGCTCATTGAGAATGGATTTATCCTGGGGAATTTTAGAAAAATGTAACGGTACTATCAAAAGGCATATAAGCCACCTCCTCCTACCCCAGCTCATGTACCTGCAGAGGCAAACAAATGACATTTGGAAGAACAGCTCAGGCCTTCCTCCAAGAGGTTTCGAAACAAAGTGTTTATCACACACATCATTAGACCACCTGTGGCTCCTGTCTTGTTCGCCAGACATTAAACTACCTTGGCCTACCCTCAACCCGTGATTATTCCAGAGCTTCAGCCTCCTGTGCATATACCACCTGTTTCACCTGTGCAGATACCAGCGACACCTGAGCTGACGACACCTCGATCACCTCTGCAGATACCAATGAAACCTGAGCTGACGATACCTCAACCACCTGTGTAGATATCAGATTCACCTGTGCAGCTCTTTTTACCAGATCCACATCAACCACCTTTGCAGATATCAGATTCACCTGTGCAGCTCTTTTTACCAGATCCACCTCAACCACCTTTACAGATTCTCTTACCAGATCCACCTGTCCAATTACCACCTGTGGTCAAGACTTTGGAGCCGACCTTTACGGACGACTCTTCAATAGATCAGATCATGTCGTCCGTAATTGGAGACTGCTCACAACAAGGGATTCTAGTACCCCCGGCTCATACCCAAGAACCCAGGTGCTTGACACGGTGCCTTCCCTATTAGACGAGAGTAATGATCTCATCTCGTTCTTGGATTTTTCGAAATAGGGTTGGCCAAAGAGCAAAAAGAAACACCAATGGACTTGACTATGCCCCGATTGAAAAAGAAAGTGAGAAGAGGCACTGGGTTTAAAGTCATTAAACCATAGGATCTGTCTGTACACAAATATTGTTTGTTGTGCATGTAAATATTTTTTGTTGTAAATAATTTTTGATGTAAATATTTTTTTGTAAATAAATTTTATTTTTGCCTGAAACCAGTCTGATTTTTTTGTCGAAAAAATACCAAGCTTTGAGACAAGAGTATGTAAAAAAAAATGGTTTCGGTACAAAGTTTATTGGACCAGTGTCGACATCGCACCACTATTGTGTTTGGAAATCTGGGTCGGTGGCCGGATCGAGTCCCGTATTACGAGCAATACTATCCTTATACCATCATTTTTGAACCCAACTTTGGTGTGCCCATTCCTCGAAGGTTTGGAAACGGTGATCGTGTTTCGAGTCATTTGGATCGGACGTGGGACAAAGGAGTCGCGTTGAGATTCTTTCAAGTGGGTCGCCCCCATCTCACCGAGTTTGGGATGCATATCAACCTCAAAATACGGATGTGTATATTTTGGATTGTACAGACTGCACTCGAGTCGCAGACGTGTACGTGAAATGGTTTGGAAAAACGATTGGGAAATTCATCGAGATGACAACGTCTCTTGGCGCATGGTGGGTCTCCAATCTTGGAAGCGGGCTTTGGAAAAACACGTGCAGCACTCGCATGAAAGGCTTTGGCCAATGGGATGCCATCTGACGTCACACTCTTCAAGCACATATAAAGCAAGCCAGCAAGCCGCTAGAATCATTCTCTCTCAGATTGAGGCAACATGCCTGTCTCCAGTGCCCATCGAGTTGTCCATTTCCACGATTCCCAGGGATGGCAGTCATCCCTGGGAATCGTGTAAATGGACAACTCAGGTTGCAAAGCATCGGCAATAAATGTCTGGTTACACTGATCCAAGGTTAGAAAGCATCAGCCAATAGGAATTGTATTACGTGACCCAGCAGAACATAAAAGGCGAGCGCTCAGCCGCCAGAGACATTCTCACTCAGCAACATGTCTCCTCTAGCCTTTTTCGCCCATGCCAATGTGTTTCTCTATGGTGACGAGCTCTCCCTATCAAACTGTCCATTGTCAGCATTTCGGAGGATGGCAAAGACCCGGAAGAGATTTCCCTCACGGTGGATCACGTGAGACGACCTCATCACGACCTCCAAAGTTAGACGAGCCAACAGGTACATTAATGAACCGCTCAGCCTTAAAAGCCACCTGCCCGTATCTGTGCCTCTTGAATATCTGTCTTTCGGCGTCCGGGGCAAGTTTTGTCACCCGGCCCAAGGAAACAGAGGCCTCATCGTCGTCAAGGGATCGGACCAGCGGAAAATTTTTGAAAAGCTGGGACTTTTTACAATCAACCTGAAAATGCTGCCCTATTTCCAGGATTTGAATTACCGCACCCTGACTGACCACCTGCAAAATAAGGTGCATGGGGACTATGACATTTCCGAGTGCACCATGGTGAAATCGTACCAATTTGCGCGATACCTGCAGCATTTTAACAAGCTGCAGACTGAATGCAAAAAACAGTCTGCCCATTTAGTAGAGTGAGTGAGTGAAAAAAATTATACCGAAAAAAGAGGGATTGAGTCGACACAAGAGTCGACTTGGTCCCCCTTTTTTCAAGACACACAATGTGGCAACGTTAGAAGGCATCTTTTTTAAAATTTCATCACATTAGTTTGCGCGAGCCAATAGGAATCGTTTCCCGTGACACCACTAGAGTATAAAAGGCCAGTATCAAGCAGCCAAAAATTCAGTCATATTTTCATGGAGCATGCTAAATGTTTTTCGTTAAGACTGTCAAGATTTGAAGTGATTAATATTCTCAGATTCTGGCAGTCTTATTGGCAAATGTTTTTAGCCAAAATCTTCAAGTCCGAAAATTGGGGGATCGAGTCGACTCGGTCCACCTTTTTTTCGGGTCAATTAATACACCAAGATTGGAATGCATCAAATATAGATTAGACTTACCTGTTAATAATTGTATTCTGCTTTCACACATCAAGATTGGAGGGCTTCTCTCGTTGAGTTGGTTTGTTCCCTGCTTTTCACACCGAGATTGGAGGGCTTGTCTCGTTGAGTTGGCATGTTGTCACCCCTGTTTTCTCACCAAGATGCATAAATTTCATTTGGGGCCGAATGAATGAGTAATGCATGGCATCCATCACAAAATACTGCAATTATCAGCCTTGTAAATAAAAATCCTGTGGGTGGAAGTATTATACATTTCAAAATAGGTCGTTTTTAATTTCCAATCATTTTTTGAAAGGGTCAAGGTGCTCAACTTTTTTTCTTCTCGACCGATTGTATTAATGTATGGTAATGACTGTAAAGCGATAAAACCTATTTTTTAGTTATTGCCATAGGCTAATGGTAAAACTGTAGAAGCATCGGGGTCTTTGATACGAGGGTTACTTAATGGTAGGGACTGTAAAAAATTGCCCACCTTTGGCACAGTTTTGGACACTTTTTAACGAAGACTGTAAAATTGGTGAGACGGTTTTGAATCACTTTTGACACATTGAATGGTAAGGACTGCAAAAGTGGTGAGATGGTTTTGAGATACAGATTGAATGGTAAGGACTGTAAAAATAGGCGTTGCACTCTTTAAAAAATGTGAGATGGTTTGAAATTCATTTGATACACTGAATGGTAACGACTGTAAAAAAGGCTTTATTTTCTTAAAAAAGTATGACGGTTTTGGGACATTTTTATTGCAGTAATTACCATAGGCTAATGATAAAACTGGGAATATTCTCAGGTACACTGAAATTTTTTGAAATGACACAAATAAAAGACATAGGAGAAAAAAATAATTTTTTAAAAAATATTATTACTATAATCATGTAACATCATGATGTTGTTTTGAAAAATTTGATGTAATTGGTATACAAATATTTTTTAACAATGCTTGTTTCTCGGAAGCTTTGATGATGAGAAATATTTTTTGGTTTTACAAAATACAACCCTTCTCCATCCACTAGGTTGTTGTGGCATTTTTGCATCTCCCCACAATTCATTTAAACTAGTCACTATTATCTTGCCAAGATCGAGCGTGTCGCAAAGATTTCAATTGCAGATACTCATCCAATTTCCAATCCTCTGGGACAATTCCTGGAGGATTCCAAAATATTTGACATCGGGCCCAAATGGAGACCGTTATAGTATTATACTTCATTATTAAACTGGGAAAACTTTTGAATCCACGCAGGATTAAGGTTCGCAGAGCATCGGGGGTCACCACTCCATCCCGCTTAAAATAGGGAGATGTGAATCGACGAATATTTTGTATGTAAAGGAATCCAGCCTCCGTCCGTTGAAATTCGACATTGGCAAAGCCATCGGAAGCGTATCCATGAAATTTCAATCGAGTTCCCACAGGACAAGGTAAAATGTGATTGTCCACAAATGTGGGAAAGGTTATGTTGGGAACATAAATGTAATAAAATAATTTTGACTCGATTTGTAAATTTCAATCATGATGTTGACTTGATTCAGGGTGGGGTATCCATCTTATCCGTGCGGTCTTTCAGGTACCATTTATAATCCACTACTAGAGGGGGATCATTTGCAGTACGGTAGGCAATGGTACTTTACTGTAATTTGGAATGAGTTTTACCAGGAATCGGGGGACTTTGGGATCTTTCCACTTAAAATTTAATTCGTTTTCAAAATGGACCTCGGAAGGAATCGTATTAGGGGCACTCCGAGTCTTTTCGTTTCGCAGGGGATTCATAGTTGCTACTCATCAAAAGGTTCACCCCTGCCTATTCTTAAACAGCTCTCGAACCCAATCCTCTTCCCCCAGCAATTCGTTTAAGGTGGTAAAAAGTTTTTCATCCTGACATGGATAATGTCTCAAAGGTTTCATTTGCAGATAGGAATCCAATTTCTAATTGTTTGGATTTCTTCGTTTCATGGTCCAAAAGGTTTGAGTGTAGGGCCAAACACAAAGGGTGGTGTCGTGATATTTCACGGTCAATTCGGGATAATGAGAGATGATTTCAGGCAGGATATAGTTACGCATAGTCTCAAAGGGCACAATGCTATCCTCCGTTACATGGGGAGTGATTAAAGGATTGTTCTGTTTGCAAAAGAATACAGCCTCGGTACGTTCAAATTGGACATTAAGAACACCGAGTGCATCGGTAAAAAAAAGCAAATGGAAATCCATGAAATTTCAGATGAGTTCCAACTCGACAAGGTAAAACATAATTTTCCACAAAGGTGGGAAATGCTACCTTGGGAACATTGATGAAATACTGTCCGTGGGATTTGAAAATCTCAATCATGATGCAATTGAAAGTTGTAGGAGTCGGCAAAGTATTTAAACTGTACTAAAAAAAAATTTTTTTTTGTTTTTGTAATTTGTGTTTTTTGACAAAAGTTTTGCACAGCAAAATAGAATAATCAATTCTCTTGCCAACTTTCGAGAGCCAACAAATATTTTTACTTTTGGTTCAGTCAGTTAAACCGGACTTTGGATGATTTCAACACTGGGTGTCTATTGCTTCTCCAGATTCCTTGGGAACTGCAAGTTATCTCATCAGATTCCTTGGGAACTGCAAGTTGTAACAGGTTACTTTGGAACTGAGGAATTGCAAGTTGCAACAGGTTCCACAGGAAGGCACGTTCTTTCAACAGAGTAATTGTGCTCCGGAGAAAATGTTTCATCAAATTCCATGGTGAGACAAGTTGTTTCATCCGGTTAGCAATCCTCCATGGAAACGATTGTTTCAATCACGGGTTGGTTTACATTGTGAGGATTGGATTCAATCGAGTCAAAAATGCATTCACTGACGAAGCGCCTGCACATTTCAGCGCAGAAGGGCGAAGTGCATTGGATACAGCATATCCAGTGCGATGGAATGTGCGAGGTGGTCCGGTAAATTGGCCGACATGCTCACCTGACCTCTCCTGCCTAGACTTCTTCCTCTGGGGCCATATGAAGAGTTGTGCTTACGCAAGCCCCTTCGACTCCGATGAGGCCCTGGTTGCGAGGATTGCCGTCGTAGCAAACGAAGTCTGGGATGTTTGCTTATGTTCGATATTTCCTTCTCCGACAATGTGAGGCCTACATCTTTGCTGGTGGGCGCTTTTTCGAGCAGTTTTTGCGATTCCGCAAGAAAATTATGCGTGTACCATTTTCTACGTGTCATCATTCATTCACAACCTTCATTTATACGCACTACATGCGTACATCAAATTGTTTCATTTTATTTTGAGCAGAGAAGTTACTCATGTCTATTATGAATATTTTTTAAAAATTTTGTCATCCCTCTCTCGTTAACTTTACGTTTAGGGAGGTAGTATTTGCTGCCTGATCTATGATACCAAGATGGGAATAACTGAACTCTGTTCAGAGGGAAGGGAGTTTCAAATTTCACCTCCTGAACACAATTCCGTTTGCGCTACTTAACCTCCCCCAAAGGTTAAAATTTTGAGCTCAAAATTTAAGTTAAGTCCAAGCTTTTGAAAACATTTAATGTGATACAAATAATAACAGTAAAAAAATAGTTGTTCGGTACTCCGAAGTCTAAAGCGTACTCTATTGACATTTTTGAGCTTTATCTTTAAAATTTATTTTTCAAGAAAATACTGACAAAAAGAATAATTTTAGCGAAAACTGCTAACGAATCGACCAATTTTACCGTTTTTTATAATCACTTGAAATTTCGGACCCTAAACTTTAATGGCACCCATCTCCTTCGGAACACGTTTGGGACCCTAAGTTTCATATTGTTTGTCTTGATATGTACTATCACTCCTTGAAGTTTTGCCGCAAAGTTTTGATACACCCTGTATAGCAGGCAAAATTTAATCAAGTATTTGTTATTAATAACTAATTCTATTAATTAATGCCAATTATTTATTCAATAATTAATTTTTTGCTGTTTTATGTTCCCGAAAATTGACAAAATCAAAAGAATATGTTAGGCGACGTAATGGAGCATGAACGAGAATGGTGGACTTTTTTCCGACCCTATTATTAATGATTTCTCTTTCGTTGGTTATTCCTTAAGATATCCAAGTACAAATTCCTTTTTTAAAAAGAAATTCTGTGTACGTGGTTTTGAAAACACAGTTCATGAAAATTCCGTGTTTTTTTCTTTCTGATGGCTGATTTTCTCTAGCACGAATTAAAATTGCTGATTATGGATAAAATTCATGATATTCTGGGATGAAGTTAGTTCATCCCTTAAGTTCGAAGTGAATTTTTGCATGTCTTTAAAGGGCCCAAATCTGAAAGAAAGAAAAAACGTTCTTCAAAACAGAAAACACACCCTGAGTGAGTGTTTAATAACGTCACACTATAAAGCAACACGAGGGCTATTGGTGATGAACTTCGTAATTTTGAACCAAGTGACGAGGACGACACCTGAGCTGCCACCCTCTCTCCGAACTTCCTCACCAGGCCAATGCTCACTTACAGACACGACAGATTCAACACGCATCAGTCTTTCTACATGTGGTGGGGTTTCAGTAGTACTAGGGCTCGAACTTATGATACACCAGCCAAGAGTCCGTGACCATGACCAATTGGTTACCGCGACCATCTAAAATTCCTCGTTTAACTCATGAAAATTTTTTCAACTGTGCGTCATATAGATAACTGTCAAAACTAAAAAAATATAATAAATAATTAACATATTTTTTTGAGGAAAAAAGCCAATACCATAAAATACTTCAGAAAGTGATTCATTATCTCAAAACGTCATTACCAAGATGTAAACTATATTTGATTCAAGCATAACGAATAATGTATATTTTTCCATTAAGGGTCGATTTTACTTAATCTCTTCGTATTTGGTTTGATTTGATTTTAATTTATGTCACTCTGAAGCAACACGAGAGCTATTGGCAATGGGCTTCGTAATTTTGAACTACAATCAAGAGAGGAGGACAACACATGAGCTGGCACTCCCACTCTGAACTTCCACAACACACCAAGATAAGGACTTTGAGCCTCAGCCCCTCTACACGGCGGGTCTTCAGTGACACCAATTTTGAAACCTATGACTCGACAGGGCTGGCCACACGAGTTCTTGACTATGAACATTAGGCTACTGCGGTCTTGATTCCAAACATAGTCCAATATCTTAATTTCTACATTTTTCGTTCTAATATTGGGTAAATACACTGCTGGCCACAGTAAATGCAACACCCTGAAGGAAGCATGCAAATAACATGAAATTTACAACATGCATTAGCGGAGGTGAGATATGCAAATGATTAGAATTTCAGCGCAGGTACACAACACGCACGCCTGTGACGCCAACTCAAAGCGCTATTTAAGGCTTGGAGATTTCGATCATTTCAAGTTCGGCAATTGTGTTTTTTTTGTGGTCGGATTCGAGTCTGGAGACACCGTGGAGAGAGGATGCTGAACAGTTGCATTATGCACCGCCACACTGGTCCTGCACCAGGTATTATGGTATGGGGTGGTATTGGATATCACTCTCGCATTCCTCTAGTACGCATTGCGGGTACTTAAACAGCCAGCGCTACATCTCCGAGGTGTCGGAGCCAGTTGTCCTTCTTTACCTTCAGGGCTTGGCCACATCCATATTTCAACAGGATAATGCACGACCACATGTGGCACGCATTGTCCAAAGCAGTGATTCTCAACCTTTTTTTGTTGCGGCACATATTTAACGATTTCAAAATTTGGCAGCACACAAAGAAAAAGATAAAAATTATTTACTTACTACAACACACTGCATAAATAGTTTATGACAAAAATTTTAAATATATGAAATAAAAACTCACATATACTACAATAATAACTAAACGTTTATTAAGGGATTAATTACAAGCTAATAATAAAAATATTTTTAATGCGAAATTTGAGCTTGATGTTTTTTGATAATTTCATTTATATTTGGTCGTACAAATGACAATGCTACTCTCATATCGTCTTCTACATTTAACAGTCTTGATCTTTTTTTAGTTTTAATGTTGGCTAATGCTGAAAATCCGAATTCACACAAATAAGATGTGGAAAATTGTAATAATATGTTTAAAGCTTTTTTGGCTATCATTGGATAATCGCATCTGATGTTAATCCAAAATGAATTAATTGATTCTTCTGAATATTTTAAAATTAAATCTCGATTATTGGAAAGCAAAATATGAGTTCTTCCTCTTCATTCAAAGTTAAGTCAAATACAGAAGTATACGTTATGAGAAATGGATTACGAACCCAATCAAATTTCTTAATATCTAATTTTGGGAAATAATGAATAATTCTCTCCTCTAATGTTGTCAAATGATCAACAACAATTAATTTAATAGTTTTATAACTGTCTTTAGAGACTGACTCAAACTTTTCTAAATTGCCTTCCTGAGCTTTATTTTTCCATAAAGTTATTTGTTTTTTGAATCCCACCAGCTTATCGGTTGAGTTTAAGATATTTTCATTAGCCCTTGCATACTTGAATTGATGTTGTTAAAAATAGCAAAAATGTCTGATAAGTAAGCCAGTTTAGTACACCATATTTTATCTTCCAACAAATGAACAAATTCATAATTTTTATTTTGTTCAAAAAATATTTTCATTTCGTCTTTTAATTTCAGCACACGAGATATAACTTTTCCTCTGGACAACCATCTTACTTCTGTATGGAGTAACAAGAATTCGTACTTGGCTTCCATAGCTTGGCATAATTTACTAAATAATCTACTTTCTAATGGTCTTGATTTGATATAATTAACCATTTTAACACATTGTTCCAGAACTATTTTCAAATCTGATGGCAAAAATTTTGTAACAAGTGCTTCTCGATGCAAAAAACAATGGGTAACTAATATATCCTCATTCAGTTATTTAACATGTGCTACAAATCCTTTTAGATGTCCAGTCATAGCTGGAGCACCATCTGTGCAAAGGCCAATACATGACTTCCAAGAAACTTTAATTTCTTCTAAATATGAACTAATTACTTGAAAAATATGTTTACCAGTTGTAAAATCAGGTAACTCCCGACAACATAAAAATTGATTAATTATATCATTTTCGTGAATAAATCTAACGAATGCAATTAATTGAGCATTTCCTGTAATAACTGTTGTTTCGTCGACTTGTAGAGCAAAATTCGAATTTGCAAGAGTTTTTGCAGTATTTTGCTCAATATTTTCTGACATATCTTTAATTCTGCGATGGATTGTATCATTTGAAAGTGGTATTTTGCAAATATCAATATCAGCTGATCCACCAATCATTGTTTTTACAATTTTGCGACAAGCAGGTAATATAATTTCTTCAGCCAAATTGTGAGGTTTTAAGTTAACAGCAATCAATTCAGCTATTTCGTAAGAAGCTACTTGAGCCTTTTCAGACACACATACTTGTTTTTCAAAAACTTTTACTTGCTTAATTTTTGATGATAAAGACCTTTCAAAGTAGCTTTTATCTTTTGTTGAAAGCGAAGGATGATTAGTCACCACAAGTGACGTTGGAGTTTGCTAGGAACCATAGCACTATATTTGATAATTTAAAACCACATATCATACACTCGGGAACAACTATGTCATTTTCCATTGTAGTGGTGAATCAAATTTCAAAAAATCATCATTATATTTCCGATGGACAACGTATTTTTTTGAGCAAGAAGTATTTTTACTTGTGCCGGGGGTTGGCTCATTAACTTGGTCCCTAACGTTGTCATTATCACTATTATCATCATTAAACTTTCTTCTTTTTAACTATTTATCCATTTTCAGAAGGATCTGCAAATAAATTAATGCAAAATATTACTACATGCAAATAAATTAATATTAAACCGAATCACATACATTTGCCAATTTTAACGAAAGAAAAGGTGCAGTAACTACTATGCAACACCTTGTGAATCCCAACTATCACTAAAACAACACGTTTTGTCGCAGAAGTGGCAAGTGTGCGCCGACTTGAGACATATTCCTATTGCTATGCACGCCACTTCGTCATAATTTGGCACTAAGAAAAAACGCGTTACAAAGCAAATAATAAAATAATTTATTTTTTTGTGGATTTAAATATATATTCATGTTATAAAAATATTTTTCTTTTTAAATGATATAATTTAATAATATTAACATTATTATATATTTGCAAAATTTGGCGGCACACAAAAGTGCCGCGGCACAGTGGTTGAGAATCACTGGTCCAAAGGTTCTTCGTCAATCACCAGATTGAATTGCTTCCCTGGCCGGCTCGCTCTCCGGATCTTTCGCCGATAGAAAACATGTGGTCCATGGTTGCTCAACGATTGACCCAGATTACACCCCCAGCTGCCACACCAGATAAACTTTGGCAATGTGTGGAAGCTGCTTCGTCTGCTGTACCCCAAGAGCACATCCAAAGTCTCTTTGAATCAATGCCGAGGCGTGCGTCAGCGGTGATCTCCAACAATGCCGGCTACTGATTCTGGCAGGAACCACACGTGACAGAAGTCTATAAATTTAATCATTTAATACTTGGTCAACATGTTATCTACAAAATAAATTTTGTTGTGCTATCTCTTGTTTTTCTTGGTGTTGCGTTTACGGTGGTCAGCAGTGTACATCGATTATCGATAATACAACTCAAACTCAGTGGCGCAACAGCCCATAACAGCCAGGGCTTACTGTGCCCATCCCAGTTACGTGACTATTGGGCTCTGAGGTGCATGAGCAGATGTCCTGATTAGGTGGTCAGTCTGAAGCGAGACCCCCAGTGTTTAAGGTATCTAACTACATTCGGAACCGTGATTTTGCAAAAGCGTATAAATGGATATTTATGATATTTAGTGTCATTTAGATTAAAAAACGTATATAAAATTGTTTTAAGAATATTATTACGATAAAAAATTATTTAAGTACAATATTCTGACAAAAAATGAACACAGAATGACCAATTTTCTGAACATTATCCTTTTGTGAAAAATGCTTCTATTATAATAATATTTTGTCTGTATATAGCTCAGACCTCTGTACAGAGGCTGAACTAGAATTTTTGAAACATATAACTTCTAAGTGGATTTATCCTTATTTTACTACAACAGAGGGGAGAAGTTTTAAGAAAAAAAAATGCCGATAATTATTTATAAATTGGTGGACTTATTAACTCTGAAAACAATGTGAATTTTTCAAAAATCCTAGTTGAGACTCTCTGGAGATATCTTTACTTTATCTAAGCAAAATATTATTTTTACAGAAGCGTTTTGTATAAAAGGAGAACGTTTTGAAAAAAGGTTATTCTAAGTTAATTTTTTGCCGAAATATTGTATTTAAATAATTGGGGTTTTTTTCATAATGTCCTTAAAACAATTTTATACATGTACTAGCTGCTATACCTGTTCTTCGCACGGGTGAACTGAAAAATTTAAAAACACTGATTGAAGGATAAAGAAGTTTTTAATAAGTTAATTTTACGTGAATTCCAAATTAAACAAAAAACGTTTTTGCATATCTCAGCTGAACAAAAAAAAAAAAAAAAAAAAAAAAAAAGAAAGAAAGAAAGGAAAAAGAAAACACATTTGTTAAATTTTAAGCCTGTAGATCTAATAGCTGATAAAAAGGATTTTTCTTTTATTTATAACTCCCCGTAACACACACTCTTGAGGGTCGATTTTTGAAAATACCTCCCTAAGCTGATCTCTGCTCAGCAAAAGTAACACATAGTTAAAAGTTTTGTGTAATGAACGCTTAAAATAGAGTAAATAATTTATATCTGAAAGTGTAATACATTAATATTACTTTCTGTTGTATTTATTTTATGTTAAAATTGTAATATTCGCAAGCAACACCGTTTCTTAAATTATAATGGTTTGGTTTTTTTCTTTTTTTATGGCGCAAGGACCAATTTACATCATAATGCGCCAAGAGAGACAATAAGAACAATTAAATAAGATTTGCAAGCCATAAGCCTTAGTCGGGCATATATAGTCAATACGCCTTTCTTAAAATATATAAACTAAAATTAGATATGATGAATAAAACCATTGATGCTTATGAATTTAAACACAAGTGAGGAATTGATGCTATTGTTTAAAATACTGGATATAGTAAAATCAACAGAGTTAAAAATCCGATATCTAAGATGATTTGAATGTGGACAATCACAGAGTATGTGTTCCACCGATAGCTAGACATTACATTTCTCGCAATAGGGTGGTGGTTCAGCAGACAGAAGATGCCCATGCGTTAGGCGGGTGTGTCCTAGGCTCAGCCTAGTCCATATCACGGCGGTTGCTTGATGATGGGCACA
The DNA here is from genome assembly GCA_019973935.1 of Trichonephila clavipes. Classification (NCBI taxonomy): domain Eukaryota; kingdom Metazoa; phylum Arthropoda; class Arachnida; order Araneae; family Nephilidae; genus Trichonephila; species Trichonephila clavipes. The sequence goes on from BMAU01020065.1 coordinate 165,489, forward strand.
GTTGGAGCAAGGATGGGCATGACGCTATTTTCAGAGTACCAGTTTGGCGGGGCTAGCCCCAGATTCAGCAACCAGCAGTGGCCTTGGAAGATCCCCCCGCTCTGCAATGCTGGACCCCATCCAGGCACCACCTGGAGCTACAAGGCAGGCGAGATTATACACCAGCTGATAGAGCAGCCAGGACATGCTGGTTAGGCTGCCCCGGGCTCCAGTACTATCTGGCGGCCTGAGACGCAAAACTCAGCTTTTCTCCGGTACCCTCTACATGGCCGCTTCCTCCAAGACCCCACCTCACCAGTCCAAAGGTCCTCAGTAGTTTAAAACCCCGCTCCAAGTGCCAGTTTTCCCAGGGAGCAGTCTGTTGTGTCGTCATACCAGTTGTGAAAAAACCATCAGACACAACTTCATTCCACTCAGTCCTAGTCTGCCCCAGGACTTCGTCGCAAGTAAAATTAAAGATAATATATAGGGAAAAAATCAATAATAAAGCAAGACCCACTAAAGAGATAAACCATAAAATGAAATTCCTGGATATGTATTCTTCGGAAATAAAAACCAGTGTTTTCTTTTTTACTATGGCGGAAAAGGAAGTGGTGGAAGTAAAGGTGAAAGTAAAGATCGCTCGGGTGCGCGAAACCCGTACTTACAAGAGTGAGCCCTTGCAAAAGATCACTAGGGCACTCGGGATTGTGACACCCGTACTCACCTAAAGATAAGCCCCTTAGGGATAAATTATAATAGTGATTCAATGAAAAACATAGCGAAATGTTGGCAAATGTCTAGCTACTTTCATAGCTCGAGCTTCATTAGAGCTTTGTATGACCCGCCGTGTAGGGGTGCGATGCACGTTAATGCTTTATCTACCGCATTATGATTTACTGCAGTTTTTTTCCTGCAATATTTTTTTTGGGGATCACTACATTGAAAATTAAGAGATATACATAAACAAAATACTCCACTTTGGAAAATTTAATCCGTTAGAGCTAATAAATTAATTAAAGATATTCTACTGTAAAATTAATTATATACACCGTTCACTTAAAATAAATAGTCAAATCGTTTTCTAAGGTCTCCATAAACATACAAAAACACAAGACACTTAAATTTTGACATTAACTATTTTTTCGGGACAAAAATGATAATCTTTGCAATCTGCTGAAAACGCAATATCTGCTACAAAACTATTCGCCTTCCCCGCTAAAATACTCATCATACAGAACCCGTGCTTCCATATATCTCGGAAGAGTGGATTTCAAAAAATATTCCTGCTAAGTATTGGCAGAATATTTCTACTAAGTTGGTGTGGCGTGGTAGTTAGGAGCAGGAGTGCCAGCTCAGGCGTCATCCACATCACTTGACCATGTTTCAAAATTGCGTGGTCCATCGCCAAAAGCCCTCGTGTAGCTGAACAATGCGACGTTAATATTCACTCACTCACTTACTCCAAAAAATACAGTACAGTAGCTATAATTATTTTTATACTTAAAAATGCCTATTCAATTAAAATTATAGCGTTATAATTAACTACTAACCACAAACAAATTTTCAATTGTTCAAATGATGTAGTGTGAAAGAGAAAGTTTATTTACTTTAAGTACCAGAAGCGATAAAAGTATTTATTTTAAAAAAGATCAATTTCTTCAAATGTGCATAGTAAAATCATAAAAAAAATATTCAAATAAAGACAGATTTATAACAACTTCTCCCTTCAAAACTTAGTTTTATACTGAAATAAAAAAAATTAGGGATTACACTGATTACAGGAAAAAATTAGAAGTGAGCGCTTCGCGTAGCCAAAACAAAAAGGGTTTCTTCACAAATAAAGGATAGATATATGCTGTCGTGGGTTTTTTTGCAGCGCCCGCCAGAATTGCTTGCAGATGGCAGAATTTTTTCCTACTTACTTGACAAATATCGTTTTATTTTGGACACTTCCTGCAATATTTTTATAAATTATAGCCTATGTGTTATTCTGATGTATATGCTATATTACTGTAAAGTTTCATTAAAATCCATTGAGTTGTTTTTGCGTGAAAGACGACCAAGCATCCAAACTTTCGCATTTATAATATATATCTAGATTTTAATCTAAGTGACACTAAATATCACGAAAATTACCCCTTTATGTGCTTTTTTAAAATAAGGGTTCCGAACGTAGTCGGATACATTGTCCCCAAGCAAGCTTGGTACTCATTTATTGACCCACTGCAGAAGGGATGAAAGGCTGAGTCGACCTTGCCCAGCCCGGGAATAGAACCCAGGCCAGTGGAGTGAATTATTGATAATATACATTTAAAAAATCCTAATCAAACGTAAAAAAAAACAATAAAATAAATAATAATCAATAAATAAAAATAATATTTTTGTAAAAAATAAAATAGAATTTCTTTACATAAATATAAAACTTCCAACTCACGATTTAAATTAATTCTAAAATTTGTTTCAATTACTTCAAACTACGAGCTTATTTTTCAATCTTCTCACAAAAAGTTTCTTAAAAATATCGAACATTCCACGGTGTCCTGTCGAACTTTGACCATGGTCAGAACAAAATTCGCCCAGTTGTTTGTATTTCCATTCGATGATTCATACCAAACACGAATAGGAGAGGGATGTCGATCCGCTAGCACATGACAGGAAGTGGAATTTGCTTATCAGGATGCTGCAGACAATATCAGAGTGAGCTGCATTCTTCTCAAGAGGAAATTCAATTGCACAGAAGGATGTGGTTGAAACAGTATCGAAGTGGTCTTCAAACTTTGTCGACTGAAGGAACCTTTAAACGAGGGGCGGGCTAACTTTTCCAAGGTATGGGCTACTTCTATTTTTTTTTCAAAGTTTTGCGGTCTACCCAGTGGTGTAGGTGTGGTGACCTAAGGGAAAGGTCTACAACAGGGGTCGGCAGACTTTTCCAGGGTACGGGCTATTTCTAATTTTTTAAGGTGTTGTGGTTCACCCAGTGTTAGTGGCGCACACAAGGTCAAAAGGTGGGGTCCACGGCTCCGGAACTTCACTCATAGCCCTTGATTTTTCCCCCGTTTCCTTATAATATCATGTATACAGTACGTAAAATGTAATTAAGTATTTATTATTAGTAATTTTTTTATTAATTAATGTTAATTATTTATTCAGTAATTTATTTTTTGCTGTCTTTCGTTCCCGACAATCAACAAAATCAATATATATATATATATATATATATACAAGCTGGTATACCCGTTCTTCGCACGGGTGAACTGAAAAATTAAACACAGATTGAAGGATAAAGAAGTTTTTAATGAGTTAATTTTACGTGAATTGCAAATTAAACAAAAAAGCTTTTGGCGTAACTCAGGTAACAAAAAAAAAAAAAGAGAGAAATAAAACACCTTTGTTAAATTTTAAGTATGTAGGTCTAATAGCTGATAAAAAGGATTTTTTTTTTTATTTATAACTCCCCGTAACACTCTTGAGGGTTGATTTTTGAAAATACCTTCCCTAAGCTGATCTCTGCTCAGCAAAAGTAACACATTGTTAAAAGTTTTGTGTAATAAACGCTTAAAATAAAGTAAATAATTTTTATCTGAAAGTATAATACATTACTATTACTTTCTGTAGTATTTATTTTATGTTAAAATTGTAATATTTGCAAGCAACGCCGTTTCTTAAATTATAATGACGATCCAATGAAAAAAAAGCGAAATGTTAACGATAGAGTCAAGTTGGCAAATGCCTAGCTACTTTCATAACTCGAGCTTTGTAAGACCTGCCGTGTAGGGAGCGATGCACGTTAATACTTTACCCACCGCATAATGATTTACTGCAGTTTTTTTTCATACAATATTTTTTGGATCACTACATTGAAAATTAAGGGATATACATAAACAAAATACTCCACTTTGGGAAATTTAATCCGTTAGAGCTAATAAATGAAATAAAGATATTCCACCGTAAAATTAATTATATATACCGTTCACTTAAAATAAGTAGTCAAATCATTTTCTAAGGTCTTCATTAACATTCAAAAAACATAAGACATTTAAATTTTGACAAACTATTTTTCCGCTAAAATACTCATCATGGAACCCGTGCTGCCATATATCTTGGAAGAGTGGATTTCAAAGAATATTCCTGCTAATTATTGGTAGAATATTCCTTCTAAGTTGGTGTGGTGTGGTAGTTAGGAGAAAGGGGTGCCAGCTCAGATGTCGTCCACGTTACTTGACTATGGTTCAAAATTACGTGATCCGTTGCCAAAAGCCCTCGTGTAGCTGAACAGTGCAACATTAATATTCACTCACTCTCACACTCCAAGAAATACAGAATTGCGTTTTTAAGTGTAAAAATAATTATATCTGCCTATTCAATTAAAATTATAGCGTTATAATTAACTACGAACCACAAATAAATTTTGAAAATTTGTCCAAATGATGCAGTGTGAAAGAGAAAGCTTATTTACTTTAAGTATCAGAACTGATAAAAGCATTTATTTGGAAAAAAGATCAATTTCTTACTACCAAATGTGCATAATAAGATGTTAAAAAAACATTAAAATAAAGAGAGATTTATAACAACCTCACCCTCCTTCAAAACTTATTTTGATTCTGAAATAAAAAAAATAGGCATTATATCAGAGGAATTAATTAGAAGCGAGCACCTTGCGTAGCCAAAACAAAAAAAGGTTTTTCACAAACAAAAGATAGATATATACAGACGTGGTTTTTGCAGCGCATGCCAGAATTGCTAGCAGAAGACAGAATTTTTCCTACTTACTTGACAAATATCGTTATATTTTTGACACTTTCCCCAAATCTTTATAAATTATAGTCTATACTATAAATTATAGCCTATGTGCTATTCTGATGTATAAGCTATATTACTGTAAAGTTTCATTAAAATCCATTCAGTAGTTTTTGCGTGAAAGACTAACAAAGATTTTCACAAACTTTCACATTTATAATATATATTAGATTAGATATAATATATATATATTTGGCTGCGTATTGGGGTATGATACGAGAATGGTAGACCTTCGACCCTCAACCCACCCCCTTTAAAAATTCTTGATGCCACACTACCCAATGTCATCGGGGGAGTGAGGTAAGAAAATGGTTATTATTATAATTTAATAAATAAATACGGAATATGTACAGAAACTAAAATAAAAAAAACCACTTTTAAAACCGCGTTTAAAGCAAAACGCAAGATATAAACTTAATTGTAATAGCCACAAATACGAGAGCTGTTTTTTAAGTAAGGTCCGTTTATTTTTTTTAAAAAATAACGACAGTATTTTGTTCCAAAAAACCTTTATTTTAGGATTATACATACTTTTGCCTATTTTTCTACATAATTGCCTAGTTTATTGATGCACTTGTCATACATACCTTAGAACTAAATTTTAAAACCCCTCTTCAAAGAATTCTGCCGCCTGCTCGGACAGCCAAGAGTTCACGGCAACTTTCACTTCGTTGTCACTAAAGTGCTTCTCGCCAAGATTGTGTTTGAGGTACCGGAAAAGGTGGAAATCGCTCGGAGCTGCATGGTGCATGGTCCAAAACCTCCCAGCCAAAAGATTCGATAAGTTCCGAGTCACTCGAGAAGTGTGAACCCTTGCGTTATCGTGGAGGAGCGAAACACCTTTTGACAGCATGCAGTGCCGTTTGTTTTGCAATGCTCTTCGGAGCTTCCGTAGATTTGCGCAGTAGGCATTTGAGCTGATCGGTGTTCCTTGTGTGGTCTTAAGTCCAGCAAAACACCACGCCGGTCCCAGAGCACTGTTGCCATAAACTTGCGCTTTGACAACGTTTGTTCGGCTTTGACCTTGACGGGAGAGGATGTGTGTCGCCATTCCATCGATTGTTGCTTTGATTCCGGGGTAGGATACCCATGTTTCATCTCCAGTAGCAATTTGACTCAACATGTCATCCCCTTCTTCCTCGTAACGAATAAAAAAGTCCAATGAACTAGCAAACCTCTTCTCTTTGATTCCAGTGTGAAGAGAGTCTGGATACCCACCGAGAACACAATTTCTTAAAGTTGAGGTCTTCTGTCACAATTTTGTACACCACTGACCGGGAAAAGTCGGGAACTTCCAATGATAGAGTGGTTATCGTGAATCTCCTGTTCTTACGAATTTTTGTTTCAACTGCTTGCATCAAATCATCAGTGATTACGGAGGACCGGCCTGAGCGTTCTTCGTCATGGACGTTTGTTCGCTCATCTTTAAACTTCCTGACCCATTTTCGAACTTAGCTATCACTCATTGCTTCAGTACCATAAACTTCTGTTGTCTGGTGATGAATGTCTGCAGCCGACATGTTTCTCGCAGTCAAAAAGCGAATAACAGACCGTATTTCACACTTGGCGGGCGATTCAATCACATTAAATACTTCAAAGACGAACAGCGAAGCTTACATGACAGCCACAAAACTGGAAATGGCACGAGTGTGTTCGTAAGGGATGCTGAGACTCGTTGCGGCGTACGCGTGAACTGGAGAACTATAAGCGCCAACGAACCTTACTTAAAAAATAGCCCTCGTATAATTGTACCAAATGATGCATTTATTATGAAACAATTCAAAATACATTAAACAATAAAACATTTTTATCAAAAGTTAGTTTTTATTGTTATAGACAGTAGAAGACTTATATATAATCTGCTTATATATATAAATATAATGTCAGCTAATCTTGAATTTTTCATATATAATTACTAACAGCTAAAATCTTCAGGCGGACATCCCCAAATGTCTAGACGGTCCACCAGTAGATCACGATCGACGTAATGCCCACCCCGGGTCTACAATATTTATTATAACTTAAGCGTCAGAACTCGAATTCACGACTCGTCAGCCCTGAGTTCGTGACCATGACCACGGCTATCGTAGCTATAGATAGTGGAGATTTTAAATGTAGTTCAATAAGAGAGAGATCTTACATTTAGTTATACTGTCTTCAAAAATACTGAACAAAATTCTCGGTTTTTACTACATTAAAATTCACTAATAGTTTGGTTCACTCCGTGAACCAAAGTGAAAAATTCTATGCATGGGATACAATTTTGGCATAACATGACATCATCCTTTACGTTTGAAATGATTGTTTATTAACACCGCAGTATAAAGCAACACGAGGGCGATTGTCGACTGACCTCGCAATTTTGATCCTCCGTCAAGTGATGAGGATGACACCTAAGCTGGCGCTCCACTTTGTTGAGGGATTTGAATCAAACAAAAAACTAAGATAAAAGCTCATTAGTATCCTATCGTAAGCCGACTGTTTTTACTGCGTTATTTTTCCACAAAATCATATTTGTTATCATTAAATGAAACACGATCTAGTAATCTTTTATACATTACATGTGGAGTTTTTCATATCTTCTGCTATCTCAGATATTCTTATCAATTATTGTTGTATTGTCATTATCTGCAATTGTCAAGATGTTTTCTGCATCAGAAAATGCAGCCTCAGAGCTAATTGTCTTAATTTTCTCGTCTCTAGGAAAGGGGCACAGGCTGTTCCATAAGTCAGTCTGAAATAGTGGCCGCGGTAGCCTAGTGGTCAAGGTATCGGATCGTGGCTGGCTTGTCACGATTTCGAGCCCAGTTGCATTAAAGATCCGCCGTGTAGGGGAGCGATGCACGTTAAATCTGTCGAGAGCTCAAACGTCCTCCCGTTGGTGTGGTATTTAAGAGAAGGGGTGCCAGCTCAGGTTTCGTCCTCGTGACTCAGGGCGACGTTAATATTCACTCACTCATTGAGCTAAAATAATTTTGCATCTTCTTTCGAATCATCCTTTCATAATATACGCTGCAAAAAATTTCCTTTGTTCTTGAATAACCCAAATTTGGCAGCACATTTTTTTCACATCAGTTACAAATTTTATCACACATATGGGGTTGAGAAATCTTGAAAGAACAGAAAACAAATCTTCCACAGCCCAACCTCCACATTATAGAAGACAATTATTTACTGATATTTCATTTGAAGGAGACAAGATAGAGACGAAGCCTTATTGTTTTGTTGTCTTCTTCTAGCACTCCATGATGAGGTGTAATATAGTTATTTAACCCTTTATCTACCGCAGTTTTTTTCATGCAATATTTTTCCTTTTGAATTACTACATTGAAAATTAAGGGATATACACAAACAAAATACTCAACTTTGGGAAATTTAATCCGTTAGAGCTAATTAATTAATTAAAGATATTGAACTGTAAAATAAATTATATGTACTGTTCACTTAAAGTAATTAGTCAAATCGTTTTCTAAGGTCTTCATTAAAATACAGAAAAAGAATAAGACACTTATCTTTTGACATTAACTACTTTTTCGGGGAACAAAAATGACTATTTTCGCAATCCGATCAAAATATCAGCTTAAAACGTATTTTTTGCTATAAATCTATTTGCCTTACCCGCTAAAATACTCATCATAGAACCCGTGCTGCCATATATCTTAGAAGAGTGGATTTAAAAGAATATTCCTGCTAAGTATCGTCAGAGTATTCGCAAAAATGGTTATATTCTATGTAATTTCAAAGTGAGTGGTACTTATAAGTACCGAAGGTAGATAAAGGGTTAAACTGTTGGTAAATTCAAATTCATGCATGTACCCTAATTTTTTCCTGATATTCATCCATAAAATTCGCGTAAAGTTTTTTTTATTTCGTGACTTTTGTCTTGTCTTCTCTAATAATTACCAAACTGTGTTTTAGCCAAACGTTTTGATTCGCGCAAAATGAAAATTTTTCGTTAAAGGTAAATTTACAATATAGTTCTCAGAAATTTAATTTCTATTACATGCGTAACAAGAGAAGGATTGGGATACAAGGGGACCCGCTTCCATCAGAGGGTGCTTGATTTATTACGCAACTGAGATCAACAATGGAAGGAACTTCGTTTGGGGGTTACTTTGCTATCTGAAGAGCCATTCTGTTCTAGAATTGGCCTTCGATCTCTATGCAAAAGATGATTCTTAGAACGACATGTCTATTTATATTTGCTTAAAAAATTGGTTGAAGATAGTAATTGCACAGTTTACATTTCTTTACCACTTCAAACCCTTGAGTGTCATTTTCAAAAGATAATCACGTTTAAGGCATCCGACTACTTGTAACAACTTTTTTTAAAAAAAAAATGTAGATCTGGAGATTTTTTTTGTGGTTTTTAGATTTATTTAGTACACTTTAAGAAAATAAGGCTACAATTAAGAAGAGAGAAATAAATTATTACTACTAAAATGGGTAAAAATTAACAAAATATTGCATAAACGGGGCTCGCTCTGTACAAATAGTAAATGAACAAATTCTCAATTTTGATGTATTGCTTTGTTATTCCTTTTTGAAGTGACCTTCAGGATAAGATATATTTTACTTTTTATAAAAACTAGAGCACTTTATCTTAGTTGTTATATGAAATTGCTTTAAAAACGCGGTGATTATATTCACATAAAAAATCGTAAATTTTGTAATAAAACAGTGATCGATAAATCGGAAGGTTAAAACACTTCTACTGTTACACAGAACATACACAAAAAATTTCAGAAAATTGTTTAAAAAACTTTTTGAGCAATCGCTGTCCCCTTTTGAGTTTTTCGAAAAAATCTCATTTCGAGTAAAACACATTTTAAAGTTTGACATCTTATATAAAGTTAGGTCATCTGCTTTTACTAAAAACACTTGTAGTTTTTGTTCTAGTGAATGGAAAATAAAAACTTCGTAATTTTTATAAAGCTAATAAGATTCCCTATAAAATAGAATCATAAAAGAAAAATTTGTCAGTTTTTAAGAAAAATCATGATTTTGGGGTAGTCGGATACCTTAAACAAAGATTGCAATGCATTTTTACACAAATGGTAATACTTCATGAAATCAAAACAAAATTTCTGACCTTCGTTTGATAAACAGGAGGTTTTGTTTTGACACATTATAGTATTAACTTCCTGTAAATATTCACGAATTATATATCTATATCGTATAAATGAAATAAATGCATTTCAGTTAGATAGATCAAAAGATGCCAAAGTCATTTCGTACTCTTTACGAATTACATTATATCAAAATATTAATCAATACATTTTCTTATTTCTATATTCATAACTAAAGTTTTAACGCTCTATCTTGCAGATCTTCTCAACAGATTCAAAATGAATATTTTCTAAACATCATGCATATGGACTATTAACAATCCTTTTGTTTTCAAATCCATTTTAAAAAGCATTAAATAGTTAAAAATATCACCTATGACAGGGGTGTACAATACGCGGTCCGCCAGTACATAATAAGTTTGAAAGTTTTTTCATTTTGAAATTTATTTAAGGGGATATATATATTACAATATCTAATTTATTCTACAATTATTAAATAGATGGCGCCCCATGCTTATTAAATTTTAATAATATTATATTTTTTGCATTTCTTTTATATTTTACACTAATTTTTATATGAATATTATTTTTGATTTTTTAAAAGTATATATAATATATAAATTTCTTAATATCCTATCGCAATTAATTTTATGCGGTTCTGCTCTAACTCTCTTGTATTTGGCGGGAACACATTACTTGTTGATGTACTCCCAACCATCGTCTACACTCGAATAAAAGTAGCTTATGTTTTTGTTCATATGTTATTTGGTTTAATGATTTTTTAATACTTAAATTCCTCATATATAATTCTTTCCTCTTGGTACATAGTATGACAAATTACAGGTGAAGGTTGGCTGGCCGCAAAACATGTTGAAACCTGCAATCCTGGTTCCTAAGGCCAGGAGTTTGTCATTATACTACTGTGCCTTCTTCCTAATTTTATCTGTTTATTTTTATATTTTCGTTCATATGTATATATATATATATTGTATTTTTTATATTGGATTATATATATAAGTCTACAATGTATTTGCCTGTTAACTGTTGTTTTTTTAAAAAAAAATCCTTTTTGATAATAAAAACATCCTTTAGATTTATATTTTATCAAACAGTTACGTTTGATTTTACTGCGTAGTAAAATACTTTTTTAATAAATTCCGAATTGCATTGTGCCTATCCTTTATTATGGATGGTACATGATTCTCTGTGTATGTGACTTTCATTTCTCCTCCTTTTCTGTTTGGAGTGCCCAAAAAGCATGAGGCAGTCAGGGATGTTTTTTAAAGTTTAAAAAAATTATTCAGGACGGTTAAGATAAAAGGTAATGTATACTTAATCGTTTGAGAATAATAGCACAATCAAATTTCAACAATGAGTAACGAAAGATCGATTCAAAAGCAATACAGTAATTTTCAAGAAAATGGCAACTGTAATATTTTAAACATTATTATATTATACAAACATTATATTATCTGTGTCTGGCAGTGGCGGACACAAGGGGGGGAGGGGTCTGGGACCCCTTCCCCGCCCCTAATTTTTTTTTCTGATTGATTATAATTCTAAGTATATAGTACGTAAAATTTAATTAAGTATTTGTTATTAATGATTAATTTTATTAATTAATGCTAATTATTTATTCAATAATTAGCTTTTTACTGTGTTTTGTTTCCGATAATCGACAAAATCAAAAGGAGCTTAATACAAGAATGGTGAACTTTCGACCCCGGACCCCCCTTGAAAAATTCCTGTGTGCGCTACTGGTGTCTGGGTATACATGAAAAATAATGAAAACAATAATAATAATTCATTTTGTTTTAAATTTTCACTCCAATAAATGTTTTTTTTTGTTTCCAAATCTGATATAAAGGTACATATTTTTATGTGCGGCCCGCGAGATTATAATGTTTTTCTGAAGTGGCCCGCAATGTAATTTGGGTTGGACACCCCTGATCTATGCATTATGCTTGTTTGGAATTACCAGTAATAGAAGATTGCAAATAAAAAAAAAGCTATTAAACTATTACAAGATTCCCAAAAACTATTTTGAGAATCTTGTAATAGTTTAGTACATTTAACAACAGTATTGAATTGTGATTTAAAATTATTCCAATTTTCATATAGTTACCATGAAATTTTGGTAAGGATATTTCACACAGAAAACTTAATATATAATTTCTGATTAGCTTCAACATTATCTTTACTATTTATTACAATGGTTCAATGTTTTTATATATAATTTGCTAAATTTCAAAAATTTTATAACATCTTACCTTGTGCTTCTGAAGTTCTTCCTTGATTTCATCCAATTCGCTCTTGCAACTGGTTATTTGATCACAAAAAACATAATATTCAATTTTAAGGTCGTAAAGCTTATCTTGGAAGTAAAATTGTCAATTTTATTTCTAATATCAATTCTTTCCAGTTCATTTATTTCATCAGAAATTATTTTCGAGTTTTATTATTTGAGATTTTAAACAGGCCCGACATCTGTTCAAAGAAGTTACATCGATTATGAACGCACAAGTAGTCAACAAACAAGTTATCCACAAAGACTGGGAAAAGTTCCAGCTCAATGGCCCAAAACTAATTTTACATGCGAAATACAATGAAAACAAAAATTCTTTTTAATGAACTACATAACACGTATAAATTAAATACTTTTTTAACAACGTTGCTATTTTAGCACAAAGTAATTATCCAGACAATATAGGACACAAACAAAACTATGACTGCAGTTCAAAAACTTTTTTTTCTTTTCTTTTAGCAACCGAGACAAGGGCGAAAGGCTTGTCAATCCAACAAGTTAGTCATACCAATAGATTTTTTTAATGTGTAATTCCAAGAATTCTTGAAACATTTAAGAAGTCACTGTGTCATAGAGCATAAGGTCAGAAACTCTATGATCAAAACTGTAAACGTTCAGATTTACTCACGAAAAATAACAGGTGTTCTTCATGAAACTTTCAAGATGGAAGCTTGGAGATTGAAGTACCAACTAATATATTTTTGTCCTTAATACTTGAAAGAATTCCTAAAAAGCAATGAATGACAATTTTATTTAACATATATTTACTAAAAATCTGTTGCAAGATGATTTATACCTGTCCAGTGTAGGGTTTCAATGGCAAAACGATTTTAAAATCATCGAAACTCTCTATCTCTCTTCAGTAATTCTCACACCATTTATATATATTCCTTTATAAGTACTGTCACATTTTTCAAAGCATTTAAAGATCTCTCCAAGTCCAAAATACTCTCTATAATCTTACTTCTTTATATCTATTTGAATCAATTTCTGATCACAATTGAAGCAGATCTTTGGGCCATGTGACATTAACCTTCCATTCTTTTAAATGCTGTTCTAGCCAGATTCAGTAAGGATAAAATGACATTGTTTAGCTTTTACATCCTATATTTATTTCATCAAATAATGAATCTGATATGTAGAACCCAAACAGCACAATATATATTCTTAAATAAATAAATATATATATAAAGATAATTGTTTGGGGCAGCAAAGTTAAATTTGGTTATTGCACTTTTAAAGCTCACAGAAATTATATGAGGATTATGGTATTAAATTTTTAAAAATTACATTGGTTAATTTTCAGAGTTGTAATGATTTTCTACCAAATTTGTGGTATACATCTTTTTAAAATGTTGGTAATAGACTATAATTCTTTATAAACATACATTTTCTAGTTCTGTTTATGGTTTAAACTAAGGACACATGTAATTAGTAAGCATTTATACAAAAAGAAAGAATCTTTCATTTAATTATCTTAAGGCTGTCTAGGTTTAAAAATAAAAGTACAAGATGAGCATAGAAAAAACTAGGCTTCCACATATATCAAAATACTATTTATTGAAAGGAAATGACATTCCTTATGAACTTAAGGTTGTAGTTCTAGAAACAAACTATTTTTTTCTAAAGCATGTAACGATACCTTGAATAAATGATTTCAAAACACAAGAGCATTGCGCATGTACACATTATAGGTTTCTTTGTAAAAAAGGGGTGCACGTTATACAGTGGATTTTATGGTATTTTGTTTAACCAACATTTGTGATTGGCTTTCTTCATTTGACACCAAGCCTCCCAGATTGGAGGCTCAAATAATGGTGATTACTGTTACACATTTAGCACTACCTGAGGAGTACATGTAGCTTAAAGAATGCAATGGATGTATGCATTCCTCTAGCTACAATATTAATGTAGTCTGACTGTTATTCAATATAGAGAAGCATACTACATTGTACAACTAATTGAATTGATCAATTGTTTGTGGAATAAAAAGTATTTCCCCTCCTATATCATAATACTAAATGAATTTTTACTTTACATGTAAAAAAAAAATTGCTTATACAAGGCACATTTTTAAATATTAAAAAGAGAGTCTTAGAAACAAATGAAAGATATAAAATATTGCCAATTAGTACAAAAAGTTTTTTTTTTTTTTTTTTTTGTGAAGATATGTTTCAAACTTATTTTAGGTTTTTTACCTTTAGCAGACAACCTTAAATGACTAAAAATTTAAAATAATTTATTATTAAGATAATTAATTGAAAGAGACATAAAAACTGACTTTAAAGTATAAAAAACACTTAGAGAACAAAGACATTTATCAATTCTTTCATTTCATTACATTATATATCACAGCATCAAGGTGAGATAATAACAAGTATCAATTACAATTTATCATTGTATTTTGTTGCCATAAAATTTATTGTCAGTTTTTAACCAGATATAACTTTAAATAAATTCTGATTCATTATTATTATTCATGAGTCTGAACAACAGGGGGGTTGTTCAAGTCATCTTTCCATGGGGACAACCAGTCCTGTAGATCAGTACAAACCACAATTGCCTGGCTGCCAATGACATTTGGAGTGGATACATATGTGACACACCTGTCTCAAAAATGCTTTTGGTTGATCAGTACATTGTTTTGGTCAAAAATGATTGAGCAATTTTACTGCATCAATAGCATTTTTCAGATTATAATAAAGTGAAGATATGCATGCATATGAGAATTAATTACAGTAATCAATTAGCTCTTTTAAAATAAAAGATTGGTTATAAAAAATATAAAAAAATACATTTGCTTTGATAACATAAACAGCTCAATATATAATTTTTACACCATATTCAGTAAAATCGAAAATATATACCTTATTTTTTCTTTCAACTAAAACACATTAAAAGCACCATTACCTTAAATGTTACATTTAGATATTTCCAACAATAATTAAAACATTTTAACGTAGCATTTAACAACAAAATACAATTTCAAAGCAAGCAAATGCAACGAGATCCAAGTATATAGGAAAAATTTATAAAAAGAATTTTGAGATCACATAGCAAAATAACATCCTACACTAGCAACTAATTTCCACCCTTCAGATATCACACAACCAAAACATTCAAAGAATTACCAAAACAAAACAAAAACATATTTTTCAATTCAGTCATGATAAAAGATAGATATAAAATACCATTCAATCATAAAAATACTTATCTAAAGCCAAATTCAAATGGAAGACTGGAAGGAGAGAGCGATCAAATATTTAACAAATTCTAATATATTATACAATCAAAAAGACTATGTGAAAAAATGACAAGAATCATTTCTTTGAAAGTTACAAATAACAAAAAATACTATGATGAATATTAAACTAATTTAATTTTTGAAAAGTTGACACTATATAAATCATTAACAATACATAAATTGTGCAATCTTATATTAAAAACAAAAACAGTGAAGAAATTATGATGAGTATTGACATTCCACAGACATTAAAAACTTCTATTTTTAAAAAATACATACATATAAAAATAAAATTGTACTATTATATGTGTATATAAATACATACATATTAATACATATGTATTAAATACATATATAATAAAATTGTAAAAAGCCCTTATTGGTTATGGACCATGGATTGACGACTACTTTTCTGAGTTATCACCAAGATAATCATTGCTGATATTGTCAATCAACATTTATTTCTGGGCTAAATTCTATCTGGCACCATGGCACATTGACAATGAATTAATATAAAGCTTTTGAAAATGGAATCAGACTTGAGAACCAATTCATCATACAAAGACCAACAGTATGTGTCAACAATTATCAAGTCTATACCACCAGTGACACTTACTTCTATCTACATGGTATGACAGTCCGGTAAAATAAAGCTGTGTTTGTAGGGAAATTTTCTTCTGTTAGAAAAAAGCCTAAAAAATCTTTTCTATTCATTACGGAATTCCAAATCTTCATCTTTGTGGAAAATTTAGCCAATTGTATAATGGGGAAAAAATGACACTAAATTCAAATTTACATTAACTGATTGAAGATGTGTGAAAATGGCACGCAGTTTTTATAATATCAGGAACCAGTTTTAGGGAGAATTTAATATGTTTTCTACATCTTGCTTTGTTTGGCTTCATGATCTCGATAACCAACAAGTTAAAAAAAAAAAACCATATCTATAAATAAAAAATTAAGAGTAACTTATTTGAATGAGACACATTTGTTTTAAACCTCACTAATGATTAAAATAAACATCTAGAACAGTTTTCTCAAGTTGCTAGTTATTCAATTATAAACTAAGATTGTTTTAAAGACTATTCTTATTCAAACATTTTATTTTGATGAAAATGAAAGAAAAATTGAGCAATTTCATCCAAAACATTTTAGTCTTTTATCTAAGATATAAAGAGAGCTAAAAAAAAATTACCGTATTTTCCTGTATATAATCTGCGGATTATGTGTTAAAAAAGTTTCAAATTTGGCCGTGCGTATTATACGCCGCCGCGGATTATCTGAGATAAAACATTCTTCATCAGAAAAGCTAATAATAAAGTTTTGAAAGAAATGCTGTTTATGTTTTATAAAATAAATAATAGATGGCGCTTTCATGACTAGGATGACGTATGTCAGCCATAACTAGTTTTTGTCCAATTACATTCAAAAACGAATTCGGTTCCTCGGAAGGAAAAAACAGTTACGAGTCGCTGGCGCCATTTCCAATTTTCTCTTGCGTCCTTTGGAAGTTTTCATCATGTTGAAGCGAAAGCGTTAAGTTACACTGCAAACTTCAAGTTAAAAGTTATAGAGAAGGCTACCGAAGTCGGAAATCTGCAAGGTTTTTCAGCGTTGATGAATTGAATATTCGTTTGTGGAGAAAAAACAAGACCAACTTCGAAAATTGTGATCGACGTTAAAGAGCCGATAGTCGTGGAAAATCTCACAGGCCAGAATTAGAGGAAGAAATAAATAAATGGATTTTAAAAGAAAGAGACAATGGAAAAGCAGTCTCGATCTTAATTTTTTTGCTGCTAACTTGCAAAATTAAAAAAAAAAAAGAAACATTTTTTCCGCGTGCAATGTTTTGTTTAACAACTCAAACATAGATGGCAGTAGCAAAGAATTTTTTTTATTGAGATTATCATAAAAAATATTATCACATATTTAAAGAAAAGTTTCATAATTTTTTTTTCTGTACAATTTCTTACTTCTATTTTTAATTATATTGTGTATTTTTTTTATCTTATATGACGCTCATTATCGGCAGTTTATATTTTTGGATTATGCGCCATAAATACTGCCGCGGATTACACAATGTTTTTTTTTTTTTACTCGAAAAAAAGGCTTTGCGGATAATACGCTGCTGCGGATTATATACAGGAAAATACGGTAAAGAAAACAGCTATCACAATTTAAATGGTGTTGATTGCAGTTTTCTATGAGTTGAAAACAAAGATGATGGAAAAAAGATTTTATTAAAATTTAATTAAGTACTTTGAAACATGTAAGATTTCTTAAAATACATATTCAAAATTCTCTCATATTAAAAGTAAAAATATAGTCTTTTTGTTAGCAAATAATTTTCATGCATATATATATATATATATGTAAGAAATTCTATTTGAGATCAATTGAATTTGATTTGATCCTTTTCAAGATATACAAAATAGAATTCAATATTACAACTAGAATATCAAAATTATCTGATGTCCAGATGCAAGGAGGTTCAGATCCCATGAAAGAACTTGGTAGCAAAATAGTGTGTAAAAGCTTTCCCTGGTAAGTCCACAATTTGATACTGTTAGATACTGAGAGAAAAAAATAGTCATTGCACATTTCATAATTACTGTCAACCATCATAATTCTTTGCACAACAGAATCATGACAACTGGAAAGAACTCTGACTCCTTGGTTTCCCAAAAGATGGCATAACTGTTGAGAAAATGATATTCTTTCTGTTAATAATATTAATAGACAAAAATGAATATCAATATAAAGTTTTAAATGTTTAACATCCACATTAAAAAATCCATATATCATATTTTCATCAATAAAATCTACATTTTAACCCTTTGAGTGGTAATAACAATATATATATATATACATTAGTGAGAAGCTGTGCCTAAAGCGGCAAGAATGTGTATATATATAGTTTGTATTTTTAGCTTCAGGTGATAGAAACCTTCATGCATGCCAACCTCTGAGGTTTTGCAGGGAGGAAGGACCATCTATTAGCAGTGAATAGCATTAATTTTTGCCTTACGCCTTAAATAGAAGCACTGTAGAAAATATTTTTTAAAAGCAAGCAAATTTAGGATAATCCAAGATGGTGGCGTGTTTGTGAAAATAAGTGGTCACACCTGATGAAATCAAGAAATTAAACCAGGAGATACATGTGCAAAGAATGTGACAAAGGTTTGTTTTTATACGTGCTTTGATAAAAAAAGTAAATTTTTTAAAATTAACTGTTTGCTGGCCTTGCCTAAAAATACGATGTAGCAAAAGAAATAAATTATTGTTTTAATGATTTTAGAACATATTCATTTGTCTTGAATAAAAAAAAAAATTTTCAGGGGAAGGTAAAAAAATTACTACAGGGGGTTAAAATTCATTCAATGTATTCATTTAAAATGAGTTACCAGACATTTATTAATTATATAATAAATTTATGTTAATTTGAAAAAAAATTATTAATTACAAATTATAAACCAAATGATCTTTATATTTTCAGTGGTAAAAAAATAGAAAAAAATTATTAGTTTCTTCTTTTTAATGAACAAAATTTATTTTAATCTTATTCCCCCAAAATTTAAACATCATATATGTAATAGTATTTCACAAACATGATTGTAATTTTTATAATATGAACTGTTCAATATATAATAAATTTGAATATATTTTTATAAGTTTTAAACTGTCTAACAAAATTATATAATTCAATACATACCACAATTTTCCCATTATCTAATCCTGCAATTAAAATCTCATTAGCAGATGAAAATCGACAGCATCTCACAGCTTTATTTAAATCTTCTTTTTCTGGATAAAACATCTTGTATGGTTCTCCATTTTCAGTATGCCATACCTAAGATTAACAGATTAAAAATTATACTAAAATATTAAATAATTGAAAAGAAAAAAACAATAAATAAGTGCAAAAAACCTCTTAAATATTTGTACTCACTTCAATATTCGCTAACTTTTACAAACCTAATAAGTTCATATTCTCAATCCACTATATCTCAAATTTTTTCTTCTAAATTTCTGATGGGGCTGCAGATTGATGTTTTACCATTGCAGACCTAGTACATTCCCTGTGGGCTAGTATCTCTTTTCAGTGAGGCACCATATAGATGGATACCACTCACTGCAGGTAATTTTGATGTCCAGTTTTTTCCCCAGAGGGAGGCACCTGAAATCTGATGATGCAAAACTGAATTTCAGAATTTAATTTTGCCAAGAGCACCCAAGATAATCAGGCACTGAAGGGAACTTTTACATGCCACATAATCATGCAAAATGGTCACTGTCGATTTTCTGTATCATAAAAATCCAGACTTGGGCACACAAAACCAGCAGCAAACCAACTGTGCCACCCAGCCGACAATATCTCTTAATTGTTTTTGCGATAAATTCTTAAATCATGTGATTTTTTTTTAATGAGGAGCTTCAACATAAGGAAACTGGATAAATATCCAGTTCTTTAAATTATCAGTAATTATTATCATTAATACATAACTTTTGAAAAAAAATACCTTAAACAGTTGAACCAAGCTCACACAGACTATTTTTAGCTCTTGAAAGAGTGTAAAATGTACTAACTCCTCCAATCCCTTCATCAAACAATCTAATGAATTTACCATCTATGAAAGATAACTTTCTTTTAGAAATTTAGTTTTCTCACAGAATACAATATTTCAGATATTTTCAATACAGAAAATGCTTTATAGATGTCTTTTGGTTGAAACCCTCTACATTGATAATACTAAGAGTTTCAAAAGTAATGTGACAAGATCATTCAGTGTAAAAATTTAGTCAAGAAATAAAAATATATATACAATGTAGGAAGGCACAGGTACATATTACTTCTCTTCCCAGCTGGGTGGCATACTTGGTTAGGCGCTGGCCTCACACACCAAAGATTGCAGGTTCGATATCAGCCCAAGTTGGTGGATTTTCATAACGTAGGGGGAAAAAAAGAAAAAAACCCAGCATCCCTGTTGCATGATTATGAGGCATATAAAAGATTCCTTGAGTGTCTGTTTGAGTTGGATGTTCTCGACAAAATTAAAATTCCTAGAATGATTTTGCATCATCAGAGCTTAAATTCTCCCTCCTCTGGGGAGGAAACTGGACATCAAAATTATTTGTGGCGATTGGTATACCACCTACATGGTGCAGCACTAAAAGAGATACCAGCTCCCAGGGAATGTACTAGATCTGCAATCCTAAAACACCAATCAGCAGCCTCACTGGAAAGAAAAAAAACATTCTCTACTTTGTCATCATACTTATCACGGCATTTGTTCAATCGGTACACCAAACTACCGAAACCAGCATCATGGAAATCAGTGTCAAGGTTAAACAATCACGTCAAGACAGATTGAGGAAATTCAGCATCAGTTCTGAAATGTTGACCTCTTAAGTGTTTCTTTAAAGCAGGAGTGTCAAACTCGCGGCCCAGCCAGTATATTGGTACACAATATTTCATAAAATATCAAAATTTCTCCCGGAATAGGAAAGATAGTAGCAGAGAAGAAATGTCAAAAGCCATTACATTTTCCTTGTTCTTTTAATTATGTTTATTATAATGTATTATTTGAAATAAACTTCAAATTTCTATGAATATTGATTTTTTTTGCAGCTTACCTAAGTTAAACCTTGCTTGTTTGGCCCAAGTTAGCCTTTGAGTTTGACACCCTTTCTTTAAAGGTTAGAGGAGTTCGAAATCACTTGGTGCAAGGTCAGAAATGCAAAAAGGGCAGTCCAATACCTTCCACCAAAAATGCTCATTCTTCATCTTGCACATCTGTTTTGCCTTTGTCAAATTCTGTGCATCAAAACCTTGCCTGCCTTCGTGATATATAACACCTGTACCACTTCTACCAATTGCTGATTATTTTCAGCCAAAGAATTTTTCTTTACATGCAAAAACTGTACCTCACATCTTACTTCAATTACAGACCATGTTTCCATCAAAGCAGCCTCTTTCTCATTGAGAACCAGCACCTCTACCAGCATCACTTGAATCCTGTGATCGTCTTCGTTATCTACAGAGAGAGTGTGGCATTTATTCCTATAGGTAATGTCCACACCCATCAGAGAACATTACCTTACTTTTTGAAACACCAACATATTTCCCACAGCAGGTTTTGTGTTGGCCTGTTTTTTGTGTAAAAAGTCAGTGCTAAAACTCTACCACCCTTTCTCTTTTTGTAAGATTCATGAGTTATAGTTCAATAGAAGCATATTTTGGTATTTTACTTTTTAAAAAAATTATTTCTATACTTCCTTTATTCAAGTTAATACCCAATTGAGCCATAATAATCCATTTTAGCTAAAGAACATATTTTCCTTCCCAACTTTTTTGTTCTTTCTTGACCTAAGAATTTTATACCTTGTGAAAGATGCTTTTTAAAATTTAAAAATAATTTTATATTGGACTTAGTTTTTTTTTTTAATATCATGCAGTGTAAGAGTGAAATTAAACATATCCAAATAAAAATATACATTACAAGACTGTTTTCAGACCATATTTCTGATCGTAAGGTATCTCATCTCATTTTTTGTTACATTGAAACTAATTCCAAACACTGTATAGTAGCTTTTTCTAAAACCTTGCTTTAATATTTAATAAATGGTTTTCTTTACACATAATAAATGAAAATAGACCTAAAGGTAACAATTTATACTGAAGTGTAAATTCCAATAAAATGTCACAAAATAGAAAGTAAAACAGATTTTTTCTAAATCTGTTTTACTTGACACTCCTATATATATAATTTCGGGATTACAATTAAGAAGAAAAAAATAAAAACCAACCAATCTCATATCTACCATTAAAAACAATGCTAATACTATTTTAATAGTATAAACAAAATCCACAAAAGCGTCTTGTTTTGAGGTTTCTTCAGATAAAATATAATTCAAAATTAGTTTGAAATAATCCAAACTCAATTGGGTTTCTCAAATATATAAAATATATTTCTCATATACAGCATTGTTAGATTGTGATACACATACCTGAATGTTTAACTTTTATTCACAGTACAGCATACAGGCTTTAATTAAAAATTCAGCAATCAGATATAATGGCAATAAATTATACAACATTATATATATATTAATTCAATTACTTTTTAAAATTATTATACATTTAATTCCAGGCATTCCTAATGAACAGTTCAAAGAATATATATCATCACAAAAAAAATATACATTAATACAAAAATAATGGAATTGAATTTTTGTCTTAAAAAATAATATGATTTTAAAATCATCCAACATTATTACAAGAATTTTTTAGTTATAATCCCATATATATGTGTGCGACACTACATTAACAAAAAATTATGGTATTTAAGATTTTTCCGAATTAAAAAAATTTTTTGCATTAAAAACATTAAAATCAATGAACAAAAAATTTACATAACGTATAATTTCATTTTTAAAATTCCGTTAACATTTACATTTTGTAAATAGCTTTTGTATGTACCTTAACTGTTCCATCAACAGAACTTGATGCAAGGTAATCTTCATTTGGAGATATATCACAGAATGTAACATCTTGATTTCCATGGCCTTCAATAACAAGTGGTCTGCATTTATGAGATGTAGAAAGAGATATATCCCATACCTATAATAAGTTATTTACTAATAAAATAAACAATTATTCCTTACTAAAAGTATTCTTAAATATTTCTTATAAAAAGACATGTAGAAAATACAGGGTGATTATAATTAAAGTTGTGATTTCAAAACGTTTTAATTTTAAAACTATCAGTCAAAATGACTTAATATATTTTACCAGAACAATCATGAGGGGAAAGAATTTCATTTGGAAAAGGAAAACAAAATTGTTCCAAAATTTGGTAATAGATGATGCTGTTGGGGAAAATAAATTTGTAAACATGGGAATGTTATTAAAATAACAACAGACTCCAAGGGTTATTGACAAACTTAGCATCAAGACAATAGGTGCTTAGAGCAAAAACAGTAAAAGTGACATGAGAAAAAAGATGAGCTTCATGAAACAAACACTATATGAATGATTAATGATGAAATTGTTTGATATGGCCTCTGCCTTGATCTGCTAGAAATTAAAATAGCATAACAACATGTTCCACCACAGATTGGAGGGTATCTGCACTGATTCTAAGAATCTGGTACTTGCTTGGTTAGATTTGCGATTTCTGTAGACAAAGCCAAAAATCACAGGAGTTTAAATTGGAGGAACATAGTGACCATGCTGTTGAAAAATGGGGGCTAATGAGTGTATCATCTCTGAAATGAGACTTCAGTAGCTATTTCTCAGGAGTAACATTGAGTGATAGAGCACAATCTTGCATATTAAATGATCCACACACCGATTCTGCAAAAGTGATGGAAGGACATTATTATTTAAAAGTACCTCATACCATTTGGTAGTTTCAGTGCAGGTAAAAAGACCTGAAGGTGTGATCTCCTCAAAAAAAAAAAGAAGAACGGTTCAATGACAAATGTTGCCATTGTACCACACAGTGAACGTTTTAGAATGAAGAGGTAATGGTTGGTTGCTGCAGGAATGGGTTCTTGGTCACCCATATCCTGTAATTATGAGAATTTACGGAGCCTTGCTAATGGAAGTGGGCTTCATCAGACAACAGAAAGCTCCATGGCCATTCATTGTCTACTTCCATCTGGACAAGAAATTGTAGTGCAAATGATTTCTATGTACCCCAGACTGCAACTGCTGCAGTAGTTATCTCGGACTGACAGTTAGGTAAGATGTTAGGTAAGACATCACATATTGTGCTGATAGGCATATTCAACATTTGTTGATTCTTGCACCACTATACCTCTATTCTCATAGCACTCCACTGCCACTACTGCAACTGGTTTTTGTCCTCTACCTCATTTCACATCAAATGAACTAGACATTTTGAAATTCATTTATTATTTACTAAAGGCCACATATGGGACAGATTTTATGCCTTTTAATGTCCAGAACTTCCTTATTGCAGTTAATGTACAGTCACTAACTCTATTAGAAAAACTTTCTGAGCACAGCACGATTCTTCTTTTTCAAAGTCATGATTAAATATTCAGGCAAAAATATGTCTAAGGTGCCCATGTAACATCATAGTAAGTTGCATGGCAGTGCCCTCTATTGGCCCTTTTCATGAATATATATTTTATATATTTTCCCTCAACAAACAAAATCCCATTGCCTTACAATTGTTCTGGTAAAATATCAAGTCATTCTGATCTGTAGTTTTAAAGTTAAAGTGTTTTGAATCACAACTTTAATTATAATCACCCTCTATTTTGGTCACTACTAAACTATTTTTTAAGGTAAGAATAACTACAATAATTAAGGGATCAATAATTTAATTCTTAATAAAAATTTTGAATAAAATTTTATATTAAGTGAAAACTGAGATGTTATATATTTGACATTTATAAATAATTAAATAAAGCATCCAGCCAAAAGAAAAGATACTAAATATAAAGGAATTAAATATTTTTAAATGATTATAATTAGTAAGATCAGGATTTTTAAAAAATCTACACTATTAAAATTTGCATCTGACTATCTACATGGATCTATCTTCTCACGAACCACACGACGCAGAAACTCGCCGAAGGTAAAAAAAAAGATCAGAAATGATCCAAGGAATCTGTTTTGAGTATTTATATTCTGATATTACAATTAGTTAAAAATTAAATATTAATTAAAAACCTTAAAACGCATAATTATTTTACACCTGTTGGCTTTTTTACCGCCGAGCGGCTTTTCGGAATGAGTTTAGCAAAGTTCCAATTTTTCGACGTTTTTTTTATCGCCGATGTTTTAAAAACACGATCTAATTTTTTTTTATGAGACTCAGACAAAAAATAATTACAGAATCCGAAAAATCATTTACTTCACCATGATACAGTATAATTTATTTTACAAAATAATACTTTAAATTTCTTACGATTTTTTCTAAAATAAGTCAAAATTGATACGTTTTTATGAAAATGATTTCAGAATCGTTCCATTTGCATTTCCTTTCATGTTAATGAAATGATAATTCTACACTAAAAAAGTTCATGCCTTTCTCTTTTAGAATCAGTCATTTAAAAAATAAAATAAGAATTTTTTTTTTACGATTTTTTAAAAAATACTCAAAATTTTATTTAAATACCTACTAACTTCTTTATTTACAAAAATAATCTCATGAAACTTTTTCCTTGAGTGTAGAACAATATTATCCGTAATCCGTACAAAGATTGAAAAAATTGCTTAAAAATTAAGGGGTTTTTTTATAAAAAAAATTGTTTTTTGTTTTTTAACCTTTTTGGGAGAGATAATCCATGCAGTATTTTTTATTTCATTTTTTGTTTAAAAATTACTGTAGTTTGCAATCGACATGTGAAGTTTGAAGGCATTCACTTAAAAAACATGCTCTTGAATTTTTTTTAAAAATGTCATTTAAATATTTATTTGATGTCAATGTTGTGTTACCTTATATGAGTTCTCGTGTTGAGAATTATGACGGGTGTAACTTTTGCGCATGTGCAATGGCGAAGGTCACTCTTTTCGCGATTTTTGAAAGATTAAGGAAATTTCGCTGCTTTATGCACTGTCATCGCTTACGTTATTTGATATTTATAGCAGTATTCAATTCATTACCCATTACAGATAAATGTAGAGAGCAATACATCTGATAGTTTTCTTCATTCTTTTTGAATGATTTATTGAAGAACTGTGGAATAAGAAACTTAAAAATTCTGAGATATATTTTTATCACATAGTATATTTTCTTTTTGAATGATTTTATACAATTAATGTAAATAAATCTTTAAATTCTTATATATTTTTAATTTGCCACAATTCTGTATGATGTTGTTGTTCTTTTTCTTTTTTAACAAACCAATAAAACTTTGCATATAAGAAAATTTATTTAGAAAAGGTTTATTGAATATTAAATCATATTTTAGAAAATTATTTTGCATTTAAAAAAACAAAGTAGTTAATAAATACTTTTTGTAAAAATATGTTATAATAAATATTAAATGATATTTTATGTAAAAATCAGTTACAAAAAATTTTATAACATGATATACAATATAATATAAATAAATATATTATAATTATTTAAATAAAAAATGTTTTAATTAAAAAATAAAAGTAATATATATATATCTTATATTTTATACTATTTTAATTATTTTATAATTTTTAAAAATATTTAATAAGTCTTTAACTATAAACGAGATTTTCTCTTTTACTGTTACTTCTTAAGCAAACGGAAAGTCCCAATTATTTGCTAAATGAACGTTTTTAATCAATTTTATTATTTCAAAACCCAAGAAGGAAATTATTGTTAAAATAATGAATATATTAGTTTTGTATAATATGCTTTTTTTCCCCATCCGATACATGTTTAAATAATTTACTAAACACGGAATGAAACACTATAAAATTAAAATAAAATATCAAAATGTTTTTCCCAGACAGTTTTTTCCCCCTTTTTGAAAGTTTTTTTTCAGTACATGTAAATATATATCTAGGTTTTCCACCATACTGTTTTTTTTTATAACTTATATATATATATGTTTATTCAAGCATTAAAAAAAGCAATAGCTTCAATAGCTATCTGTTAATTTTTTTCTTATATTTATTACTTACGGAAAATGGATTTATATATATATATGTTTTTTAAAAGGATTACTTTTATTATTTCCTATATTAAATTAATTATTTGTTAATTAAAAAGTAAATCGTTTATTATTTTGGATAAAAATACATTTTAAAGACATTTTTAAGCTAACTATATGTAAGGATTGATTGATTCAAGAAAATCTGAAATTTATTTTTTTATTTTAGATTCTTAGAAACTAACTATAATTAAAAAATGAGGAAAGTTTTTTTTTTTTTGTTTTCCTCTTGGCATCAGAATCGTTTTCTTTTTATTGCTTCACAGTAATAATTTTTTAACTAACGCAATATAGTTTTTTTATAAGTCATACAACAAAATTTGAAGCTATATCTTATCTGTGAGGGGGAGGGGAAGAGGAAACAATAATTTTACACTAAAAAAACCTCCGTGTTATGCCAGGCTAGAGAGGGAAAAGAAACCTGGTCTTAAATCGAAAATAAGTGGAACAAATTTCGAAAAAGGGAAATTAAATGAAATAATTTTAGAAATCACTCACATTGCATGCGTACAAACATACACACAGAATTGCTGGCAACATGAGGGAAAGAGAAAGCCTATTGTAGCGGCGTGGCACATAGTGCACTAGGAGGCTTGACACATAGCACACGATAGACTAGAAAGAGGGTGCTGCTGTGAGCTGTTTTGGCCTTTGAGCGGGAAGGAGAGAAGAAGAAGGTGGTCTTGAACGTAAAATGGAGGAAGCTGCATGTAGTTCCCGATGCAATTTATAATTGTAAATATAGTGATGTGTTTTGAAGGAAATAATAAAAACAGTAAATCCGGTTAATTGGAGCGATGATTAATTCAACTACAAGACGATCTTACATATTGGTGGCAGCAGTGGCACGGATCTGTGTCTTTAACAACAAAAGAAATGGTTGGGGTAAGTACTTTTTCTATCTGAAAGTACCTTCGGGAGTATTTTAAATTTGATCTCAATTTTTATATTAAAATATGGGTACAAATTAAATACAGCAATCATTCTTAATTCACTTTTTGTATTAAATGCTGGATTTTGATTATTTTAAAGCCATATACTTATCCCTGCTATTCTCATTAATTTATTATTTGTTTTTAAATAAAAACAAAAATTTATCCTATAAAAAGGAAGAAAATTTATTTTGTCTGTGGTTGAATTGAGTATATAAAATTGCTCTTTTTTTAGTTTTAGTTAGTGTATTCTGATTTAAAACTGTGTTTTCTATGTATGAGATATAAATTAAAAGTTTCTCTCAACAGTGTTTTAAAAAAAATCTGTATTGTAAATACAATATTAAGAATTTTTGAAGAGTGAATGGTAAATAACTTATGAAAATTGTGATTATAGCATGATTTGAAGGTGCAGTGAAAAAAATATATATATTAAGTATATATTTAAGTAGTAATATATTTGATTTTGCTGAGTCAAAGAAATATTTATGATTCTTTTTTTTTTATTGAAAAAAAAAAGTTGACTCATTATTTTCCAGAAGTTCTGAAGGTTAAATGCATAAATTATGTAGCTATTTGGATCATATAAGAATTTGTTTTTTATAAGTTGTTCAGTAAAATTTTTGTTTCTGTGTATTCAGAATATTAGAGGAATTATTTTACTCTCATTATTGTCTGATAATATTTTTTTGTTGCAAATAGAAGTGTTCCGTTTTTCTGAAAAAAAGAAAATCTGTAGATTTTATTTGAATGTGGTCATTACATTGAAACATTTTGAATAAAAAACTTGTTTGTTTTTACAAATATAAACATCTATTATTATTTTCGAGTTAAGGGTAAAGTTGTAGAATTTCTATAGGTAGAATTTTTTTTAACATATTTGCTCGCATTTGTTTGATTTAAATTGAAAATAAATGACAAATTAAATTTTGAAGAGACAATTTGGACTTAAGGTGTATGTTATTGAATTTGCATTGAAAAGAATTTTTATTTTATTTTTGTGCTTGTTTGATTATTCTGGTATTGTAGTTACGTAAATATTTTAATCACTTGAAACTTTTGAAATATAGAATTCGAAAGTGCTGAATATGTATGTATTCATTATAATTTAAGTGTATATTTTTGCATGTTGGTACAGTGCAAAATCGATAACTACTGTTAGTTAAATAATAATACCGAAAAATAAGTTTCTTACTCGTCTTATTTTAATTTTCTTTTTGGAAAGCATTCTGATCTTGTTAGTCCCTAAATCATGGCACATTTAGCTAAAGGTAATAAACCTGATCTTTTGTCAGTATGTGAGGAAATGGTGGTTGAAGTAGATCAGTCCAGCAAGGTGGTAGATATAAAAAAATTGATTCCATATAGCGAATTTTATGTTGAAGAGGAAGTGAAGATAATTTTCGACAGAGTCATTAGTGATAGGAAAGAACAAGAAAGAAGTAAAGAAAAAGAAAGGGAAGAGCGAATGGCTCGAAGGCCAGAAAACACAAATTAGAATTGAGAAAATTAGAATTATCACAGCAGAATCAACCATTAAATGATGAATCTGGAAGAAGATTTAAAATTGGACCCAAGATTCAATTGACACAAATCACAACCAAATTTGATGAAAAACATGATGAGATTAGTTTATATTTGATTAATTTTGAAAGAAAGACAGAATTAGCTCAAGTACCAAAGAAGGATTGGGTGGCCTACTTGTTGGCGGTTTTACCAGCAGAACTCTCTAATATGCTAGCTAGAGAACCTACCAAAAGGGTAAATAATTATGATTTTCTAAAAGATTCTATATTGAAGAGGTACAGGTTGAACAGCGAAAAGTTGAAGCAAGGTTTTTACAGACATAAAAAATCAGCAGAGAAGTCTTGGAGGAATTATGCTCATGAGCTGAATAGTTATTTTACAGAATGGATAGCTGAATTGCAGGCTAAAACTTTCGAGCAACTGAAAGATCTATTAAAAACTGAACAATTGAAGTACCATGTTCCAGCTGAAGTAAGAGAGCATTTTCTTGATAACTGGATAAAGTTAAAAACTACCTATGAACTTGCAGAGAAATTAGACAAATATGAAAGCATCAAACAGAGTTTCAGAAGAGAAATCCCTAAGAAAAATAGTTACAAATTCCAAGGTGGTGTAAATTATAGTGGTGCCAGACCAAAAGAAACTCCTAAAGATTTCAAGTCCAAATTTCAAATAAAAAAGGAACCTGTCCATGAAAAAAATCACAAGAAAGACTTTGAGAAGAGAAGACAGCTTTGATGTTATGTGTGTGTGAATGCGGGTCTTATTCACATCTCAGACCACAATGTGATAAACTAAAGAAGAATTACGAAACAGTCGCGTCTAATGGTACTGATGTATTGGCTCCATATACAAGTTTAGGAACAGTGAATGGAATTGAAATGCCTATACTACGAGATACTGGTGCAACTCTCGATTTAATATGTAAAAAATAGGTAAAGCCTTCCATGTTTATAAATGAAACTGTGTGTATTTGAACTCCTCTGGAGGAAACCGCAGTGTGTCTGCCAATGACTGAAGTTGAGTTGGACTGTGTGCTTGGTCATGTGATTACGAAAGCAGCTGTTTTAAGAGATTCATTAAATCAAGAAAAATATCTTTTGGGAAATAAGACTGCTACATTGTTTGAAGAAGTGAAGAACAAAGAAATACAAATGTATATGATGAACGCTGTTGAAACACGTTGGCAGAAGAAATGGACTGAAGAGAGTAAACAAGATCTTAACATGTCAAAAGAAACTATTCCTGAAAGTAACAAAAAGATTAAAGAATCTCCGGACAAACTGGATGATATTTTGCCTTTAATTCAACCTGAAATTTCTGAATCAAATCTTATAAAATTATCTCATAAAGATTTTACAAAAGAACAAATGAACAGTGCTGAATTAAAAACACTGTTTGAAGAAGCTAAAAGGGGGTCTTCAAAGAAAAATCGTTATATTGTCAAAAATAACTTACTATTTTTCCAAAAAGAAGATAAGGATGGCACTAAACGTAAATGTTTGGTTGTTCCCGAAAAGTATAGAAAAAATTTGATGACGATAGGTCACGAGGCGGCTGCAGCTCATCTAGGGGTAACTAAAATGAAAGGTGCCCATATTCAAAACATTTTACTGGCCTAAATGCTTTAGTGATGTTGAGGACTTTGTAAAGACATGCAACAAATGTCAAAGGGTGGGTAAACCGCAAGATAAAAAAGAAGGTCCCACTAAAAATTGTTCCCATAATAACTGAAATTTTCAGAAAGATTACCATCGATGCAAGTGGACCTTTACCAATGACACCATCAGGAAATAAATATATAATTTCGGCGTTATGTATGTCATCAAGGTATCCTGATGCCATTCCTATAGCAAACCTTTGCTCAACAACTGTTGTAAATGCATTGTTACAGATTTTCAGCCAAATGGGGTTCCCAAGAGAATTACAGACTGACCAAGGCACATCATTTATGAGTACACTAACTACGGAATTTTTTGAAAGATTTGGAGTTAAAGTAGTTAGAAGTTCTGTTTATCATCCACAAAGTAATCCCGTGGAAATAATGCACAGAACCTTGAAGAGGATTCTTCGTATCCTGTGTCTGGAGGCAAATTCAGATTGGGAGAAAATTCTTCCTCAAGCTCTGTTTGCCCTAAGGACTGTTATACACGATAGTACTTTGTTTTCACCAGCTGAACTAGTTCACAGGAAAAATCTAAGGACTCCTGTTATGTTATTGTACGAGAAACTGACAGAAGAGCCTGTAGAAAGCAGTGTTGTGGATTATGTATTTGAACTATTTAATAGAATGAAAAGATGTCAGGAATTGACAATCCTACACATGGAAGATGCCAAACAAAAACAGAAGTTGTGGTATGATCGCCACACCGTTAAGCGTCAATTTAAACCGGGTGAACTGGTTTTGGTTATAGCTCCATTCAGGCCTAACAAGTTATATGTTCAGTGGGTTTGCCCTGGAAAAATAGTGCAACAACTCTCTGAGACAAATTATGTGGTCAAATTCACAGAGAAGGATAAAACCCACGTTTATCATGTTAATATGCTAAAACTTTATTACCAATGAGAGAAAAATATTAATTTATTGTGCATTAATCCTTTAAAGCATGACGAAGAAGAAGACATGCCTAGTTTGGAACTTCAAAACGAAATGTCGGGATGGTCCAAAATCATCAGCGATGTGCAGTTAAATTCAAAATTATCTCAAATTCAATGAGGACAGCTCAGAGAACTTTTATATGAATATAGTAATCTTTTTTCAAATATTCCTGGATGTACCGATTTAGCTGAACATGATATTGAATTAGAATCTGAACGAGTAATTGTTGCTAAGTCTTATCGTATGTCTCCTCGACAAATTGAATTGAAATTCTCAAATCAGAGGTTAATAAGATGTTAGAACTGAAAATAATTGAGCCAGGAGAATCTGATTGTACATCTCCATTAATACTTGTTGAAGCTCAGAGAAAGGAAGCTAAACACTGTATCAATTACAGAAGGTTGAATAAAGTAATTCGGACACAATTCTTTCCATTGCCTAACATCGAAGAACTTTTAGAAAAGGTATCGGCAGCTAAATATATCTCTATCTTGGATCTCACTCAAGGGTAATGTCAAATACCCCTGTGTCCCTGAGCGCAAAGGTACGCATCGTTTGTGACAACATTTGGAACTATGAAACCATTGAGGTTACCTTTCGGTCTGAAAAATGCGCCCTATTATTTCAGCCGACTTATGGCTAACTTATTAAGAAATTGTGAAGACTTTGCAGTTCCCTACCTAGATGATATAGCTATCTTTTCACTAGCCTGGGATGATCACCTAAAACATCTAAAAGATGTATTTGATCGCCTACGCTCCACTAAATTACATATCAAGCCATCCAAATGTCAATTTGCTCAAGCATACGTTAAATATCTTGGACATTTGGTATGCCAAGGTTTAAGAACACCTGGCAAATTAAAGGTTCAGGTCATCAAAGATTTCCCGATCCCCACTAACAAGACGCAAATTAGAACCTTTTTAGGATTATCTGGCCAATATCGAAGATATATTCCCGAATTTTCAGTAATCGCAGCTCCACTGACAGATTTACTTAAGGGCCGAAATCGAATATCAACTGTTGACTGAAATAGTTCTTGCCAGAATGCATTTGAGGAGCTCAAGGCAAGACTATCTAAAAATGCAGTTTTAAATAGCCCTGATTTCACAAAACCCTTCATCATTCAGTGTGATGCATCCAATCTTGGAATAGGCGTTGTGTTGTCTCAAGTATGTGGAAACGAAGAACATCCCATCATGTTCCTGAGCAAAAAGCTGTCGCTTGCAGAACAAAAATATAGCACTACGGAAAAAGAATGTGCCGCCACTCTTTTTGCAGTGCAAAAGTTTAAATGCTATCTTGATGGACACCAAAAATTTGTCATACAAACTGACCATAATCCCTTGGTCTGGTTTCAGAAAAATACTGGGACTAATCCGAGGCTTTTAAGGTGGGCCTTAATTTTGCAATCATTCAATTATGAGATTGCTTATAGGAAGGGAAAACAAAATCAGAATGCTGATAGTTTAAGCCATATCCCTTATATTATTTTTTTTTGTCTAGAATGATTGGTATTTGTATATTAGTATTAATATTTGATATTAGTATTATAATTTTTTTGATATTTTGTATTTGTATTTTAAAATTTGATATTTGGTATTAATATTTAAAAATTTTTTTTGATATTTGTATGTTAATTTTTTGATAATTAATATTCGTATTTGTATTTTAAAGTTTGCATTTGTTAGCAGTATTTCACCAAATGATATTTTGTATATGTTAAAGTTCACATAGATTAGTAGGGATAAGTTTAATGCCTTCCTTGAAATAAGGCACTAATTTCGGATAGAACAGGTACTTGCACGTTATTTTTAGTATTTTTTTGTTCCGTTTAAAAGAAAAAGATTTCAAGAAATAATTCTTAACTCTCTACTACTGCATAAACTAAACCTATGTCAAGTATTTTCAGGTATCACAGTAAAACTTTTCACTCAACTATCGTGAAAAGTTTTCTCCAGGATGGGAGGAAATAATTAGTCAGTAAAGGCATGGCTCATAGTGCACTAGGAGGCTTGACACATGGCACACGATAGACTAGAAAGAGGGTACTGCTGTGAACTGTTTTGGCCTTTGAGCGGGAAGGAGAGAAGGAGGCCTTGAACGTAAAATGGAGGAAGCTGCCAGTAGTTTCTGATGCGATTTATAATTGTAAATGGAATTGTTAATATAGTGATGTGTTTTGAAGGAAATAATAAAAACGGTAAATCCGGTTAATTTGAGTGATGATTAATTCAACTACAAGATACAAGACGATCTTATACTATGCAACGCCTGGCCATGCAGCTAGTATATACATAATTTTTATAGGAAAAATGAGATCTTTTCAATAAAAATATAAAATAAAATCATACCCTCAATGAACCATCTTTTGAGCAGGATAAAAGCTTGTTCTTAGATTTTGTAAATTCTACACATCTTACAACAGCATGAGTGTGACCAAGCAATGTTGAATAATGAGAATCATTTTTCCAAACCTATGTGGGAAAATTAAGTTTATAAATAAAAAGGGTGAAAATTCTTAGCACATTTTAAAAAAATATAAAATTAAGACTTACTTTAATTGTCTTGTCCGCTGAGCATGTAAAAAAAGTAGAATCATGTTTAGAATGGAGTATATAATTTACCCGGTTAGTGTGATATGGTAGAAGTTCTAAAGTACATTTAGTAGCAATGCTAAATACCTAGAGTGAAAAAAAAATATCTTAAGTCCTTTAAAACCTTTCAAGCAACTATTAATTATCTAATCTTATCTTCAAAACAAAATTATAAATTGGTGTACAGGCTATTTTAAATCAGCAATATATCTTTCATTGAAATTCACTGAAAAAGCCAAAAAATATATCTTAATATTTTTAGTTTGACAAGCAGCCTCATATTTTTAATATTTAAGTTGAAAAATAAGAAGCAACTGAACCAGTCCCCTACCCCTCCTAAAAACTTGATCATGAAATGTGATTAATAAAGGATTTTAAATAATATTTATTCTTGCTTCATACACTCATGAATCAAACTGCATTCACTTTAGCATTAACAAATATCAGTAACAAGTATTCACATTTATTACTTTTTAATATTTAAGATTAGGAAACATAATTTGTTTCAAATAGGAATTCTTAAAACTTTTAATTTTTGGAAACATGTTTCACAAAAGTTAATCAGAAATAGAGTAATTGAAAATAAGTCAAATGGCTGCAAGGAGTGACAAAAGTATTGTGAGTGCTTTAATCAAAGTTTAAATCACTTCAGGAGGTACATTTAACTGTGTTGATATGTAATGCTCATGATCTGAGATACTATTTCAACAATCATATGACTTAGTAGATCTAGACTAGTTAATTACATACATTTTGGTCAACACAATACATAAAAAATAAAGTAGTATAATTCAAAATAGATTATAGACAGAAGTATATAAAGTTGAAAATGAGCAAGAAGTACAATAATCTTAACTACATGGCCCCGGAGATACATGATTTTCAAATTTTGTTGATTCATCTTTTGTTTGAGCGCTACACAACTTGATTATTCATTCGTCGTTTGCTCTTTAGCTCATGTACATGATCAGGCATATCATGCGGCATCGACACTTAGCCATATTTATTTATTTTGTAGTATTTATTTTTTATGTAAAGAGTGTGTGTTTGCTTTTACATGTTATAATTGTTATATTGTGCTTGTCATATATGTATGATATCTACTCAGATTTCAGAGACAGCTATGTCATCCACAAACAAAGCAAAATCGATTCTTCTGCACCAAACAGAAAAGAAAAACTTTATCTCTGGAAAGTAAATTTAACATTATAAAAGACTTCAATTAAAAAATAAAAATTTGTAAATTATCAAAGTTTAATCTAATGGAATGGACGTCTGAATACAGTTATTAAAAGCAAAGAAAAAATACTTAATGCTCAGTCTTTAAATTCAACCATAGCTCATAAACATCATGCATTATAGCTGAAATGGAAACTATATTAAAAAAGTACAGTATGATAATACAGTAAGTGTGAATAATTGTCCTGTTAATCAGAACACAACTTACTCTCAAACTAAGCTGATTTTTGGGAGATTGAAAGAGGATGCTTTATAGATGGCTAAAGATGAAGAGTTTAAAGCTAGTAACGGTTGGATCAGTAAATTTAAAAGCTGCTGTAATTGGCATAGTATTGCAGAAAGAGAGGCAGCAAGTGCAGATAAAGAGGCTGCATCTCGCAATATTAGAGAAATTAAAAGCTATCATAAATGAAGGCAATACCAACTAAATCATATTGAATGTAGATGAGACTAGCCTGTTTTGGAAGAAGATGCCTAGATCCCGAAAAGAACATTTATAGCAAGTGAAGAGAAAACTATTCCTGGTTTTAAGGCTGCCAAAGATTGATTGACAGTGATGGTTGGCACAAATGCAGCTGAGTTACAATCTCTAAGTTTATCACTTAGAAAATCCAAGAACATTGAAAAATAAATCAGAAGATGGCTTGCCTGTCATTTGGAAGTCAAACCATAAAGCTTGAATAACAGCTTCTCTTTTTGAGGACTGGTTTGATCATCATTTCCTACCAGAAGTAGAACCTTATTGCCAATCTAAGCAGATTCCATTTAAAGCAATGCTAATGATCGACAATGTACCAGATCATCCATCTGCAACTTTAACTAATTTTGACCCATCTATAAAAGTTGAATTTTTGACACCCTATGCAACCAATTTGCTTAAACCAATGAATCAGTGAATCATCAAAACATTCAAAGCTTACTATACAAGACATTTATTTGCACATCAGCAATAAGCTATGAGACAAAACAACAAGCTCTCTGTTAAAACTTTTGGAAACAATTCAATGTTTTAGATGCATTCAGAACTTGAAAATTCAATCTTGAAATGAAGTTTCAGAAAAATTAAGTAGCAACTGAGAAAAAATGTGTACTTTTCTCTCATCCCTGAAACTCATGCAGAATCAGTGCTAGAGCCTGATGAAATTGGTAATGTGATTGAAGGAGTAGTCGATCTTGACAGGCAAATAAATTGAGATTTGGATAGTGATGACATTCAAGAACTGCTGTATTCCCACAATCAAGAGCTAATGGAAATGCATGAGTAAAACATTGAAAAACTTGAATCTTTAGTTGTAGTTCAATCAGAATATCAAATGATGGTTGGGAATTTGATAGCGGTCTCAGTTTAACTGAAAAAGGGTTTCAAATTTTGGAAAATAGACTTCAACAAAGAGTATATTTTTTCAACAAAACAAAGGATAAAAAAATTATTAGCATGCTATAAGGAAATTTTGCAGGAGAAAAAGAAAATCTTTAAGCAGGCAGACTTCATTGTTAGATTTTATGAAACCTTCTACATAAAAATCCCTTTGATTTGAGATTTTGTATTTGTGTTACCTAAGATTTTATCAGATATTTTTATTTTCTAAAATTTTCTTTTCTTTAGTCCCAAATTGAATGATTGAATATTAACGTCGCACTGTTCAGCTACACAAGGGCTTTTGACGACAGACCACGCAATTTTGAACCATGGTCAAGTGACGTGGACAACACCTGAGCAGGCACCCCTTCTCCTAACTACCACACCACACCAATGGGAGGACGTTTCAGCTCTCGACAGATTTAACGTGCATCGCTGCCCTACATGGCGGGTCTTTAGTGGGATTTAGCTCGAACTCGTGACAAGGCAAGCCACGATCCAATACCTATACCACTCGGCTACCGCGACCACTTATTTATAAGTTAAATTACAC
Organism: Trichonephila clavipes; assembly: GCA_019973935.1. Classification (NCBI taxonomy): domain Eukaryota; kingdom Metazoa; phylum Arthropoda; class Arachnida; order Araneae; family Nephilidae; genus Trichonephila; species Trichonephila clavipes. The sequence goes on from BMAU01020065.1 coordinate 203,363, forward strand.
ACTGATTTGCGCAGTTATCACTCAGCCCCGCCTATGGTGAAAGTTCAGAATATTACTACAAGGAAAATTATTATAACCAAAGAATCCTTTTAAAAATGACCAATAAAATATAATAAAACAAAAATTAGAAAACTAAATACAGATATATTTAAACAATATATGCATATAAAATTTCTAATGATGGAAGTTTTAGTTTCCCAGGGAACAACATAAATAATGCAAGAATCAAATATGGTTATATGTAGCTTTAGCAGTAAATACATCAAGCAATGTATTGCAATAAATTAATTTTTAGAATATTTTTAAGAAATTAAATAAACAAATAATAAAATTCAGCACAATATTTACTTTTTATGTTACACAGTAGTTTCCTCAAGAAACAAATGCAAAATCGCAACACATCTGAATACAAACTACTTTTAAGAAAAATCACTAAATTATCAATTTTAATAGATTTTGGATCATTACCAATTCTACAAATTTTTTTTAAATGACAGCTGAACATTCATAGGACAATTAGACTTACAAAAAGAGAAGTCTTATACTATTTCTTTAAAATGTATTCTACATAAATATAAAATATAACAGCTTCTGTACATTTTATAAATTCAATATTTGGTTGAATTAAAAAATTTAAAAATAATGCAAGTAATTTTCCAAAAAAAGTACAAAATTCACAAATTAATTATCAATTAATTCAATATAATTAGTTAAATCATTAAAGGAAAAATTATGCAAGTTTGAATTTGTTTTAAAATAGCTTAAAAAGGAAATTTCATATTTTTTCAACAATAAATTATGCTAATACTAGTCTTTAGTCCATTAAATATATTCAACATAAATACTTCATACTAAATATCACACAGAAATCTGAATCAAAATGTGATTTCTTTGATATTAAAATAAGGCTAGATTTAAGATTATTTTGTTCTCTTGAATAAACAAAGAGTAAAATATGTTTTCATTATATATAAATCACAATGAGAACTTGCAATGTAAATACCTTTAGAGTACCAGATTTAGTACCATAAACAATTTTAGAGCAATCATTGGATAAAGAACATGCTGTTATACAATCATATTCAGGTGATGATTTTGAAACTAGCTGGCCATCAAACCCTTTTCTAACCTACAGATATGTTAAAAGAAATAAGTTCTTTAAATGTAAATCAAGCAAAAATCAAACATGAAACTTAAATGGAAGATAAAACATACCTCTACAGAGTTAAAGTAATTAGAAGATGCTACAGTTATTTCTTGAGGCGTTTCCATAGCCAAATGGACACTCAAATTTCCTTCAAAGCTTACCAGAGGAGTATCTTGTATTAAGCTTACATCATGAATGATACATCGTGTTGAAGATACAGACAAAAGTTTCATTCCATCTTTTGAAAACATCACATTAACTACATCATCATTATGGCCTCGCAAATTATTGACAATGATTTGAGATTTGACATTAATAATTGTAACAGTAGCAGAACTTGTTCCACAAGCAATATATTCTTCGTTTGGAGATAAACAACTGCTACATATTACAAAAGATTTATCATGAGAACCAATAATAGATTTTTTATTTTTATTTGCTATAGTCCAATCAGAAATAATGCTATCATGTATAGATATAATATGAGAATCATTTTTTGCGAACATAAATGTTTCAACCAAAGATTCATCATGAAGAAATTCACATTTTAATTCCCCAGTTTTGAAGTCCCACAGCTTTATTGAGTCATAAACTGCTGTGCCAAAGGTTTTTCCATCACTGCTGAAACAAGAGAAGCTAAATGGATGTTTTAAGTGAGTATGTATTTTTTTATGTTTGATTGTCCAATATTGGCCATCTTTTTCTTGAATGAAATCCCAAATCTACAAAATAAACAAATAAAAAATAAAACTAAAAACAATAAGTAAAACTTCCAATACATGATTGAAAAAAAATGCAAATACCTAAACTCAATTTACTGATAATACTCAATATTATTACAAACACAATTGTTCCTGATAATTTTTTATGAGGTCTTCGAATCAAATAAAGTAGTTATAAAAGCTATAAAAGAATGAGCAGATAATTATTATTATTATTTACCTTCAAATTATTTTTAAAAAAATACAAAAAGATTATGTACTACAAGAAAATATATGAGCAGCCCTGATTACATATGATTAAATTATCTGTTCTTGGAGAAAAAAAAATCTGATCAATTATTACTTAATTTCACATTTTTTATGAGCTTTGGAGCATTCATGAAGACAATAACATATTGGTCATGGGGAATAATTTACATTACAAAATGTATATTTTGTCAATTCCAGGATCGGATAATACAATCAAATTCATTTTTATAATATTCTTTTATACATTTGAAAGTATATTTTGCTTTTGTTTGACATCATAAAAAATAGAACAATTGGAGTAAACAAATTGTTGGGTAGCACATGTACCCCACAATACAAGTTCAGAACTAGAAAGTTGCTAATGCAGGAAGCATGAGATGATAAAAATGCTGCACTTAATGAAACCATGCTCATAAATCAGTTAAGTACTAATAACTAACAAAATAGAATAAGTCAAAAAGAGAATAATTACAAAAGTTTCAAAACCTACTAAAAACAAATTCAATGACTTTCTTAAAGGTTTTATGTTGCTTCTAATATATATATATATATATTCTTATACGTAAGCCGTGAGAATATTGGGTGGATTGCAGAAACTGTACAAAAATGCACAAAAATAAGGAATATAAGTGTAATAAGACATTGAAAATAGTAAATTTTACAAGTAAAGCATAAAAGTTGGCAACTATGATACTGTTGTATTTATAAAAAAATTAAGTTTAGAGCTTACATAAGTAACTCCAGTAACATCACTTGATATAATATAATTATCATCAGGTGAAAAGGAACAACATACAACTTCATTACAATGTTCAGTAAAAGTAAAAATTGAATTATCATTGGGCTTCATAGGTTCCAAATTTGGTATAGATGCTCTTTTTTTAGAATAATTCCCACCTATAAACAATTTTTTTAAATATATTTTAAAATACAATAAAAAATATTATACAATATAAATATAAACAAAATATTCATTCTTGAAAATTACAATTCATTCATTTTAAATAGAAAACAGCAAAAACTAATCATCACATTATAGAATATTTTCCAGCAAATTTTGGTAACATGAGAGAGTAAAAAAATACTACAACAAATCTAGAATTTCTCAGCAAAGGATATTTTTCACGCAGAAGTATATGCACAAATTTTACTATTCAAAATCATTAGGTGCTACATTTATAGGACCGTTTTCTTAAAATTCCTTCAGAGAAGCTGATTTGTACAACATCTCCCAAGATCAGCAAGACTTCATCCTTACAAGAATGAATGAGGCAAATAAAATTGCTTCACAAATTTTACAGCAATTTTCTCAAATTAAATTGAAAGAGGATGTATATAAATACAGATAACACGGATGTATAGTACAAAAGCCATAAAGAACCAAGTTCAGTTTTGTATGCATAAACCATAAGCCGATGTTGCTAACTTATTGCAAGTAACTTTAAAAGGTGAATCGGTGCATGTATGAATCTTCATATGCAAACGGGGAGTTGGTGAATCTAAAAAAAGATCCCATAAATCAAAAACTCTGTAAATAATATATCAGCTTATATTGCAGAATAAATTAGTTCCTTACTTAGTTTGTTCACATCAATAGTAGAAGAAATGCTTCTTCAGCCTACAAGTTGAGCTCTATCTCAGCTTAGGTAGAATAGCATAATTTTTACATGAATAACTTTTATAGAAAATTTTGTGAATCATTAACATAAAAATCTCAATAGTTCTGCCATCATTAATTAAAGCTACGGTTGTTTAAAAAAATTATAGCAGTGCTTTAAGGTATCATTGTCCTTGCTCAAAGAAGAATTAACAAATAAATGCCACAGAACAGTTTTACTACATTCTTTTGTATCTTTTCTTGGAAAGATCTATAGCATTCTTTAGATCTATTGATCAAGAAATCTATAGCATTCTTTATTATGGTGCAGTAATATACATCCCTTTAGGGAAAACTCTTATTCTGGATTCAGAAAAATGTAAGATTTTGAAAACAACAATACTGTTAGACAAGGTTCCATCACACAAAATCCCTACAGATTTTTAGACAGGGTCATTAGCTAGTTATAAGTTACAACCTGCAGTTAGAATGCACTATTTCAAAATAATTGAAAAGAATTCTAATTATATTCATCACATCTCCTAATTGCAGAATTTAGGCTTAACTCTACATAAGTTATAATAATTTTTCTAGAGAAAAATTGTAATTTTTTTATCATCACATTAAATTTTTCAAATAAATTAAGAGAAATCAATGAATAGTTTTTGCAGCCAAGAAACTAAAATCAACATAAGCTTTGATTATTAGCATTAACTCTATTAAATCAAAGTTTGTTAATTCTATTTCTTTGAAAGCAATTTATTTGAAAAATGCTATGAAAGAGAATATTAATATACCAATAAAAAAAATCTATCAATAGTATAAAGAGTTTTATATTAACAATATGAGAATAAGTATAAAAGAAAAAAAATAATAATGTAATACAAAGAAAAATCATAAGATATATATTATATTTTTTATTACAACAATTTTTATTTCAGTTAATGGAAGGAGAGTCTTCAAAAAGTGAAAAAAATAATATGAACATAAGAATATGATTAATAAATATCTTAATTAAGTAGATAAAAATACTTTTTTGAAGTAATAATTACTGAACTGAACTTTTTTTACTCAGTGGCACAACAGCTTATGAGAGCCAAAGCTTACTGTGCCTATCTCAGTTTATGTGACCTTAGATGCTGGGGTGCATATGCAGATGTTTCAATCAAATGGTCAGTCTGATGCAAAACTCCCAGTGTTCAGTTCCCAAGCAAGCTTGGTACTCATTTATACAACCAATGAATGGATGAAAGGCAGAGTCGGCCTTGCCCAGCCCGGGATTTGAACCCCGAACCTGTGGAGTGGAATCATGATACACTATCATTCAGCCACTGGGCTTAAAGTATGTTACACAACAAATTATTTACAGATACTATATATCTTTATACTATACTTTGTACTATATATCTTTATAATATACTTCATACTATATATCTTTATACTATATATCTTTTAAAAGACAATAATTTAATGAGTTTTTACTCTTAAAAATAGTCAACACCACTATTCGAAATTGAAATATGCAATTTTTCAGTAGCACACAGGTGTGGTTTCCCCACAATACTAATTCCCCATATACCATGCTTTTAATATACAATGAAATATACAAATTAATTGTTATGTTACTCATTGTGATTTAACCCAAGACCTATTTAATGTATAATTTTCAAAAAAGCTATGAAACGAAATTACGGGAAGGAGAGGATAGAGATCCTAAGCCTTAACATAAAATATAAAATTCCAACAGATTACTACAGTGTTATCAAAAAAGATAATCTGTGTGCACAAAATTTACTTTATAAAGAAATTATCGCAAATGAAATAACATTCATTGAAATTATAAATGCAATACAGGGTAACAAGAAAAGTTTTGACAATTCAAATTACACAGAGTAGAATTCCTATTACAATTATATTATAGCCAAATTATTTACTCATATTTAACAATGTTTTCTTTTGACATCATTATTAACTTATTAGCCTGAATGTAACACAACATTTTTTGACAAATCATTTCCCGATAAAAAATTGATTCATGCTAAATTCAAGGTCTAGGAAATGGAATGCTACTTTTTAAAATTTACTTTTTGCTACTTCTCTTATGGTACACAGATTTTGTTTTACGTTACAGATTTTTTTCATTTTTAATGAATGTAGTTGTCTTTTTACTTATCAAATAAATGCTTATCTGACTGAATTTCATTTTCTTTGAATTCTCTAATGAAAAATGAATAGATCACATCAAATTCGATTTTTTTTTCTAAACATCTTCATGAAAAATTTCGTGTAAAGTAACATTTGGGCTGATAAAATAATCTTAAAATCATAGATTGCTTTGACAATAACATATTTTTACTAAATAAATTTAATGACTGTTGAAAGAGAATGGCCTAATTTAAAGCCTTCTATTAACTAAAACCTATTTTAATGAAAAATTGGTAAAATCAAATTTATACTGTTTCAGCCTACTAAAGACTATTAGTCACTTATTATTTTTTTAAAAAAATGAAATAAATTCCCAACTAATCCTTTCTATCTCCAAGTTTAAGTAAAATATTAACACTTTTTTCAATAATTCAGACAAAATTTTAAGGAGTTATAAGATTTGGTTGTAACCTTCATTCATATAAACACATGCAATTGTTCTTTGCATTAAAAGCCCATACAAAAATTTCCTCCCTTTTTTTGATTCTTAGAACTAATATAAAAAAAAGAACTTTTTTCCTTTCTCTGATACCAAATGCATAATAATTAGCAAACAAAAAGTATGATAAATAAAAAATAAAATATATGATAAATAAAAAGCAGTCTTTTCAATTTAAAATAGTTTGATTTCAATGCATAGAATTAATTACATTTTGTTCCCAAAAATTCATTGTTACAAGAAAAAAAATGTTTTCCATTTACTTGATGTAAGAGATTCTCCAATTTTGAAAATTTTCACAGTTTTGTCAGCAGATGCAGTTACTAACAGATTTCCTTTAGAATTAAAAGAGCAATAATTAATAACATCTGAATGGCCATTTAATTCTTGACTTTCATCAAAGGTTGAAGAACACCATAACTGGGAAAAATAAATTAATAATTAAATAATGAAACATCCACTTTTTATGCAGTTTTATAAAATTAAAAAAAAAACATAATTCTTCCATTTTTTTTTGTTACATTATACTCACATATAACATCTAGCATTAAAGTAATTTTAAAATTCTCATTTTTTAAAAAGGTTTTATTATTAAATAAGCATGTTAGTAATATGAAATGTATTTATCTTTCATAAGGTTATATAAGTACTATTAATAAGAGAGAGAGAGAATGGTACATTTTTCTTTTTCTAATGAAATACTTTAGAATTAAGTAATGAAGAAGCTGCATCCTAAAAAAGTCTTTTCCAAAAAAAGGAAGAAAAAAATCAATCAATCATTAATTACTTATTAAATCTGAGTTCATTAAAAATAAAGTCATCTAAAAATTAACCTAAGTAAAATGAAATATTTTTGAAAATGTGATATAAATATTAAAGAATCACTCAGGTTTAGGTAAAAGTGTAAGATTTTGTTTTATGCAGTTAATAGGTTCTACAGAAAAAATCATATTTGAGTCAATTTGGTTTTGATAAAATTAACTTGAATTCATGCAAATTGCTTAGTGACAAGTGGGATCCCCCCCTCCCAAAATCTTAAATAGTTACATATTGAAATATTTAACAAAGCACTATCAAATTCAGAACTCCAGGAATTTTGTGAATTATATTTCTGCAGATAAAAATGAACTTTAAAAAAAAATTTTAAATTTTGTCATTTTTAAATTTTTTTCCTTTTTATTATTAAAATTAAATTAAATTAAATCAGTATTTAATGAATGATGTTTTTCATACAGTTCAAGTATCCCTACATGATATAAAAAATCTTTGATTTCTTAATGTGAAATTGATCAATTTTGGAATTTTACATAAAATACATACAAGCGAGGGCCAATTGTTAAGATATGATATAATTCCTTCATTTTGACTATTAAAAGTAATGCATTCCTTAATTATAATCATGTTATCCATTTAGTTGCATTTTTGTTCTTTTCATTTGTTCAAGTTTTCTCTCTATCAACTGACAACCACAACTGTTTCATTCATATGAAAATTTACTAGTTATATCAGTGTGATATTTGTACAACCTGCAGCACTTATTATAAGCAAACTTTCACTATAATAGACTAAGCTAGTTAAGCAGTAAGCAGAAAAACATCTTAATCTGTTTTCCTTCAATATTTCTTTCTTCCTCTAAACAGCCTTGGCCTTCTAAAGAAGTCTTTTCCATGTCAGCCTTCTTCTTGCTAGTGGTTTCCAATTTATTAGTTCTCAAAACTAGGTGATCTTTTTCTAGCCCATCAATCCATCTAAGATTTGACATGCCCTTTCTTCGTGTGCTAATTGGTTGGGCATTGAAGACTGTTTTAGTGGTGCGATTTTTGTCCATTCTAACAATGTGACATGCACATTTAATTCGTTGTATTTTGACGACATTAACAATGTCAGATTCTTTATATGATTGATAGAGCTCTAAATTTGATCTTGTTCACCATGTTCCATTTTCCTGAATTCCTCCAAAAATAAGTCTTAAAATCTTCCTTTTGTATATACTTATCATGGTCTCATCTGTTTGAGACAAGGACCAAGTTTCACATGCATAAGTTAATACTGATTTTAAAAGACTTTTATACAACATAACCTTTGTTTTTCTTATGATTAAATTCAATTCCATGTATATTTTTGTATTCCATTAAGATGTCTATTAGCCATAGAAATTCTCTTTTGGATTTCAGCAGCATAATTGTTTCTATTGTAAATTTCCGAATCTAAATAAATGAAACTGTCAACAACTTCAAAATTATACTCTGCAATTTTAAAATGGGAATTGTTAAAACATGATTTAATACAAGTCGTGTATTTGGTCTTATTCTCATTGATTTTCAGTTGCATCCTGAGGGTTTCTTTGTCTAAAGACAAGAAGGCTCGTCTTAGTGCAATGGGTGTTCGTGCAATGATATCAAAGTTATCAGCAAAAGCTAACAACTGTACTGATTTAATAAAGATATTTCCTCTGGTATTAATATTGGAATCCCTTATCACTTTTTCTAAAGATGCACTAGCATGTCTTCTATTCTGATTAAAGAGAAGAAATGCTAGTGCATCTCCCTGTTGAATGCCATTTCTTATTTCCAATGAGACCTTCCTTCAATATTACTTTGACTTATAACACAAATATTAGTGTTAGGAAACTTAATGCAGTTGTTAAATTAGTACAACAACATTAAAACTGTCTCCATTCATCCAAGATGATCTTTTGAAAGAAAGTAATTCATCAATGTTATATGCTAATGGCAAAAATGGCAATAGCTTCACACACATACTATGGTTTTTAGAGTATATCTATATGTGAACTATGTAAACAAACCTATATGTACATTAGAGTGGATCGTGGTTTTATGGTGAAAAAAAATTAATTGCAACCTACCTATTATAATAAAACTAAAAAATAACTTCAAAATTTAATATTGCCACAAAGGGGTTTAATTTTGGAAGACTTAATTATGGTTAGATGATTTTAAACTCAAAATAAAATTATTTTCCCACAATATCAATAATCAAAAGCAATGATTATTGATAAGTGAGAACTGAGTAGTGGATAGTACATTGCAACATTTTATAGCTCCAGTTCTCTTTCCCCACATTATCGAATTAGTCTGATGCAAGTTTTTTTCCATCTTCCTCTTCATCATGCATTATCATTTTGGCGGCGGGTTTTTAAAAAATTTTAATACTAAAAAAGGTGATACATATATACTAGATGTTTTTTTTCTTGTAACTATTTAGTAGGTGTCCTCTCATAGTAATAAAAGCCAAAAAGTACTAAAATACTAGTTTTTCTTCAACAAAAATTACTTTGATTTTTTTACCATGAAAAGGCTCAAATACCTAAAATTCGTTTCCCTTGTGGCAGTATTGAACATCAAAATTATTTATTTCTTTTACTTTCTCCCTTCATCTAAATACAAAAGAACATCTTTACTGCATAGGTAGGTTTTGAAATTCTAAAAAAAGCTTTTTCGATCAACCTCAAAGTACAAGTTTCTTTAAGAAAAATTTGCTTTTTTGTATCATACTGCATAAATAAATTGTCTGTGATAACTCAAAAAAAATATGTTGATGCTATAATTTCTTATGCTCAACAATATTACAGAAAAATCACAAATTTTCATTATATACCTTTTTATTGATAAAAAGAGGTATAAAAAGAGGTATATATATATATAGATTTGGTGCACACACAAGAAGGGTCCTGGGGTCCGGACCCCTTCCCAAAGCCCTTGATATTTTTTTCCGATTGATTATTATTCTAAGTATATAGTACGTAAAATTTAATCAAGTATTTGTTATTAATTATTAATTTTATTAATTAATGCTAATTATTTATTCAATAATTAGTTTTTTTAATGTGTTTTGTTCACGAAAATCAACAAAATCAAAAGGAGCATGATACAAGAATGGTGAACTTTCGACCCCGGACCCCGAAAAATTCCTGTGTGTACACTACTATATATATATATATATATATATATATATATATATATATGCATGTGTGTGTGTTATCAAAAATTCCATCTTCATATAATTTTCAGATATTCTACTTAAAATAACTATATTTCAGATACTTAAAAAACTATATTACCAATACAAATCCATTTGCTCCTCCATCTGGTAAACTCTTTGATCCAATAACTGCAACTAATGAAGCATTATGGTTGAACACAGCATGTTTTGAGCCTTCGCAATGTTTTATGTTGCAATTAAATAAACTGTGAACATTTTCATCTTTATTACTGTAAAAATAAACTTATTTATAATATATATATACACACACATGACATATTTACTTTTTTATTTAACAATTTCAGTTGGTGAATAACAATTTCAGAAAAAGCCTCAGAATCAGCTACCATGATACAGAAACTAGACTGGAAACTAATAAAATTGCCATTTAAACTGCATTATGTAAAAGAAAAAATAATAAATAAAATAAAAATAAATTACTATAATTTAGTCTAATACTACAATTTTTTATAAATTACAATAATTTACTTTCAACTAAATTATAGTAATTTAGAAACATTTGGCAATATTGCTTAAATAAGAAATTAAGATTGATACAATAATGCACACACAGCCATTGTTCAATTCATTATAAAAACAATTAAATATTACAGGAAAACAGAATATGGAATTTTTTGAAAAGTAAAAAACTAATTTTCCAATAGTTACTGGTCAAATTTTTTCTATCAATTATATAAATTGTTTTTTCAATCCTAAAAAATTCTAAATTAGGAGGGGGGAGGGAATGAATATCATTCCAAAAAGAATGAACTATTAAAAAGTTATAAAAACAAGGTTTTTAAATATTGATCTCTATATTAAAACTAAACCAAAAATTTCATGTAATTCTTTTTTAAAATTAAGGAAATTTTCACAATTGAAACAGATTTTGAAACAATCCATCCCCACAGGAATAATATATAAATTTATAATTTTTAACCATCTATTACACAGTATTTGAAAACAGAAAAATATTATGAGCAGCTTACTTTTAAAATAATAACTAAAAATTGCCCACAATAAATAAAGAATAAAACATATAAATGATTAAAATGGAAATTAATTATAAAGAACCTAAAAAGATTTATTATTAAAAGTATTGTAATAAGAAAAATTTCCAACATTAATGAAACAAATGTGAGATTAACATATAAAAACAACAATGAACTAAGATCAACATATAAAAATAACAATGAACTAAGATCAACATAACAAAATGTAGGTATTAAAAGGAGGCAACTACACAAAACAATCAGGGATGATAATGTCATTGGATAAGATAGTATCCGTATTGCAAAAAATAATAAGGCTTGTTTGACTAACTGAATATAGATACATTTATTTTCATAATAAGAAAATAAAATACATTTGCCCTAACTACTCAATTATTTACTTACATTTTTTAATTTATTTAGAGATGAGAAAACCAAGAGTGATAACTATTATAACAAGATTAATAGTGTAGAAATCATAAGGATTTACAAGATTAAAAGAATGCAGCAGAAAAGAAATGATGACGAATTAACTTTTTCACATAAATTTGGATTAATTAAATCATGTTTAATTACAGGGACAAGAAAAATATCTGAAATGAAAAATTTAATGTCTTTGAATGAAACATTGTATGCAAGAATTTCTGTTGAAGAGAGAATCAAGATAAAATTTACAACTTCATAAAATGTTTTTCAAAAATCGTTTCTTGTATGCAATTATATTAAAATTTTACTTTGTTTTCCTATATGTAAGATCTGCAATTCATTTGTACTTAAACTTTTAATTTTATCTCCATAGCCAACAAAAACTAACAATGCTCTAATCTGGTTGTAACAACCTAACTCAAACAAACATAACAAAAAACTTCAAATATATTTATATATGTACTAGAGGACCCGACAGACATTGTCCTGTACACACATCTTAAATTCAAAATAAAAGGTTTTTGAATATTCGATACTGCAATCATAGTGCAATCTGCCGGATCCAATGTAAAACATTCCAAGATCAACAATTTATAAATAAAAAATTAATTAAATAAACATTTCTAAACCGAATTATAAATCTAAACCATTCTCGAGTCCACTGGAACAAACAAAAACTTTCATCAAAATCGGTTCAGCCGTTTAGGAGGAATTCAGTTACATACACACGCACAGAAGAATTACATATATAAAGATTTGAAAAGATATTAATTAGAAACGCTAAAAAGCGTGAATCATCTGCATTTTCGTAACAATAAAAGACCGGGTTTGGCTGAAAATCAATTTTCGACGCCAACTTACGTCTTTTTCAATTCCTACAATTAGCGCATGATTTCTATACATATTTTATTTGTTTGTTTGTTTATTTATTTATCTTGGTGGAATTTGCAATTGTTAATAAAATACATTTTAAAGCGCTCAATTGAGCTAAAATGTAATGTACATGATTATTTTGGATGACAATACTATAATTTAATTATAATTAATAAAAATTAATTTTGATTAAAACTAATTATTTAAAAAATTACAAATACAGCCACGTTGGTGACTTAGCGACCCTTTTCGCGACTTATGTCAAAATTTGAAAAGGTTTTTTTCTCACATGTTAAAGCATTCATTTGAAAGGAAATTTTATTTTATAACAATAGCATTGTTACAACAATGCAGGTGAATGTTGAGTTGTATTTTTTGAAAGTTTTTAATTAATATTATTTTAACTAATTGCGATATCGGACCGAATTGTGAATCTAAATCATTCTCGAATTTACTTGAACCCACACAAAAAATTTCATCAAAATCGGTCCAACCATTTAGGAGGAGTTTAGTGACAAACACACGCACAGAAGATTTTTATATATAAAGATATACTGTAATGACACATAAGAAGCTCCAAGGATTTGAACTTTTTACATCAAAATAATTATTAGCTTGCTTTATAGAAAAAAATTGTTTTCCATTGATGATTAAACAAACACAAATCTAAATTTATTGTTCGAAGAAAAATTCTGCATATGCCACTAATGTTTTATAACATATATAGGGTGAAAAAAGTTATTTTTAAAACTTACCACCAATCATAATATCTTCCATCTTTCACTTTGCTTGTATAATCTTTAGCTTTCTTGTACACTACAGAATCATTTGGTTCAAAAAGTGCCAATTGAATGATATCACTACTCTTATGAGTTAAAGAATTTGCATTCCTATTTATAAATTGTTCAAACATTTCAACATGATCCTCCTATAAAAAAAATCATTAAATTTGAGCAATAAATATAAATGAGCTTGAGTTTATTTAGAAGTACCAAAAAAAGTTAAACATTACCTTAAAAAGAAGCAAATAGAATTAAATCAATGTTTATTAAAGTTGTAAAAAAATTAATAATTTTAATTCAACCAATTTTCCAATGAATTGTAGCCAAAATTTAGAGAATTGACCTTTCAAAGTAATTTGATGCAAAATGTTTTTTTTTAAAAAATAAAATAAATAAATAAATTCAAAGAAAAAATACAAAACATATTACCTTAGAAAAATAATAAAGGTAATTTACATTTATTCTTTAAGTGGAATTATTAAGATGCAACATTAACTTGTGTTAAGAGTGAAAAGATCCTATATATACTCAAATAAAAATGTATCTGCAGTTAATTCTGGCATATAAAATGCACACACACACATCTATACCTTTAAAACTGTATTTTTTATGTATTTTCACTCTATAATGTGTACCATTTCTTATGAAGAAATCTGAAATGTACAAAAGCAATGCTCTTATCTTTTGAAGTCTGGAAATAGTCTTCCATCACACTATAAAGCAACACAAGGGCTGCTGGCAATATACCTCATAATGTTGAACCTTGGTCAAGTAACAAAGACAACATCTGAGCTATCACACCACATCAATAAGAAGACATCAAGCCTCTACAGATTTCACATGCATTGGCCCCTTTTACACAATGGGTCTCCAGTGGCACCAAGACTTAAACCTTCGACACTTTGGTCATGAGTTTATGATCATAACCACTAAGCTACCATGGCTAAAGAAAGTCTGTAAGTGGATAGTTAAAAAAATGTTTTAAAAAATATAGTACATTGAACAATCTAGATGGAAAAGAAGATGATTATTTATTTATGGATAAGAGTAACAGTGATGGTGAAAAAACGAAATAAAATTCAATGATATGCAAGAAAATACAGCGGAAGACAAATATATTTTTTTCTTGTTATCCAGTAATGAAAGTTCAAAAGGTAAGTCGTTTCTTTTAAAAAGTTTTGGATACATGTAGATATCTAATTTTTTTATGCTCCTGTTTTCTTTGTTTTTATATCCAGCGTATAAAGTGCACCCATATAGTTTTCTTACTTTTTATTTTACTAGTATGTGTTATACACCAGATTATGTGGTCATTTTCTTTGATTTGATTTGCACTTTTGAATGTATCAATCAAACATAACCAATAAAAATACAGCAATGAAAGAAGAAAACTTTGCTTCAAAATAATAAAATTTAAAAAATTAACCTTTTGAACATTTACTTCTTAGCTCATCAAGACATACATATTTTTACTTCTTGGTAACTACAAATAACTTACCAATAAAAGATATTAACCACACATGTTCCTTAGGTTCTAACATTTACCAATTTTTTTATGTAGACTGATGTAATATAAATTAGGTGCATTGCAAATGGATTGTGAGAATTTTTCTTTTATAAATAAGGGCATAAACCAATTTACGATTGCATTTCGACACATTGGCTCTCAATACAAACTTCTTTTATTTTTGATTTTAAATAAAGAAATCAGATTTTTCAGGTAATTATACTATTATCCATTACCTTTCATTCATAATTACATTATTTTTTCTGAATTTGATTGCATCACACAACCATAAATTGCTTTGTCTTTTCACATGGAAAAGTATGTCTGCATTTACAATTCAATACATGCAATTGTCAATGGAATTTAAAAATGAAAATCATTTCAATATCAATAATTTCATAATTAACAGCAGAATTCTTATATTAGCTGATTTTATGACTGCATCATCAGTTTACATCAATATGAACTTTTCATTTTAATGATGACATTGAATATTAAGTATAGTTATGAATTATACATTTACATTCAATTGATAAACAACTTTTAGAAGGCTTTAAAATTTTCTTTCAAAAAGGTTTAATAATGATGATTGTTAACAGCCAACTGTGGAATTGGTTGATTTAAAATTAATATGCTTTATGTCCACTATTTTGATACATTATTGTCAATTGTAATTCAAATCAAACCTACTTCTAAATTTAGAAATATAATGATTATATTTTCTGATTTATTTCAATATTACTGCTAAAATTTTCATGTATGTTACGAAATTCAGGTGTAACAAATAATATAAAAAAATGTAAGTCAATTCCTACTTAAGTCTATGACAGATATATTTGCGATCCTTCCCCTAATCCTCTTGGGAAATCTTTGGGCTATCATTCGCATTTATTCACAACCAACCATGATATTCAAATTAGTTTTACTATATATAGTCAGGGTTTCCTAGCTAGCAGGAGGAGAAGGAGAGAAAGAAAATCAAGTGAGGTTTCTACAGATCAGGTATCATTACAAATTATTGAATATTTCAAATATTAAATAGACGAAGATTTAAAGTGACGTGCGATCGGTCACTAAACCTAGAGTAACGTTAAGCTAAGTGAGATAATTGAATTGATCCCAAATTAAAGTGGTCGATATTCCTAGTTTTCGAATAATTTGCTATTGTTCCACTTGTATTGTTCATATTGAGACATTCTCTTCCTGAATTTTAGTGAACCAGTGTTGATAATTTGGATGATCAATAAATAAGTTGATAGTTAATATGTCTGGTATTCCTTCCCTTCCTCCCACACATCTAGGCGGGTAAGAGAGAGGGGGATATCCCTCACAATGGCACCAGATACACCCAAACCCCGAGATAGGAGTCGAATTCAATTTTAGGATCTTACCCAAACTTTTTTTTTTGGAACGGAAAATGTAGTTTTTAGAATGCATAGATAATAATTTGGCATTCTACCAGATACCCGCAAATTTGGCTTGTGCCTATCTAAAGGGTCATCTCAAAGAATGGGCGATGGATTGGTTTGAGGTTATAAGGTATTCATTTGTGCAAGGTACTGCAACAGATTTTGCATAATTGAAGGAGGCATTAACAGAATTTTCAAGTAGTTAAGAACAGGTCAGAACTTGAGGCAAAGTTCTTCTTAGAAAGTTAGGGGTCAGGCTCCACCAGACTTTGTTTATGATTTATTAAAAATACATAAAAGTTTACAACTAGATTTGTCTGACAAACTTCTAGATCATATAATCACTCCTCTTAAGCCTCATGTTCTTGACGTAACGTACCTGTAAGTTCAACATAAGTTGAAGTGAGAAACACCACCACTAAGTCTAAGCTTTTGCAGTTAGTCACAAAGTAGGAAGAAAGACACATGGGTAGAAAACCTCCAGGTTCGATAAATAATATTGGAGGACAGGATTGGGCCACACATAGGAGATTACCAGATGGAAACTGTCGGGATGCAGGTGTGGTTAAGAGGCAGAATGACCAAAAGGGATTCAAACGAATTTAGAAGTCATGGAGGTAATCTAAATTGGAGGTTCGAGAACAGGACCCAGAATGATCGAAATGATCATGAGTTTGATAATCGTGGCAGTCGAAATGAGTGAGAAAATAGGGGTTCGAATTATAATTGGACCAGGGGGGGATAAAAGAAATAGAGGAAACTTAAACTGTTTGTGCGGTCAATTTGATCGAGATGATCAATCGCAGTTTGAGCTAAAAAATGTCCCATTCAGATCTCTGCTTTAAGAATGGCCCCTGTGAACTTTCTGTACGTGCCTATACTATTAAAGGAAACATTTATCAAGGCTTTATGGGGTACAGGTGCTGAGAAACCGTTTATTTCAAAAGAGATTTACTACAAATATTTTTCATATAAGCCTAGAACGAAGTCGAATGCCGAGGTTGTGATTGCACAGGGTGCCAGGTGTACAAATTTAGGTATGGTTGAGTTACAAATGAGGATTAGGAAGTTCACGAAAACATGGAATTTTCATATTCTAGCTGAGATGCAGTATCAATGTATCTTGGGCATAGACTTCATGATGGGAACAAAAATCACTTTAGATTTCAATAAAAAATTGTTAGTTATTCTGGATTCACAGAACAAAAAGTTACCAATAATAGATGAGCATGTAGAGATCGATCTTTCAAATACGAAGCTGGGTAATCATCAGAAAGAATTAAAAACATTGTATAATAGTTTTAGGGGACTATTTTCAGATAAACCAGGGCTTACCTGTGTTTTCTATCACAAAATTGATACGGGTGACAAACCACCAGTGGTTTTGAGACCACAAAGGTACGATAGGATTAAGCAGAAAATTATCAATTATCATGTGAATAAAATGCTGGACAAAGGTACAATTATACCCATCCAGTCGCCATACGCATCTCCCATGGTTTTGTGTAGCAAAAAGAATGGCCTATCCCCAGATTCTCCAGAAGCCTACTGATTCGCGATAGATTATCGCAAGCTAAACGCAATAACTAAATATCCTTTACCGCTAATTGATGATTTGACCACAAATGTCCCCCACACTGAAATTATGTCCATGTTGGACTATTTTCAGTTAGTAATAAACCTAAGGATATTATTAAAACTGCCTTTGTGACCAAAAATGGCACTTATACATTCACTCGCATGCCATTTGGTCTCTTGAGGGTGGCTGCGAATTTCCAAAAAGCCATAGAGATAATTCTTAAACCAGTTCTGGGTCATACGTGAGTGTGTATATAGATAACGTAATGATATCATCTTCATCGTTTACACACCTCGTAAAACACTTAAGGGAAGTTTTCAAATTATTACAAGAGGCAGGTTTGACCCTGAACCAGGATAAATGCCATTTTGCCAGCGAAAAACTGAAATATTTATGTCTTGTCATTAGCAAAGAGGGGATTCGAACCAATGAAACAAAAGTAAAAGCAATCAGAGATGAAACCTCTGAAGAATGTTCGGGAAGCTGCAAAATTTTTATTAATGACAGGATGGTATCAGAAATTTACTAAGGGGATTACACAGATCTCTGTAAAGTGCTATATAATTTGAAAAGGAAAAAGGTTAAATTCGTTTGGTCAGATGAGGTGCAAGTAGCTTTTAATAAAATAAAAAAAGCAGTTACAGAAGCACCGGTTTTAAAACTACCGGATTTTAATATTCCATTTGAGTTGTTTACGGATACGAGCGCAGTTGGGACAGGTGCAGTTTTCACCAAGCATCAAAGATCCATTGCATTTGCATTCAGAATTCTGAATAAGGTAGAAAGAAATTATATTGTGACAGAAAGAGTGTGTTTAACGGTTATCTGGGCATCAAATAAATACTGTATATTTTTGGTCACTGTTGGTGAAAGTCATAACAAACCACGCTGCCCT
Source organism: Trichonephila clavipes (assembly GCA_019973935.1). Lineage (NCBI taxonomy): Eukaryota > Metazoa > Arthropoda > Arachnida > Araneae > Nephilidae > Trichonephila > Trichonephila clavipes. The sequence goes on from BMAU01020065.1 coordinate 222,187, forward strand.
AACAAAATTAACAAATGGGAAAAATTTGACCAGTAGGATAAGGTAGGCACTTAAGCAAGCCGAAATCAATGTAGAATGGGAACATTGCCCAGGAACTCAAAATGTGGTGGCAGATCTATTATTAAGAAACCCTGTTGAAAGCATAGCTGATTCGAAGATATCTTGTGCAGTTATTAGATCTTTTGTGTTATCATCTAGAGAACAATTTGAAGAACAGAGAAACAACCCCAAATTAGGTCATATTTATAGATATTTAGAAAACCCCGAAGATTGCTCTGTTAAAAGCAACAGTCTGCGAGAATTGGTCCCATGATTTTAAGTTAATTGATGAATTATTATTCTACTCAAAATTATCTACAACTCTAGGAGAACTAAGAGTGTATACTCCACAAACACTTTGGAAAGAGATAATGCACAAGTTCCATGACAAACCAATGTTTGGACACTTAGGAAAAAAGAAAACGTTTCTAAAAATTAAAGATTCATGTTACCCTTTATGAGGAAATATATATAAATATGTTGCAACGTGTGACTTATGCCAACGATTTAACTATAAAAATGCATTACTAGCTGGTCAATTAATACCTGTAGTAACAAATTATCCAAACGAGATAGTGTCATTTAGATTTATTAGGCTCCTACCCAACTTTTAGACCTGAACAATATAAATTTATTTTGGTGATCACCGATAACTTCTCTAAGTGGGTTGAAATTATACCCCTGAGAAAAGCCTCCGTCAAAGCTATTGCAAATGCCCTATTTGAAAATTATGTATCTTGTTATGGAGCTCCTACAAAAATTATTAGTGATAACGGTTCCCAATTTATATCCGAAATTTTTTAACACATAAGTCACAGGTTGAACATAAACCAGGTTAAAACAGTCGTGTATAGACAACAATCAACTCTAACTGCGAGAGTTAATCATACCCTTCTACAAATGATTTCTAGTTTTGTAGAAGACAATCACAAGAGTTGGGACCAATTTCTCAAGGGATTTGAGTACGTCTTAAGAACGGCCATTCATGAGACAACAGGGAAAACGCTGGCAGAATTACTTTTAGGCAGAAAATTAATTACCCCATTTCAGAAGTTGGTGATGGTTATGGATGAAGCAGAATTTATGTGTGGTAATATCAAGAAAATTGTTTGAGGAGGCTAGGCAAAATACTAAAATTTAGCAGGAAAAATGGGCAAAGTATAATTAAAGAAGACTTGAGGTTAATGGTAGTTAAGGATCTGGTATTGGTACAGACACATCCCATAAGCTCTTCAAGTAAGAAAATTGTAGGTACATTCAAACCATATGAAGTCGTAAAAGTGGGGAATAATAATGTTGTGATTTGGAAATTGGGCAAACAAACAATGGTTAACGTAGATCAGGTATGGATTTATCACCAAAGAGAAAGAGATGAGGGTGTTGTGGAGTCAGAAGGATCAGATAATAATAGTTCTAAGGCAACACAGTTAGAAACTGAGGGTGATATAAGTTTAAACAGGGAAAGGAATAATATGGTGGAAAAATGGCGGGATAAACGAAAGTGGAACGATGGTTCAACTGAATCATTCATGAAACTGTGTCAGTTCAGGCAAGAAAAAAAAGGCTGTCGGAAAGAATTAACTGGAAGAAAAGTTGCCCTTCCTCATCGTGGTCGGACAACCTTCACATCAAGAGAAGACCACCTGGAAACCACAAGTTCAATAAGAGGAGTGTACCCTCCTTTATTCATTTTGGTCCATCAACAAGGAAGAGGATCAGAAGAGCAGAAGTCAATGAAAGACATGTTCCTATACAGAGAATCCAGTCCCTGTCCACCAAAAAAAAAAAAAAAAAAAAGATGTCAACAAAAGACAGGCACAGTCAGGAAAGAACAGTCTGGTCCAGACGAATCCAGCCAAGGAGATCAAGCCCTTATGACCTACAGAGCTGACATCAGTCCAGTGGAAGGCAGGAGCAATCCAGGATGTCCAGAATCCAATCCTACAAGCGACGGAGCAAGGGAACAGTCCACCAGGAGGCCTATTCTGAACAGAGAAATCAAGGTATCCAGAATCTATGAAAAAACCACCCAAGCTGGAGATCCGAGTCTATGGAGGTTCTCTGTGGGTAATCCACCAAAAAGAATATAAAGATCCATAACAAGGTTGTATTTTTATTTTCTTACTGACAAACAGACAGGTTATTTTTGCAAGGTGCAAGTCTCATTTTCTTAAAGTGTTTAAATTATACAAGAGTTGCCACTGAGCTGTTCACATTTTTCCTACTGTTCAAAAAATGAACTTTTGTATATATAAATTTTATTCCAAAAGTGGAAAACATTTGTTTATTTACATTTGTTTGCTACCTATTAAGACTTGTCTATTATACGAGAATTTCTTGTATTGTTTGTTCATAATATTGTATGTTTGAAAATTGTATATAATTATGTATGTATTCATGTATATTGATATATAATATCTGGTTTCGAGGATGCAGAGTAAATAGGAAAGATTAACCATAACACTAACAGCACTACACGAATGGAGAGGGAGTTTTGTAAAAAACCAAATGTGTTTATTTATATGAAGTATATATATAGTGTTGATTGATATATTTTATTTAAAAAAAAATTTATCAAGTTTTTATTTCAGGGTGGCTGACCCTGAATCTTGATGTCTTGAAAACTTTACAAAGGAAGACAAAGGTTAGTATCTAAGTAATTGTTAGAAATTAAGTAATGTGCATGACCAGGTTTTCCCTTGGTTCTCACACAAATGGGATGCACAGTAAGGATTCTTATGTACAAGAGACTGTCTTAAATTAAATTTAGGCTAGCTGTTTTTTGCATGTTCTTGAGTATCTAAATTCTAGACATGACATAAGAGTCAAATTTAAATTCTAGTTAGCAATTTTTTTAGGTATTAAAGTTTTTTAACGTAATTTCTATCAGGTCGTTGAGACCCTTGAATAAATAATCACATTTTCCTCACAGAGGGAATCGTAACAGATCTATTCGCAATCCTTCCACTAATCCTCTTGGGAAAATCTTTGGGTTTTCATTCGCTTTTATTCACAACCAACCCTAGATGAGATTTCTACAGATCAGGTATCACTACAAGTTATTGAATATTTCAAATATTCAATAGACGAAGATTTAAAGAGACGTGCGATCGGTCACTAAACCTAGAGTAACGTTAAGCTAAGTGAGATAATTGAATTGATCCTAAATTAAAGTGGTCGATATTTCTAGTTTTCGTATAATTTGCGCATCTTGCTATTTTTCCACTCGTATTGTTCATATTAAGACATTCTCTTCATGAATTTTAGTGAACCAGTGTTGATAATTTAATTGATCAATAAATAAGTTGATTTTGAATATGTCTGGTATTCCTTCCCTTCCTCCCACATATCTAAGCGGGCAAGATAGAGGGGGATATCTCTCACAAGTCAACAAAGAAAAATTATATTTTAATTACTTTTTATTAAATAGTTACAACAAATATAAATATGTACCCTAAAATCCGGTGTATAATGTGCACTTTTAACAAAAAATAAAATTGAAATTTAGGGGTGCACGTTATACGCCGGGTACAAAAACGAGAACTTTAAAAAAAATGAGTATTAAAAAAATTTAGACTTAGATATATACATCTATCGAAATACTGTTTATTTAAAAGAAATAACATACATTATGAACTTTAATTGTTGGATAACATGAAAAGGTCGGCATATTCGTCTTCCATAATATCTTCAGACACATCATCGAATTCTGTATCATTTTCACCATCTCTGTTACTCGCCTCCATAAATAAATAATCATCTTCCATTCCATCTAGACTGTTAGATATACTATATTTCTTAAATGACTTTTGAATCAAGTGAGGTTTAATTTCATTCCATGATTTTATTATCCACTCGCACAGTATTTCCAGACTGGCATGGCACATTTGGCCTCCTTTCGTAAATGATTTTTCTCCTTCTATCATCCACATATTCCACTGTTGTTTTAAATTTTGTTTGAAAGGTTTATTGATGCACACATCTAATGGCTGAACTAGTGATGTTAATCCGCCAGGAATAACTGCCATATCTGTGTTGCATAGCATTTTTTTTTTGTATTATCTGTTAGATGGGATCTGAACATATCCCAGACTAATAGACTTTGTGGATTTCATAAGGCCCCCGGACTCTTTTGCCCAATATTTTTATCCACAATTTTAGACCATTTTCATCCATCCGCCCTTTTTTATATACGTGAATAAAAACATCTTTCAGGAAATTGGATTTTGGCATCGTTTTTCTTTTAAAGATAACCATGGATTCTAATTTTGCGCTATAGGCTAAGTAGGAGAGCACTATTGTAAAATGAGATTTTTCGTGTCCTACTATTTTTATGTAAATTGTTTTCGTTCCTTTCATATTTATAGTTTTATTTCCTATCATATCAAATGTTACTGGGGTTTCAACTATGTTTTGAATATGTGACAGTAAATATATCTTTTGCTTTTGTAAGTCAATGACATACTTCTGGAAACTTATCAATTTGTTGTCCACGTCTTAAGGAAGCATTTGTGAAACTTTTGTTTTTTCTCACAGAACTAAATTATTGTGTGCCATAAATCAGCTACACCAACTGAAAGTTGCTTTAAAATTTTTACTTTCATTTGCATTCTTTTTTGACCATTTTAAGGCAAATAAACGAACACTGTTTCTTATTATAATGAATCCATTCTGGCGATTTTCTAGGACCCAGTTCGCAATACTTTCTTCTAGAATAGGCCACTTCGTTACTCCTTTATGTAAAGCACATTTCTTCTTTGGCATGTTAATTAGTGTCATTTCATTTTTTTTCCACTCCCGTATGGAGCTTTCACCAATATCAAACATCCTTGCTACAGCCTGATTTCCATTTTCTTTTGCAAATTGAATCACTTTGATCTTGAAACCGGCACTGTGTTTGCTTTGTTTACCAAGACCCATCTTTACTGCTCACTGTTTGAAGCATACTCAGTATTATTCATAGTATTGAATATACTACAGACAGCGAGCGTAATAAGTCTAAGGTTTATTCTAATTTATTTAAAAATTAATCGTCCACCTCGTACATCACACGAAAGGGGAAAAAGGAACCAACGCTTACAGAAATGCGCGGTAAAAATCCAACCATGGTGCCAATTTGGTCCCCCTTCCCTTCCTGCACTTAAGGGTTGTATAATTCTAGAAGTAAACTATTTTTTAAAAGAGAGAGAGCCTGGAATGATTTCTCCAGTAAATAATGACTTCAAAACATAAGAAAATTGCACACGTACATTTCAAGTTTTTTCGTAAAAAGGGGGGTGCGTTATACGGCGGAAATACCTAAAAATTAAAAAATACAGCTTTAAAGTATAGGTGCTCATTATATGCCAGATTTTACGACATATACATGACAGAATCACAATATTAAGTGACAAAATAGAAAGCAATTTTCCATTCTATATATGATATTGGATTATTTTTTTTGTTACTATTTATTCATTAATTTAATTTAATTATTCTAATAAAATAGTATAGTAAAAAATAAATCACATTCTCAGAAATTAGGCCATCCCAGGTGGGATTTGAACCCACTATCTTTCGATAAGAAGTTCAACGTGTTATCCATTGCACTACAGGGACACAACGTATGATTTTCCTTTCTATATATGCTGTTGGACTACTATTTTTGTTTGTCAGTATTTATTCATTTTTTGATTAACATTTGAAGAAACTGTATTAACATCAGGTGCCATCTACTTACTACAAGTTTAAAAAAATGTATTTGAACTTGAATGGATGAATGGAAAGTATTTTATTAACGACTGAAAATTTGAACAAGATATATATATATATATATATGTAAGGATAATTAAATTAGATTAAAAATAAAATTCCAAATCTAACACTTAACTCATCTTTCTCAATTCATCTTCAAGTATCAAACTAATCACCCATTTATTTCTTCTGAACATATGGCCTAGACAATAAACATGTCCAATTCCAGATCATTAGATTTAATAGCCCCATATGTCAGCATTAACTTTCAAGTACAATCATAAAAGCCGCGATACTTGCGCATCTGTGTTTTAAGTGGGTAACACTTAAAACCTCCCGTGGCATTCCTTTTCTCTCTCCGCTCAGCGTCAGAGCTTGTACAGATTTCATCGAATAAAGTTCCTTTTAAAATTAAGTCTGCTTCTGACTTCAAAAAACATGTCAGAATTAAAGCCGGCAGGATTTTTATCTGCGAATGGATTTCAAATCTTAACGTAAAAAACTAATCTTTTTATAAAAAAATTTTAATATAAAAACTAATGCAAGCGACCATAATAACTGATATGGAGAATTTGATGGAACTTCGATTGCGCTGTACGCCTCTTTGCTGATGACGTCGGGTTGCCGGAATTAATCTATGGTACGGAAAAAGAAGAAACGCGCTAGTAATCCCGAAAGAACATCGCTCTTACCGCCAAAGAATTAGAATCATCGTCTTCTCCTAACAAAATTTCAGAAATTCATATTTCAAAAATGGAAGCAAAGAACAAAAATAAAACTAAGCAAGAGAATTTAGAAGCAAATGAAGAAATATTAAAACAACCTATAATCATTATAAAAAATGATATTCGATTTGAAGATCTACAGACTTTTTCCAAAAATATAACCTGGAAATGCCCATCCAAACATTCATTAGAAATTTTGAAAAGTATTCCGATATAACAGAGAAACAAAAATTCCTATTTATAAAACAAGTTAGTAGATGGAAATCAAATCGAAAAATCCTGAAAAATAATTTATAAAGGTCCATCAGATTATCTTCAATTACCTAAAACAGAAAAACATCAAAAGAGACCAACATAGAATATTTCTACAGAATAAAAGAAATTGCATCCCGGATAAACATGGAAGAAGCTGAAAAATATTACATCATGAAAGGATTAAAGGAAAATAGATCAATAGAAATACAGTTACAAAGCTGTAGCAACATAGAAGAACTGAAGGAAAAAATGAAACTTTTAGATATCCAAGAAAAATCAAAATCAAACAGGAATGAAGTTATATACCCAAAGTATCCAGTGACAAGAATACCTCACCTTACGAATCAATTTGCCCGTAAACAACAGTATGGAAGATGGAATTGCAGAAATGATCACTCTCAACATCCAGATACCATAACCGGTTCAAGATACAATGTATACTCTCAGTTTCCATCACCTTCTTATCATCACCCATCCTTTTCTCTTTAGCGGCTGACCATGTATCTGAGAAACCAACGATTGCCACAACGACCAGCAGTTTTGCGACCAGATGCTCCAACTTTCTACCCCCGTCAAAGAACACAAGAAAACAATACAATAATCCAACCTCATCGAACATGAGAACTTATGATCCAGGGAAGAATCAACTTCAAATAAGTTGATGTCCTCTTGGATACAGGATCAAGAGAGAGTCAACATTATTCCAAAATATATAATATCACAAATCAAGGGACACCACAATGTGGAGTATGTCAAAACACAAATTGCCACCATCAATGGACAAATTAAGGTGAGTGAGGCAATTACTTTACAATTGAAAATAGGAGAAATTATTAAAGATATTAAATTCCTTATAGTAAATGTAGAACTGAAATATTTAATAATTTCTAACAAAACTATGAGTATTTTTGAATTAAATAGTAATTTTAGTGACTATAAAATTTTTCAAAGAGAAAATTTTTTTAAAAAAATTATGAATCTAAGAAAAATATTAAAGAAAATGAAACTCTTAAATTTAGTAATAATAAAATTATCACTAAGAAAACTGAAGTGTGTTTTATATAGAAATAATTATGATAATAATTAACATATGATAATAATTAACATATGATAATAATTATGATAATAATTAACAGTAATTATGATATTATTAATGTGGTTATTGATAAATATAAACATGTCTTTGCTAAAAATAAGTTTGATGTGGGCGATTTAAAAAGTAATTCACCTAAAATAATACCTCAGAAAATTACCTACTGCAAATCAACCACATAGGACATCTTTTAAAGGTGATACGGAAATAAAAAAGCAATTAGATGCATTATTGAAAGCAGGAATAATTAAACCATCTTATAGTTCTTACGCTGCCCCTGTAACGTTGGCTTTTAAAAAAAGAGGATAATGCTCGTACACGATTATGTATCGATTACAGAAAGCTAAATGCTATCACAAAATTAGATGCAGAGCCAATTCCCCGAATAGATGCAGTCTTAAACAAATTAACACATGCAAAATTTTTCTCAATGATCGACCTCTGTAGTGGTTATTGGAACATTAAATTAGATGATAATGAATCTGAAAATACTAAATAAAATTTGCATTAAATTACTCTGACGATATAATAGTACTTTCGGAAAGCATTTAGAGGAAATTTTTAAAATTTGTGAAATAGAAAGTATTAAATTAAAATTCTCAAAGTGTAAATTTGGTAAAGATACAATTGATTTCTTAGGATATGAAATAAAACAAGGATCATACATTCCAAATAATACAAATGTCGAAATAATTAAAAAACTTTTACCCCCTAGAAATGTAAAAGATTTACAAAGATTTCTTGGTAGTAAAACGTCTATTATAAATTCATTCCTCAATATGCAAAATAAGAATTCCCTTAAATAATCTTCTTATTGGACAAGATTGTGTCAACAATTATTTTCTTAAAGACAGCTTAATTTCAAAGCCCATTTTAGCTATATTCAATACCCGTCATCTTTATGTAGATACATCGAAAACTGTGATCTCATGTATCATGCATTAAATTACTTTGACGATATAATAGTATTTTTGGAATCAATTGAAGAACATGCAAAGCATTTAGAGGAAATTTTTAAAATTTGTGAAATAGAAAGTATTAAATTAAAATTCTCAAAGTGTAAATTTGGTAAAGATACAATTGATTTCTTAGGATATGAAATAAAACAAGGATCATACATTCCAAATAATACAAATGTCGAAATAATTAAAAAACTTTTACCCCTAGAAATGTAAAAGATTTACAAAGAAGTATTAACGTCTATTATAAATTCATTCCTCAATATGCAAAATTAAGAATTCCCTTAAATAATCTTCTTAAAAAGAATCAAAATTGGAATTGGACACCAGATTTGTCAACAATTATTTTAAAAACTTAAAGACAGCTTAATTTCAAAGCCCATTTTAGCTATATTCAATCCAAATTAAGAATCATCTTTATGTAGATACATCGAAAACTGTGATCTCATGTATCATGCATTAAATTAGACGATATAATAGTATTTTTGGAATCAATTGAAGAACATGCAAAACATTTAGAGGAAATTTTTAAAATATGTGAAATAGAAAGTATTAATTTAAAATTCTCAAAGTGTAAATTTGGTAAAGATACAATTGATTTCTTAGGATATGAAATAAAACAAGGATCATACATTCCAAATAATACAAATGTCGAAATAATTAAAAACTTTTACCCCTAGAAATGTAAAAGATTTATAAAGATTTCTTGGTAGTATTAACGTCTATTATAAAATTCCTCAATATGCAAAATTAAGAATGCCCTTAAATAATCTTCTTAAAAAGAATCAAAATTGGAATTGGACACCAGATTGTCAACAATTATTTTAAAAACTTAAAGACAGCTTAATTTCAAAGCCCATATTTTAGCTATATTCAATCCAAATTACCCCTGTCATCTTTATGTAGATACATCGAAAACTGTGATCTCATGTATCCTCAAACAACAAAAACCCAATGGAAATCAACATCCGATTGCATTCCATTTGAGACAACTGAGAAATTATGAAATTAATTATACAATAACTGAATTAGAATTCTTAGCTATAATTGATAGTTTAGATAAATTCCATTGCATTTTCTCACAGACCACAAACCAATGGAAAGGTTGAATGTGTAAATCAAACCATCATTACCCGCTTAAAGTGTGAAATTAGCAACAGTTCAAGTAAAGTCCCATGGACAAAAATTCTGGAAAAAGTAACCCATCAGTATAATCAAACTCCACATACAATAACAGGTTTCCCTCCAACCTACTTAATGTATGGTAATTTACCTTTCGAAAATTCACTAAAAGATAATGAGATATATCCTCCCATAGAAGAAGCAAGAAAATTAGCCAAAGAAAGAACCAAACAATATTATAAAATAAATAAGATTAGATATGATAAAAAATTTCAGGAAGCTGATTTCAAGGTTGGTGACTTAGTAATGTATGAGGAATTTCAATACCTCAATACAAGGAAATTAAGTCCCCCTTATTCGGGCCCTTATACCATTTTAAGAAAATGTTCTGATGTATTATTTGAAATAGATAGACCCAATGCCCTTAATAAAACTGACACTGAATTGGTTCATTCAGTCTGTTTAAGACATTTTCATCCATCTGAAAATTTTCAGTTGAATTACATTCGACAAAATACCCATAATAAAGAGAATAAGAAAATAACTAAAAGAAACCTCTTATGTAATACAGAAGTAACTGAGTTTTGCTTAACAAGACTTTTCAGCAAAAAAGAATAATATATGATATTTAATTTTTATAACATAGTTGTGTTAAATAAGATATTTTCTTTATTTTTTAATTGAGAAAACAAAGTGTATAGGTTTTGTCATACAAAATTTTGAGAAACTTTAATATACTTCTCATAATTTTATCTTAAGATGTCGAATGAGTTCACAGTTATGATAGAAATTGGTGTTTTAAAGTTGAAAGATATAAATTAAGTTTTTAGAAAAATGACTAAAGTACTAATACTAGTGATATTGATTTTTATAAGAAACAAAAGTAAAGTCACTTATTCTTTTTTCTCCACTGAATTTTATTGTTTTGTTAATTATTTTATTCAGCAGTAATCTTATTGCATGTCATTTAATTTTTTTTTATTTTGAAATTGTGTGTTTTGATATACCAGCCATATATCAAGATTCACTATTTCTCGAAATTTTCCTTACCTAAATTTAAAATTAATTTAATAACTTGAAGCTTATTTTTGGATATTATACAGTGGATAAAGAAGAATACAATCACTATAATTTTGTATATGTCTTGAAACATTAAGAGGACAAACTTGTTTAGTTTGATGAGTAAACCTCTTATTGTTTCTTATTACCATCCCTGAACATCTGTGAGTTGATCACGCAGATTTCTCAGAGAGATGTGTTCAAAAATAAGTAGCATGATATAGTTTATATTAATTAATATGTGATGTAAGAGTGTGTATAGTTTATATTAATTAATATGTGATGTTATCTATGAAACGAATATTTAGAAGGTTACGGAGAGATTCAAAATAATTGTATGCGATATTGTTAAGTTACAGTGAATATTGGGAAAATTTTCATAAATACTAAAGGTGATTATTGAAGTGAGTCCACTTTTCCAACTCAAAAATAATAATAAAAAAAGAGCTTGTATATTATTTTATTCTTATAACTCTTATATTCTTTTATTCCTATATTCTTATATTTTGTAACGCATATGAAATAAAATATTGTTTATTGTGTTGAATAGTGCATATAAGTTGTTGTACACCGTTTTCATATTATTAATAATTTCATTTTATTAGTGTATAATTTTTTTTATGTTTTTAAAAAATGTATTTCATATATGCAAAATTTGTGTAACAATATAAGGTATTACTACGATGGCGCCAGAGTAAATTTTTATACAAAATTATTATTTTAACATTTGTATGATATCATATATTTTTATATCTATTATCTTTTTGTTTGATACATTATTTTCCAATATAAAATATTTTTTTTGAAAACATTATCTGCTAGCTATTATACGAATCTATTATTATGAAGGAATAGGAGGAAACGCGAGCTCTTATTATGGATGTCGAATAGATTTGAACAAGCTAATCTTCATTTATATGTAAGGAAATTCATTTTTATTAATTAATATTTTGGAAGTGTCATTGCTGTGTTTGTTGTTACTAGTTTCGTTTATTGTATTGCATTTTGAGAGATTTTAGTATTCCTATTGCTTAGATATTTCTACTGTGTGTAATATGTCTTTCTAAATGATGTTATGTATTGTTTTGTATATGTTGAAAATTGATTAAGTTTGTAAAGAGAGAAAAAACCACCCCATGACTCCCTTTTAAAATTGGGGGGCAAATGTAAGGATAATTAAATTAGATTAAAAATAAAATTCCCTATCTAGCACTTGACTCATCTTTCTCAGTTCATCTTCAAGTATCAAACTAATCACCCATTTATTTCTTTCGAACATATGGCCTAGACAATAAACATGTCTAATTCCAGATTGTTATATCTAATAGCCCCCATATATCAGCATTAACTTTCAAGTACAATCATAAAAGCCGCAATACCCACGCATCTATGTTTTAAGTGGGTAACACTTAAAACATCCCGTGGCGTTCTTTTTCTCTCTCCGCTCAGCGTCAAAGCTTGTACAGATTTCATCGAATTAAGTTCCTTTTAAAATTAAGTCTGATTCTGACTTCAAAAAACATGTCATGTATGTATACATATCTATATATACAGGGAGAGAGTGAACTAATAGTAGGAATTGTAAAAAATGCTAATCAACAAAAATGGATTAAAAACATAGACATCGCATATGTGAAGCATGGATGCCAGCTCAAGTTTCTACCTCGTCATTTTATCAAAATACAAAATTAAATAAGTGTATTGAATTGCAGCAAAATAAATCTTTATGCTGAATAGAAATTTTAAAAAAAACTATAGATTTTTAAAGTGTAACAGGGAGAAAGAAAATTATTCCATGTTTCTAAATATTTCAGAAAAAAAAGTTATTCCTCTGAAAACCTAATTAACTTTATAAGTGCATAAAGTTTTTAAAAATATTTCAAAGGAAAAAACTTCATTTCATAGAATCAAAAGCTCAAAATACTATTTGCATTGGTTTGGTTTTTAAAAATTTGAATGAATATTATCATTATAATCTAAGATATAATTATTGTTATTTTTAAATATATTTCCTTGAATTCAAATACAAAATAATAAGAGTAATAATAATAATACTTACACTTTTAAAGCCACTTCTAAAAGATTGATAATCATATAAAATGTCTACACTCTTTGTCAAATATATTTTCTGTTCAATAAATTTTAAGTCCATAAACAATTCATCCAGCATTTCATATTCTTCAGCTTCATACAAATGGTAACCAATAGTATATGGAATGTAATTTTTTGGCACTTTAGTCAAATCATGTTTTCCATCTGGCATTGCACTTAGCTCCAATATCTTTTTAACTAATTTTTTATGGCGCTCCTTTTTCTATAAAAAAAACAAACATATTTTTAAAAAATGCATTAACGATTACATTTACAATACATTGAAGCCGAAAAGGAAAAAATATAACTACAGTTATCAGAAAATATCAAAGGGAAAAAACACCTGCAAAATTTTGACAAGCTATATTTTAAATCAAAATATACTTCTAGAAGCCAGATATATATTTAAGTCGAGGGGGGCAAATAGCAGCCCACGAGCTACATAAGGCCTACCAAGACAGAAAATCAGAGACAAAGTATTCTCTATATTTGGGTCAACATATATTAGTGGGCAAAGTTTTTTAAGAAAATCAACATGAGTTAGCTGACATTAACTAGCAAGCAATGATGAGAATTTCTACATGCAATCTCATTTTTGATTTCAAAAAAATTGTTGAAAAGTGGGATAGGGTACATTTGTCTCATTAAACCAAATTAAATGTGTTTGCAGTTATAGATGATATGAAATTAGCACAATATAAATAAACTGAATAAAGCTGCCACTATTTTAGTTACCATAAAATCCAGTGCATTAAGTGCATTTATACTTTCAAGCTGCAATTTTTCATTTTTAAGTACGTTGGACATATAACATGCATCCCCTTTTGTACAAAGGAATCTGCAATGTATACTTGAAATTTTCTTAAGTTTTTAAGTTATTTATTCGAGGTATCATCAAAGACATTAGGAGAAAAAAATAGCATACATCTAAAAATTACAACTTATAATTTAAAACAAAACTCTAACGTTTCTTTTAAATAAACAATATTTCGATTTAAGTAGAAGCCTAATATTTTTTTATGCTTGTCTACTTTTTATAATTTTAAAGCTCTCATTTTTATACCTGGCACATGTAATGTGCACCTGTACATTTCAATCTAGTCTTTTATGTGTTAAAAGTGTGTGTTATATGCCAGATTTTAGGTTAATTTATACTTACTGATTTTTATGTTACAATTTATACCTTTTTTTAAATGCAATGTTAACTAATGCACTAATTTAAGATAATAGTCAAGAGTTCATATTTCAAAAAATATAAAGCACAACAAAATATTTATTCTAATCAAGAGTCATAAATACCAAGCAAGAAGTATATCTCCAAAATAATCAATGTTTAGTAGGGAAAAAAAGTTAAATGTAATGAATGCCTGTATGAAATAAGTCATAATTTTTCACTTTTACACAGTTTTCTAATTTACCAATATGAAGCATGCTTATGTGACATATTTTCAAATAATTTTGAATAAAAAGTATAGTTCTAAAGAGGCATTTGAAATTAGAAGACTTGAAGAAATTTTAAATGTCATCCTAAAAACAGTTCAACATTGGATCAATATGGGGACATTTTTTTAAAATTCCTAATATTCTGCTTTAGAATCACTTTCAATATAAAAAAGAAACAGTTATATAATTTTTAATTAAATAACCAATTTTAGCTTGAAATAGTTTTAAAATAAAAAAAATAATTAATATTGTCTTAAGCGTATCACCGGAGACACATTTTTTAACAATAATAAGTTATGTCAGTAATTTAATTATTATTGAAATTTTTAAAAAATATATTTATTAGTCATAATTAACAATTTCATTAAAACCTTAACATTTTCCATTTTGACTTTTCAATTAAACAAAAATAATGTTATAAAATAAATTATTCTAACTTAACATTGCATTATGTAAAAAATACATACACAATGCCAACTTAAAAGTAATATGCTATACCACGAAGTTGTATATATTTTTTAAAAATCAATGTCACATTTAATAAATAGATATTACAAGTCACTATTATAATATTTCTCAATTGCTCAACATACAGGAAATAATTGTTTTATTAATTACTTTAACCACAAATAAAATTGTCATAATCATTAAAATCGGTTTTTCTATTACAGAGGTATATGAAGTTAAAAATTTCAAAACTAATTAAAAATTTCTATGAAATTAAAATAAATTATAGATATGACTACTTTAGAAATTAATTTATAATAATTTAGTTAAAATAATGATCAAGAAACACTTAAAAATATTAATACATAAATTCTTGTATGAAAAAAGTTTTTACACTTTTAGCAACTCTTTAATAAGGAATATCATTAAAAAAATTATTTGGCTTATAACCACTGCTACATGCCTCAGCACTGAATGAAAGAGACTTAGGATACCTTGAGGAGTATGACAGCCCACACTATCTCAACACATTGCCTAGGTAGAATTGATGTAGCAATGGGTATTGTATGCCAGGCTAGTCTTGTCTGATCAGAGACCTGACATGTTCAATAAGCGACATATTGGGAAAACAGGCAGCAATGTGATTTGGTGAGCAAAGATCACACTATCTAGTCACTGTATTTCCAAAGCACACTAGGAAATGCAGAAGTGGAATCCAATACCACTCTAAACCATAATATCAGTTACAGGACCAGTATGATAAGAAATAAGACAACAGTTAAGCAACCTCTTTGCATAATGTCTCCAGACTTTAATCTAACCATTTGATTGTCCATATCTGCTGGTAACATCACAGATATAAACATCTGTGGGTTTGAAACAAAGGAAAAGTAATGGATGTCTTTCGGACATTCCACTGTCCTGCACAAACTAATCCATTGAAATGTGCAGACACCTTGTCATACAACAAACCACATTTGCTGAGTTCTAGATCAATTTTTGAGCTAAGTTAGAATGACACTTGAACTCTTTGACAAATACTGAAATTACTCACACAAAACAACTGCATTAAAAACCAATTTTTCCAACCAAAACCAAACAGTGTTTTGCTTTCCCTTTATATAGTACTTTTTGGTAGACCTATAGGCATCCCTGGTGTGCACTGAAATGCTAATCATTCGCATACTTCATTGGGATTGGAGCACAGTGAGAACTTTGATTTGGATGTTTCCTTTATGATATAGCGCATTTTGGGTGGTATCAACAATATATATTAAATTCATAGTATATAATTTGATTTTCTGTATATATTTCTTGCCACTCGTTGACATTTGATTAGAATTAACTATTAAGAAATGTCTTTATTTATAAGCATTTTATCATAAACAAATATAATAAGAATATGAATTTACATCTGCATTTCCAATCTGTTCATCTAGGATCTCCAAGTATAGATCATGACTTGAGAACGAGAAGCTACGTTTATCCTCCTCAGATTGTTTCATATCTACAAAACATCTATTGTGAAGTTGGTTCATAATATCAAATACTTCACTGTAACTTAAATCCCACAATACTTCAAGAACCTTAAAAAAAATATTAAATGAATTTTTTCAAAGAAAAAAATATATATAAATGTGTCACAGAAAAATTCAGAAAACATTAGAAAAATCCAACATATCTGCCCAAAACAAAAATAATTAAATTCAAGATTTTTTAAAAATAATACAATAAGAAGTTTCTTGATAGAATCTTCTACTATGGCTGATTGTTTATCAAGATTGTTCTCAGAAGCTATGTAAGGATTACTGGATATGGACCTTGTAACTTTGAATCATAGCCAAGTGACAAAGACTACATGAGAGTTGGCATCCCAATCTTTAAATTTACTTGTCCAACCAAATCCTCTATAGTGGAATTTTAGACATTAGGCATAATGGAAAAATGTAGATAGTTAAGTTCAAATGGTACTTAGGTACTATTGCAACCATGCCAACTTTCAAGATAATTGATTGAATTGGCTTCTCCAATTTCACATATGTTGTAGGCGCTGAATTGGCAAACATTGGCTTTGTTTCATATTTCTCTGTTTTCTGCCATTCTAACCCAAACCATTCATTGATATGGCAAGTTCGAATATTAAAATACGAATCTGAGATTTACTGAATTGTTAAATAATAACATTTAATAATAATATAAAATTAACAATAATAAAATAAATTAAATTAAATTATAAAAATTAGTTCTTTTTCCTTCATTAATTATAATTTATTCATAGTTATTTATTACTTTTTACATGGTATTTTTTGAATATGTACTCTATATCCCTGCCAGCATATTCTATTTTTAGAATTATATATAATATTAAAGCACACTTATATTTACCATAAACTAATTGTACAAAAATTTTTTGTTCTTTTTTCATAGCAAAAAAATAATTTTATTTATCATTCATTTTACTAATTAAGTTTTAATCACTCAATGTATTTATCAAATAGAAACTACCATATACATTTTTATGTAAAAAAGCTTGCGCAATGATATAGAGATTTAAAAATAATAAGAAATTACCAGCAAATATAATGGTCAAATGAGTGTGTCATTTCTTCAACTAAGAGACCACATAACTAACCAAAAGTTGGTTGAAATGAGTAGTTAAGAGATTCTCTATATTTTAAACAAGTCAGAAATTTCACTTTTATCCTTATATTTTTTCAAAAAGAGATAAATTTATATAACACAACTATTTCCACATAACTAATATATTACCTCAATTGAAACTGGAAAGTCTCTATTAAAAATTAAGAAATCCAAATAATAATCTTTCAGATCTTGGATGGGCTCAAGGCAGAGGTTTATAAGTTTACCAAGATCTTTTGAGTATTTTGAGTCCCCTGAATTCATTCGCCTTCGCAAAGTACCTGTTCCTGATTCTAGCCTTCTATTTAAATCTTCCCATTTTCTTTCATTATTCCCTGTATCACTCATAAGGCTACCAATCAGGCTTGCAACCAAAGGTGATCCTAAGGATATAAAGATTTAAAAGTTAAAAAATTAAAGCAATAAATGCATATGTATTTTAATTTTCAAATTATCATCTAAAAATAATTCAAATACGAAAACTGTTAGAACAGAAATTATAAAGAAAATAAATATTTGCAGTATACTTCAGTATGCAGTATATAGTTCATTTTAGCTTTTATACTATGACAAATTCCTAAACTTTGTTACCTAATAATTACGGGATTATTTCTATACTTAAAAAAAACAGCAGAGTACAAAATTTACAAAAGGGGAAAAAGACATCTTATAAAATGTTGAAAAAACTGTAAATGCACACTATGGATCCATGTAAGTGATAACTTTTAAAACACAATAAAGGCAAAGTAGATTTCCTCACAAATTTCACAAAAACAGATAATGATTAGACTTTTTAAAATTATTTTAAGTTTAATAAAAATAACAAAGATCTGTTAAAATGTCAACGGTTTATTCAAATGACTAGAATATGTACTCAAAACATGTTAACTTATTGGTTTAATATCAATATTAAAATTCAATAGCAATAAAATAAGAATGGCTTACAATTTTGGAGCATTTTGGTTAACAATCAACACATTTTTAGATAAAGTAAATGTTGCAAAAATATCATATGGCAAACAAAACACGTGTAGTCTCTTTTACAATTATGTTTAAATTTCTTTTATTATTGCATTTTGTAGATTCCCTGAATTAATTTCCATGCATATAACTTTTCTCTTAAATTAATATTTTAAATTAAGTATTATTAGTGCCTCTATGACATCATAAAAGTTAAAAATTCATACATAAATTTACTAGTTTTTCCAAAAATCAATAATTAGTAAATTAAATTAAAGGTTGGTAATGAACATGTGTACATAAGCCTATTTTTAGTATTCTTAAAACAATGCCACAATAAGTATATTGTTTTATACCACTGATATGTTCTAAAGAAAAATTCATTAAAGAATTTACTTAGTATTGAAAAACTAGAGACTGTTATCTGTTATTATAAATTCTAATTCTTGCTGTTTTCTTAAGTCATATATAATGCCAAAATGAATTCACATTAAACTACAGCCATTTTAAGAATAATTCGGAACTTATGTATTAACGTCACCACAGACAACACCAATTTTCACCCAAAATTTGATTGCTTTCTTTTAAAATAAAATATGCAAGAATCTTTTTTTGTTGCCAGGATATCGTGGCACAATTTGAGTTGCACAAATTTGGCTGTGACGATGTTAATACATAAGTATTCAAAATTCTTCAGAAATAAATTTTACAATTAGTTTTACATTTTGTGACTATTATTCTCTAGGTATTAATAGTCTGCACCATTTATGAATAAGAGGAGACTGCAAAATATCTTACCATGAAAGACAATAGATTTTTATGAACTTATTCTCATTCTGCCTAGCTCTTTCTTTTTTAAAATGAAATCAGTAATTGAACTTTGCAAAGATAATTTTATTAGTTTTTTTATGCATTTTTCAGTACCTAAATATATGGATTCTGAAGTTTCCATTGTAATGTTATATTTCAGTAGAACAAAGTGAGTGAGAGCCTTAAAAGTGTCAGTTTTTGGATACTGCTTAAATGTGGGCTTTTTAAATAAGCCAAAATATCCAAGAATTTTTAAATGAAATGCAAGCTGCCCAACTTTAAAATAGCATTTATAAAAAGACCAGTTTCTTCACCTCTTCTTTTAAATGAAAAATTATTGTATATTGGCAAATAATTTTACGACATCTAAAAACTTAAAAATAAAAGACTATACTAAACTCGGTGGAATAACAGCCCATGAGGAACAAGGCCTACTACTGTGCTCATCTCAGTTTGCATGACCTTAGGAACTGAGGAGCATAGGCAGATGTTCCGGTTAGGAGGTCAGTCTGGCATGAAACCCACAGTGTTTAGTTCCCAAGCAAGCTTGGTACTCATTTATCTACCCACTGAAGGGATGAAAGGCCAGGGTTTGAACCCTGGATCTGTAATATGGAAGCATTGAGTTCGAACAAACAATTTAAAAAAATGAATGTGGATGGATTGGAATGTATACGGATTGATAAAAGCATTTGTCGATTTTTATTAACAAAAGAATCATATGCACTTCATTCTTTTTATATCTTATACCAAATAGATTTAATTTATGTGACATTATGATCCCATGACAAGTATAAACACACGCTTTCATGACAAAAACTGACATGTGAGTGTGAGCCTTGTACATCTTAACATACTGTCAAACTTTTGCTTTTTATAAAAAAATCTTTAAAAGATACCTGGGTTTTTTTTCAAAATTAGTACAGAAATGTGTAAAAAAAAAACATTTGATATAAAAATTACATTATTAAAGGAAAAAAAGGAAAGAAATTTTTTTGCTTAAGAATAACATTAAATCCAAAAAATTGACAGAAAAATAAAAAAAAATATATAAAATCAGACTTTTTTCAACTTTATCAGTTGAATAATTATTTAAAATATATTAAGAACCCCATATAAATTTCACTGACATGCATAATGCATGTAATTTAACTTTATCAAAATACCAAAGTAAGTTTTTTTTCTACAGCTTATTATTGCACGTTGTTTTAATTTGTAATTTACTCTTAATAATGAGGTGGTTTTTTTTAAAAAAAATGTTTACAGTAATAACTTAGAAATATAGAAAATAATAAAAATATACATATAAATTTTAAAAGTAAAAAGTGAACATACCTTTACATTTCTCACAAATACTATTGACAATATCAGGGAGTTGATATGGTTCACATCTTACATACTTAGAGAGTATGTAAGAAATTTCTTTGAAACTAAGATCATCTCGACACTCAACTAAAGAGCAAAATGATGAAAACATATTCATAGCACTTCGAACATTTGTAGTGACCAATATAGGACATCCTACATCAAATGCCTTTACAACATTTGTATCCCATACCTCATCTAAGATTAAAAGTATTTTTTTCCTATTACTCACTTCTTTCTTCAATATAAGTGTTAAATCTGAAATACTATCATTTGGATGAAAATCATTTTTACAATCCATTAATTTCAGCATTTTTTTAATTTTATTTTTAATTGCTTCATCTTCTCTTAATTTACCAATTTGTAGCCAGTAAACACCATTGGGAAAACTTTTCTTAATTAAATCATTGTCCCGTACAGCTTCCGCAGCCAAAACAGATTTTCCAGAACCAAATGAGCCATGTAAAACAATCCAATGACGCTTCCTTTCAGCTGCTACTTTTAAAAAATTTCGAATATCTTGTAACTTATCTTCTCTAAGCAGAAGATTATTCACTGGAAATGGCACATTTCCATCGTTCAAAATTTTAGAAACATCTTCATTCAGATTCAGAGTGGTATCTAATTTTGCAGCTAACCAAGGATAAGTGTAGCAGCCTTCATGATCTTTCTCAAGAACTTGAATAAATTCTTTCAGTTCATAAGAATTTTTAAATCTCAATATTTGAAGCAATTCTTCAACTTGATCTGGATAACCCTTCTAAAAAATAAATGATTGCATGTTAAAGGTAACAAATTATGACTTCCTAACAAACACAACAAATTAACAATTTAGAAATTCTATAACAATATTGTTTTAGTTAGATATCAATAATACAACAATAAAAAAAGTCTGAAACAGAATTTGTTTCACATAATGCAAGATATGTTCTTTATAAGAGTGCATTTGCATAGTAAACTTAAAGAAATAATGAAAGAACAAGAAAATGCAAAACAAAAAGAGAGAGAGAGAGAGCACAGGATATTTTAAAGACTGACTATTCTTTCACATTAACTAAAATACATATGTAACACATCTTTCTCTTTCTTTCTGGATAAAATTTCAATCCATTTAAAAAAATGAAAGATACAGTAAATTGCATTTAGCAAGAAAAGCATAGTGAAGCTTCGGTTAAGTAGTAAGAATTATATGAAAATTAAAGCAAAAAATTTACCAGGATTGTATAAGCTTGACAAAACAAGGTACCCAAATTAGATGGCAAGATAGCAATGTCACCCCAAAACTTTATTATTATAATTCAGCTCCAAATCCACCATATTTATGTTTAGAATAGTTACAGTTTATATGAAAAGGAACTTAAGAAATACATAATTATTATAACTCTACTTAAAAATTTAAATCCTCATATCAAGAATTCCTATGCTAGAAGACATACAAACACACATAAAAAGATTTTATTGCAACTTTGGATTTATGATTTATATACTTAGTATATCTGTTACTTCCAATTATAGACTAAAAGAATAAAGTTTCAAAAATACCCCTGCACTTCTACATGATAAACACCAAGTTGTTTCAGTAGTTTGTTAGAGCTTAAATCTTAAGAACTTACGTTCTTTAACCTGTGATAGCATTCATCAATACTTTGATCTTTAACAAATCAATCCTTTTATGCAGTCAAATTACACTATTTAAATATTAGTATATTCCTATTTATACCTTAAAATGTCAATTATCTGTTTTAGGTCTATTAAATTTGGATGGCTGAATAGTAAATCAATTGTAAACAGAAGTAAATAGCAAATTTTTATTGCCTCATGAATAGCAATATGTGTACATACGAAGGCTGTCTAAAAGTATCTGACTGAATTCATCACACACAGGAGTATGATGCTAAAATGGAAATACTTCATACACTGGTAGGAAGCAGCTGACTACCCATGGTTGAGTTTTTTCTCTATGTTCAAGTGTGCCTGTAGCTACCTGCTAATGGAAAAGTGAGATGCTGTTACAAGTTTTCGAGATGCATAAAGATACTGCATCAAATATAATCAAAAACTTCATGATTTTGGAAAGCAAAACAATTTGTGAAATTCAGTAGGTTTTAGAGATGATCCAATGGGAGGTGACACAAATGAAGGAGTAGTTTGATTGATTAAAAAATGTCTGCACATCTGGGGCGAACGACCAATATGTTCTGGGAGGTCAATAATAACTAGAAATACAGCTATTTTGAGGAGGGTGAAAAATCTGGTAAAAAGATATCACCATTTGAAGCATAAAACATTTCACAAAGAGGTTCGAATCAGTTAAAATTCTACACATGCAATTTTACATGATTTGAATATCCAAAGAGTGACAACAAAACTTGTGCCTTAACAGCTGTTGATAGAACAGGAAAACTCCATTTTCTTATCAAAACAATGGAATTCCAGTCCTTCTCCAACTTCTGATTTTCAAAGCATGTACCCTCAGGACTTCTATTGTTTCCGAAATTAAAGATGTCATTGAAATCTCATTTTGAGAGAGACCAGATAATGCAAAATGTGACAGTGAAGATGGACACTATCCAAAAGAAGCCTTCCAAAAGTGCTTTTGGCTCACTCTCTCATTAAAGTTTTTTTATAGTGAAGGGATTGGAGGGCTAAGTGAATGAAGATGCAAGCTATCAACTTTGAAAGAAGGATCCGAATTTCATCATATAAGTAACATTTTTTCTGGCCAAAAGTCATATACTTTTTTAGACTGCCTTAAACATGTTCTTATTTGTGTGTATATATATATATATTAACACACAGAATTTTATTTGCATATCAAATTGTTTTAAATATGAAATTGAAAAGACAAAAACAGTTTTGCTTCAAAAAGATACAATAGTATTAAGCAAATTTTATTTTAACCCACACCTTTGGCAAAGAAGAAAAACGTGCCAAATTGCTCTAGTAGCTCACTTTTCTGCATTGAATCCCAACCCAATATGAGAATAATGAAGCATCAATAAATAAAGATGTGGGTTAAAATAGGATCTGACCAGATTGTAACACAATATTCTGAGTACGTGAGCGCAATATTAAAATCACTCTGTTCAGCTACACAAGGGCTTTTGGCAACGGACCACATAATTTTGAACCATGGTCAAGTGATGTCGACAACACCTGAGCTGGCACCCCCCTCTCCTAACTATCACACCACACCAATGGGAGGACGTTTCAGCTCTCGACAGATTTAGCCTGCATCGCGGGTCTTTAGTGGCACTGGGCTCGAACTCCTCACATGCCTGCCATGATCCGATACCTTGACCACTGGGCTACCGCAACTCCACCATATTCTGAAGGGACCAGACATGAAACACTCAAAACTACCATTAGCAAACATATTATACATAAAATATTTGGTATAAATAAGCATATGATAAACTAATAATGGGGGAATTTCTACTCTTTTACACCAAAAAGAATCATGTAATTCTAATGTATCAATTTTGAATTAATGTGTATAATTAAACAAAAAACAGAGTTTATCCATTTTCAAATATTGATGAAAAATTAAATAAAATAGTGAAATTATACGGGAAGGAAAGATAAATAATTTTGTTAATACAAATTATAGAATGATTTTGGAAGTGTAATTTCATGTTAAAGGCAAACATAGCATATTAAAACTACTTTCTTGTATTTTGTTAAAAAAAAAAGACGCATCATTTTTTACAGGACAATTTACTTTTGAAAATATAAAATTTATTATTTAAATGAAAGTAGATACTAATAAAATGTTTCATATACCTATTATATTCACATTTTTTGAAAATAAAAACTTTTTTTAGAATAAGGAATTAATATTCAAAATAAATATTGATTCACAGGTTTAGAGAAAATACAATTATTAGTGAGTAGTGAATACACAGCTAGTATTTTATATTATAAAAATTAAGCAAATGTTTTACAACTTAGTTTTAATCTAAGAAAACTGAACACACAGCAATGTATTTAAGAAATGCTACACAATGTGATAAATACACAAATATTGCACAAAAATTAGATCTTTTAAAGATAACAAAAGTTTTAAATAATCTATTACACAGATGTAGACTTTGCAACAACTGCATTTTCACAGGTGGTTTAATTCTACTGATGAATTAAGTACTTATATTGGGGTAATAAACAAAAAACACAATTAGTCTATCTGCAATGGAGGCTGAATTTGCATCTCTTACAGATGCAGCAAAATAGCTTATTTGGCTAATAATTCTAAATTAATACAAACAGGGTAATATCATTAATTTGACATCTCCTACCATACATTATTTATAACCAAGCAGCTATTAATTTGCCCCATCCCATAGAAAACAGTAGCTGAAAGAATATACACATCAAGCAACTGTTTTTAAAAATTTAATTTATGATAAATTTTTTCAACTTACTAAATTTGAAGAAAAAGTTAGTTGATGTATTTGTTAAAGCTATCTCCAAAGTGTCTCACTTAAAACTCTCACACAAATATTTTGCATAAATTTAGTGCAAAATTGGATTAGGCATGCATTTATAAAATTAGTTTTTAGAAAGAAATTTTGATATGTAAATATCACTATCAAATTGTGATGATTGTTTTTGTTTTCATATTAAAAAAGAACTGCAACAAGTTGATGCACTATCATGCCTACTATTTAATTTCTCATAAAAGACTCAAAATTAAATACAAGTAAGACTATTCTACTGACAAGGAGAGGGCACAATTAAGGAAATTCATTTGGGATCGAGACTCGGTGTAATAGTAGTACTCCTTTAGGGTGTTCACCCCTCAATGCAATTCCGCCGAATGGACAGTCAATTCGGAGAAATTAGGCTTCGAAATTCAAGCTTAACTTTTAGAAAATTAAATTTTAATTTCATCCAACGATTCTGTAGCTTGGTTGGCTAATTATCTGCTTACTATGTGTGAGGTCATGGTTCGATTCCCCACGATCAACTTTTTTTCTTCAATTCATTTATTTTTTTAAATTAAATAAATTTATTTATGAAAGGCTTATTAAATATTAAATGATCTTTTTTGTAATTATTTTGCATTTTATAAAGTAAAAAAATTACTGTAATTATATAAATAAATTATATTAAATTTTATATAAATATATTTATGTTAATAAATAATATTTATAAAAAAATATATAATAAATATTAAATGATATTTTACATAAAAATTTGTTACAAATAGTTTTATAATGTGAAATACAATATACTATAAATAAAATATTTTATAAAATATATTATTTTTAAATTAATTATTTTACAAAATATTTAATAAGTTCTTTTCAAATAAATTTGATTAATTTCAAAAAGTTTATTTAAATAATTTTAATAATAATTTTAACAATAAATTAATATTTCTTATTAATACTAAATGCTTAATAATAATTAATTATAACAAATAGTAATTGAATTTTAATAAATAATAATTAATTTACTAATTTTAATTAATAATTATTTTAAATATTTTTAATTAGTAATAACTTTAAATAATTTTACTAATAAATCATTTAAATTTTAAATTCAATTTTTTTTACTTCATAAAATACAAAATAATTACATAAAATATCATATAATATTTAATAAACTTTTCATAAATAAATTTATTTGAGATTTCAAAAAAATAATTAAATGAATTGAAAAAAAAAGTTTATTGTGTGGAATTGTACCCTGAACTCACACATAAGCAGATGATTTGTCAACCAAGTTACAGAATTGTTAGATGAAATTAAAATGTAATTGTATCAAAGCTATGCATGAATTTTGAAGCCTAATTTCTCTGAATTGATTGGCCATTTGGCGGAATTATAATGAGGGGTCAACACCCTAAAGGAGTACTACTATTACACCAAGTCTCGATCCCAAATGAATTTCCTTAGTCGTGCCCTTTCCTTGTGAGAAAAATTCAACTGCTGGATTTTGCTGATGATATAGATATCATTGGGCACACTAAACAGCCAGTAATTGTTGAGGCATTTATTTTGCTTGAGAAAGCATCAGCAAAGATGGGCCTGACCATCAACAAGGATAAAACTAAATTTATGATCATATCAAATTAAACTGTGGATATGTCTCCCCTTAAAGATAAATAATTATACTATTGAGTCTGTTAACCAATTTAAATATCTAGGGGGGAACAATGATTTCAAGCAGCAATGACATAAAAAATAGACTATCTATGGCTAATGGATGTTTTTGTGGCAGTAGAAATCAGCTAAAATAAAAATTAATCAGTAAAAAAAAGCAAAATAAACCTTTTCAAAACTGATAAAGCCGGTTGCCAATGCTGGACCTTCAACAAAGTAGAAATTGAGATGCTGTTGATTTTCAAAAGGAAAATCCTCATAAAGATCTTTGGACCAATAAAACATAATATGTGAATATTATACAATTATGAAATTTATATAAAATATGGCGTACTTAACATTGTAAAAATTGCCCAAACACCTCACATTAGATGGTTGGGTCACATATTTAGATGTAATGACTCATTTCCACACACACAACTAAAAAGATAACTTTTTCAAGAATCGGTGGAAAACAAAAGAAAGGAATACCACCAACTTGGTGGCTGGATAACATTAAAAATCACTTCAGGGGAATAGGAGTCAATTGATGGAGGGCTATTGCACCATACAGCCCCAGATAGAGAAGACATTACAAGAAAGCCTTGTCCTGTAACAAGCTGTGATGTTTAAGAAAAGTGGTTTTGTAAGATTTGGGAATTCACAAAATGTGGGCCATTATTGGATTTCATATTAATCACACTTAAGCAAAATACATTGTACTAAGTTGTTAATTTAAATCATCTCCTGAAATCTCATATCCATTCACATGACTTTGATCCTTTGTTCCCAGTAATTGCATATTTCAGTAGCACAAGTTGTTCAAATTTTTGTTATCTCAGTTACAATTTAAATGACAAAAATCTTTGGTAATATCAATAACAACCAGAGAACTCCAACATGTTTTATTCTTCTGTCTAATAAACAAAAAATTTATTATAAACAAGTATATGCCTTATTTTTGTTACACAGCCTCTCTCTGCCACTGATCACACTTTTCTTTATAAAGAAATCTTAATTGCTGTAAAATGTAGCATATTACACACACCTATGCTTTCAAGTTGCATTTTTTAATTTTGTGGTATATTCACCGTATACCCCTTTTTACAAAGGAACCTGCAACGTACGTTGGCAATGCTATTATGTTTTAAAACCACTTGTTCAAGGTATTATCCAAGGATTTTGAAAAAATAGTATATTTCTAGAAAAACAACCCTTTAAGTTCATAAGGTACAACATTTCGTTTAAATAAACAGTATTACAATCTTTGTAGAAGTCAAAGTTTTTTTGTACAATTTCTGTACTCTAGCAAGTTTTTCTGAATCTTTCCAACTCCTTCAATGTATTTTGAATTGAGGTTTTTTTTTTTTTTTTTTTTTGTTCAAATTAATCCTTCTTATTCCTTATTTTATCCATTATAATACTTTCACCCTGATAGAGATTAATTTTTTTCCAACAATTTACTTAATTTATCTAGTTATTAATAAAGATAACACAAATTAAATTGAAAACTATTTCTAGAAATCATTATATTTTGATTTATTTACTAATTTTCAAAATTAATTTGCAAAACTATATATATTTTTGCTGCACAGAATTTAATTCCTCAACTATGATAAGATTTAGAATATTAATCAAACTTCAATTCTGTTCTGAAATGTATACAATAATGAAATTAGAATCCTTTCCATTCTTATGAAACTTTCTTATACAAAATAGGTTGCTGAGAAAGCAAAGCATGAGTTTGTATTTTTTTAATCTTCACTCCTCCTGGTAAATTACTATGAGGATTAGGCTGCTTTAATTTAAACCTTGGTGACAAAAACAGAAATAAACCTGCTAAACTGGTATATTTTTTGTTAATCCTATTAACTTTATAACAGTAGCAATTGGACATTTTCCTCCTTTTTATGCTTGACTGATTACTAATTGACAAGGGCATCAGAAAATTATTGTAAATAAATTCCAGGGAAGGATCAATAATTTCTTTTTTCCGATACTTTGGAAGAAAGGTGCTTGAAAGGTTTGATTGCAGGAAAGTTTGAATATTTGAAAAGTGGAAAATGTATGAGATAGTATGAAAGAAAAATTTCAATTGTTGGCTTTGAATAGAGAAGAGAATCTGCATAATACAAGCATGAGTGTTTATGCAAAATCCTAATTTAGTT
Source organism: Trichonephila clavipes (assembly GCA_019973935.1). NCBI lineage: Eukaryota > Metazoa > Arthropoda > Arachnida > Araneae > Nephilidae > Trichonephila > Trichonephila clavipes. The sequence continues at coordinate 251,182 of BMAU01020065.1, forward strand.
CATACATTTGGTAATGGAGAAAAAAGGTGCCAAACTGCATCTAATACTTTTTTTTAAGGAACTTGTGTTCAATATAATGAAAATAATTTACAACATTAAATACATGCGTGTGTAACTAAAATAGGATCAAACTGAGTGTTAGAAAAAGTATGTGGTTTAGTGCAAGTTATTTAAATATTTATGAAATTTTGTTTATGAGATACTTGTTTCGAAGGTTGATGAGTGGGTTTGCTGTGAATGATTTGTATGTCAATAAGAATACTGTGGTTAACTAACAACAGTAGTTGAGATTGCTATTGTTAATGAAATTGTGGCAATTGCTGGAAAAGGCATGATTGCTGATAGACAAGAGTAAGTTAGGCAAAATTAAATATAGAAGAAAAGCCTGTTAATGTTTATATGACATTTGGTGTTATCTGATGAATGTTTTTTTTAAGTCCTAAAATGGATGAAAAAGGAAACGCTAAGAGCCCCATAAAGGATGGACTTGTAGATGCCTGTAAAAATTTTGGGCAGATGGTTCCCTCATAACTGTCTATCAGATAAAGGATACCTTCATTAAGAAGTCAATCACAATCTGACTTTGAAGAGCCCTGAAATCAGTATCCATTCCAACAGCATAAAATGGATATGGTCAGCAACCAAGAAATTTTTAAAAACCCATGATGTGCCCTAATAGAGGTTTATTTTAACAATTATCTAGCTAAACATAAAAGATAACACCAAATGAGTCACAGAATCAATGACAACATCTTCAAAGAATTACTCCATGCAATCATCACCATGTATTTTCTGAAGAATGTCTTTTCCAAATAAGACAAGTGCTTCTTTCTCATTTTTCTATTGCATTTTGTATGGAATTGGATTTTTATTTTCTGTTTTCCTTGTCAACATCAGCAACATCACTGTTTTCCTAATATTATAATATCCTGTTCCAACAACTTCAAATTTGAAAAATGTGTTGGAGTGTAGAATTGGATGTGCTTCTTGGATCAGTCAATATTTTTAGAATTCATGATATGCAAGCTTATAATACTAGGATCATGTGTTCTCCATACTTGATCACCATTCATTATTTAAAATCAGTAGATTTTTAAAAAGGACAAACAATTCTTTTTCCAAACATTTTCTTGTTCTTGTAGAAAAACTTTTTTAAGATTTCAGCTTCAATATCTCCTGTTAATTTTTATTCTTTTTCTTTTTTGAAGTTTATCCGGTTATTTTTTCTAGACAGTATAACTTAGATACAAATAAGTCACACTCCTATTTTTTAAAAAATTATTTCTGGAGCACCCCCTGATATAATGGGTAAAATCCTAGGAGAGCCCACACCCTTCGCGACAAACTGAAAAAAGCGCCAAGGCAGAATGAGATGGTGGCATTCGAAACCGACAATGGCAGCAAGTGAATATAGCGGAATAAGGTGGATGCATAGTTAAAATACATGTAAACAATACAGAAATTAAACACTTACGATAAAAACAACACTTGCTTTCTTACTGCTTATCTTTTCCGAGTGGAGGGAACAGCGTAACAACAGATTTTAAAAAAGTCTCATCGCTAAGCGAAGGATCATGTGAGTGCCGCCATATATATTCCGCGAGGTAATGGTAGAACATACCTGCTGCGTGGCTGGTACGATTTCGAAGAAAGCTCTTCCATTCATATAATCTCATTCGCTCATCACATTCAGGACATTCATAAGTTGAAGCAATCAATTCTTCCTTCATACACCATTCAATAAAAATTCAATCTGACCTTTCGCATTCAACAAAGTAAAAAATTCTAAGGTATATTCACTCAACACGCAGCCATATTTCCAGCCCAGTGACCAACAACAAAATGAAATGCCCGCCGATAAAATACAAAAATAGTTAGGTTTACCATATCTAGTGTATCAAAGTAGGGTTACCAAGATGGCCATTTATCGCCAACCAAAATAATTCATGCCAAGGGTGTGGGCTCTCCTAGTACCAAACCAAAAATAATAATTTGACATAATTTATTTGGAAATGCTGCAAGAGCATTCCAATAAGAGGTTTGTGAGACAGAATAGTTAAAGGAAGTAAAGGTATGATCCACATTTTAATGAGAATGAATATGTGGATTTAAAAAGCCAAATGTAATTTCATTTCTTTTCAACTGACTGTCTTGGAGAGAAATATCATGTATGTTGAGCTTCTTGAGTACAACTAAAATTCAATCATTTTATTTAAGATTCCCTTCCATTTTAAATTTCTCAGTTCATATGGGAGAAAATGCAAAAAAATCTGCAATTTAATAAACAGGAAAGCATCTTTTTAAGTGACCTTAAAAAAAGCTCATTTTTCACAGAAGTATTAGAATTCTATTCCAATGCAAGTCTTTGTTTTTTTTTAGAAATGGTATTATTTTTATTTAATGTTAAAATGTTTCCTTAATCCACAAAATTCCAATAACTCTTTTTTATTAACACTGAAGTTTGTACTTCACAGTATTACTTTATTTGAAATTTTTTACAAAATGTATAGACACTAACAGGGATTATCAAAAAAATTTGTCATAACAGAATAAATTCTACCCTTTAATTGAAAAAAGTTTTTTAGATTCCTTTGAAAAGCGATTTTTAAAGCTTAACCAAGTAGCAAGCAAAAATAATATCTTACTAAACGTGAAATATATAGACCACAATTAATTCCTTATTTAGATTCTGCAAAAAATCCAGCTAAGAATATTTTAATTCTTATGATATATAAATACCAGAAAAAGTTATATAAATGTGAATTGACAATTCTACTTAGAAAAAAATAACTGGTAAATATAAATACTTTTGTCAATATTTGGATGCTTTCTCTATAAGTAATAATCTTCCGTTGACAAAGATCTTCCATAATATACTTGGGTCTCAAATCAAGTTTGAAAGCTTGTTTTTCAAGATACAGCTTTTGTATTACATCCATCATTAATGATTAAAATTCTAAACTGAAAAAAAGATACAATAAGAAAAATTTTACAGAAAAAAAATTTTATATATTTTTCTATTATTTGGAAATAAACAATATATTGTTGAATATGGCCTAAAAATTAGCTATCATCTTCCTACTTTACAATTTATATGAATGATATAATTTATCTTTGAAAATACATAATTTTCTGTTAATTATGTTCCCAAGAAATAAGGCAACTCCATTCAGCATTTTTATGAATAGTTTCAATTTAAATAATATATATTTTTCCCCACACATGCGCAGTTTAAATTTTTTTATGATATACAAAAATCTAATTAATTTTAATAATTCCTTAAATCTTTTCACAGGATGGGAGAAAGAAACAACACATTCACAAAAAAACATGTCCAAATTTGCTAGTATCTCGATTTATAGTAAATTATCATGAAAAATATAGCCTATAAAAAATAAAATGAAAGAAATTTGAATGAAATCCTAAATTAACAACTAAATTTTGAAAATTTTCAATATCCAATGCTACTATAACAACTTAATCTATTAAAATCTTAAAACATTGTAAGCATCGATTTATAAATTACACATCAAAGATTTGGGCATTATTATTCTGCCATATTACGCACAATAAAAATACTTCTATTTCCTATACAAATAAGTTCGATCCATATTACCTCAAAATAAAAAACTTTAAACAATTTTAACAACACTTTCATACTAAACACCGAAGCTAAGTTTCAAAATATTATCATCGAAAAAAAATGTATATGTTGCCAGTTTGAAATAAAAAAAATTTTGTGACAGAAAAATATTTAATTTTCAGGGAACGGCATACAAATTCCGCGAAATCTTTGAAATGCCATTCTATTATCCATTTATTAGAATTTTAAAAAAAGTTGAAAAATTAGAACAGAATTTAGAAAGCAATCCAAATTAAATTTCTGCGCAAAATGTCGATGGGAGGAAATCAGGTGAGGTGGTTGACTTTGACAGATTTCTCGGAAGATATTCCTGTACGGTCGTGGTGCCATCTATATAAAATAGCATGAACTTTGAAAATTGCATTATGGTTGAAAACAAAATTTAAACAGGAACAATTTATGGAAAATTTCAAAAAAAAAAAAGAAGAGAGAGAGAGAGAGATCTAACATAAGGGTTTCAATTGCATTTAAACTATCTCACCCTTCATCAGCAAAAATGCTGTAGAATGACATGAGAAAAAATTAATATTTTTGAAAACTGGCACATAATCATACAAAGTAAATTTTGAACAAAAATTCAGAAAATTTTGCAAATTAAAAATAAAATTTTCCGTACAGGTGTCAGGAGTTTTTCACAGTCTTAAAAGTGCTAAAAAGTAGTGATACGTGTGATCTACTGCAACTCTAGGTCTTCTTGAGCGAGCTAAGTATTAAACTATCAAAAGCTGGTAAACATTTCAATTACTTCATTAGAAATTTGAGATGGACGCGTTGAAAAAAAATTGGACAGTTTTTTGATAAAATTTAGCAAATGTGCAAGGTTTAACTCCTCGCAAACCTGCAAGAATTGACTATTTTGAGTAGGGGAGAATTTTGGAAGACATGGAATTTTTCAAACGAGTTACTGTTGAAGATGCCTAATTGGATTAAGCATACATCAGTATTAATCTGACCATTGTTTTAAAGAGCAAAGCTTGGGCTTGATCGGAAGCTTGCTTTTAAGAGAAATCAAGCTATTGTTTGATTTTCCAATAAGGAATCAGAACTGTAATCGAGAGATATAATTCTGTGATTTTTCAACAGTTTTCCGATTACAAATGTTTTATGAAAAAAGAAGAGGTGCCTTTCGTGTACATAGCTAAATGGATATTGGTAGTCTTCGAAATATCATTCATGTAGAGTTTGAACAATGAGGGGAGAATTCGGAAGAAAACTTCTCAGGACTAGATAGGATGTGAAGAAACTGTTTTCAATTTTCACACGAAATTCTCGAGAATTGAAATAAAAGTGATAATTAAATCTAATCTTGGCACCTTCTTGATTTTAATCCATTTCAGTATTCCTGAATTTCAGCTGGAGTCCTTTTTTGGCAGGTCAATGCAGGTAGAAGAACCCAGGAATCTTTTGACTTTCTTTCGTATGTGAGGTGAAAATTTAATATTTTCAGACGAGGTTTTGGGTTCAAACTGCTTTTGAAAACTGTCGGCAATACCTTCCACATTTTCAATAGAAAGAGTTGCGATACTATTAAAAGTTCCCTTTAAGAGGATATTAAGAATAGGCTTTTTGAGTATTGAGGATCTCTTCCATAGTTCCAGACAATCGTGACTCTCCTCAGGGCCGGCGCTAGGGTGGGACAAGCCGGGCCCCTGCCCGGAGCAGTAACCTTAGGAGGCGGCAAGCTGGCTGTAAAATTGACTAGTTTATGAGGAAAATAAACGAGTCAGAATAAAAATTCGAAGGGAAAAAATTTAAAATGTGTATGCAAAATATTCACGTTTTCTGTGGAGTCCTAAAGTTTTTTTTAAACGATTATTCATTAGCATTTAAAGCCGTGTTTCCCAACCCTGGTCCCATGGGGAAAGGGAGAGGGGGTGATAAAGAAGAATTTCGGCATCCGGTTCCTTCTCTTTCAACTAATTTCCTATAAATGTTACTGCTTTGTATACATGAATTCGGGTACTATTAAAAGAGATAGATTTTGGCAGAGATTAGTCTCAGCAAAAGTGATGAAAAGCACGGTCAAGTTTTATGAATGAAAAGAAAGGGGCAATATGACCCTGAGAAAAAGACCCTTTTTCGAAGAAAACTGAAGGAATCTTGCGTCAATTTGACTTCCCAACTAATTCTTTTAGTTTCCTGTGCTTAAACAGACAAGACAAAGTAGGACAACAAAAAAGGTAACAATATTTTCCTTTTCAAATTCTTTTTTAGATTTTTAATGCCCAGGAATTTTAATCATCGCGTAAGATAAAGTGAAAAGAAAAAATTATTTTGCTACATTTGCGTTTTTTCTATTTTATTTATTTATTTATACATCAATATTAATGTCATCAGTTTCGTAGAATATTTTCATGTTGATTAACATTTTTAAGTATGTGTGTTTTCGTAGCTTGAATGTACCGTAATCTTCTTAAAACATTTTCGATTGACATTGTTACTCAAATGAAAAAAATATTATTTGCCTCTCGTATAAAAATAACTTCTTTAGTCGCTTATAAAGGACGATAGTAGGTCATTTAAAATGCAAAACATTAACGAGCTTTTGAGTACATTCATTAATTATTTACCATACATAAAGAATCCTAACAGCAATAGCTCGAAATTGAAATACAACGTAGTTATATTTATTATGATGATTTTGTTTTGTAATCGTAATATATTGTGATAATTTTGTTTAGTAATATAAATGAAGTAGTCTATAATTGCTAAATATTTAATTCATATTGCTTCAAAGTAATAAAAGAATTTTCAAAGGGAAAAAAAGTTAATTTTACTTATATAGACGCTTTTTTTTTTTTTATTGAATGTGACATGTGAAATAAGTACATAATTTTTCTAATCTATTATAAGACTGTTGAGATAGCCATTATTTTGTAAGATTAAATTTTAAAAACTTCAACAATTTTTTTTTGCATGTTATTGCCATTTTAAGAGGAATTTGCACGATACCTTTTTAATTAAGATCTTTTACACCAGTCATTCCCAAAGTGGTCTATGACAACCTGCAAGGGGGATCCAGGTCAGCAAAGAAATAATTTGGGAGTCAATGAGGTGTAAGTGGGGGTCTAAGTGATATTGGCTCTCATTAAACTAGATCGTGAGTTCAGTTTTCAAAGAAAATTTAATCAATTGGAAACCAAATTTTACTTATTTAGCAGATGTATTTACTGAATTTAATTTATTGACGTTAATTTGACGGTACAAAGTTACAGCATAATTTTTTTAAAAAACACGAACCATCTCAGTTTCTTTTCAGAGTTAAACTAAAGAAGTATAATCTGGAGGTCCGGAGTTTTCTCAAATTAACCCAGACAATCTGTCAGCACGTTTTAACCTACGTTCAACATTTAACTGCCTTTTATTGAGATTTTGAAACCAATTTTGAGAATGCTTTGACTATGGTAATAACACAGTAGGCAATGAATTTACATGGTCTCATTGGGAAAAAAATGTCACATTACAACGGGAACTGATCGTGATATGCACCAATGAAGATTTTAAAGTTTAGAAACGGATTTCTGCAATTTTGGCTTTAAAAAAGCAAACCTGTTATTTGTCCACAATTATGGAATATCGCGAGGAAGTTATTAATTATTTTTCCTAGTAAGAAGAAGTTTCAGGCAGTTACCTATCTCCAAAACAAAAAAAGAAACTGGACACTACTAACAGAGGATATATAAGGTTAAACCTGACAAGATTGATACTAAATGTAGAAAATTTGTTATTGTAGCGCCAGATTCAACCCTCCCATTAAAATCAGTTGTATGTTGCTTGGTTGTTTTATTTAACAGTCATTTTATATATTAATTAACTTTTAATTTAATTAATTAACATATGATTTTTAAACTTTTAACTCTACTTCATCAGTTATAAATTTAATTCTTTTAAAGTAGTAGTAGTAGCAGTTAGAAAGACATTTAAGTTGATAAATTTGCAAAAATTCAATATTAATTAAGCAGGGGTCTACCCCATACCGAAAAACATGGCAAGGGGTCGATGAGACAAAAAAGTTTGGGAACCTTTGTTTTACACGAACAATTTGAAAGAATATTTAATGCAATCTAATAATTAATTATGTGTATAATTAATTATATATATTACGTGTATAATTAATTATATATATTATGTGCATAATTAATTATGTGTATGCTTAATTATATATGTTATGTGTATATTTAATTATATATATTATGTGCATAATATATATATATATATATATATATATATATATATATATATATATATATTATGTGTATAATATATATATATATATATATATATATATATATATATTATGTGTATAATTAATTATAAAAATACATAAAAAATGTATAAAATACCTTTAAAATATTTTTAAACAGTTCTATATGCTACTAATAAAGTTCATCAAAATGCATATTTCGAAAAATTTAAAAATTGAGTTAATAAATTATCTGCAGTTTAATATGGAAGAATTTTAAGAAAACATTTAAAAGACTAAGATTTTAAACCAAAAAAAATACAAATATTTTAAAAAATGCAAATTGATGCAAAAACATCCTTTAGATAAATAAATTGCAAAATTTCAGGCGTTAATTATAAATTTCGAAGGACGATTATTAAATAGATAACTAATTTGAATATATAGTGATATCTAAATAATATAGAATTAGCAGCCCTAATAAGCAGACAACAATGACTTGAAGCCTGAATAACTCCCAAAGCATTTTTAAAATTAAGTTTCAATCTTAATAAACTATGTTTTATTTGTGATTAATACATAAAGGCTTTAATTCTCAATCGTTTAATTGCAATGAATACAAATATAAAATACTTCAGAGCATAACCACTCATCCAAGACATAAACAAGAGGCTCTTAATCAGTGTACCGTAGAACACTGGTGCACTAAAAATTAAAAAGTCGATGTTTTCAGTGTGCAATAGTTTTTATTTACTATTTCATTTTACTGTTATATTTTTCAAAAATCCTTTAAAATCTATTTTTCATGATTGTGAAAAGGATTAAAAGCGTTAGTATGTATATTTAAGAAAAAATTCTAGTAATAACAGGTTCCAATCTATAGCAATATTTAAAATCTTTAGAAAAGGCAATAATAAGAATGTCAAAATTATGACAGAAGTTTCTTATAAAAACAACAGGAAAAGGATTTAATTAAAGTTTTATTGTTACAGAACAATAATTAATGTGGAAGAATATAAGTACTATTTGTGTGTGTGTGTGTGTGTCTGTGTTCCTAGTATATAAAACTATTTAATTAAAGTGGAAACAAAATGTGTATTACAGAAATAAAAATATCATAAAGTAAAAAAAATATAAAGTAGATAAATGATTTCAAACAAAATCGTTGAGAAAGCCGAATAGATGCATTAAAACCACTACGGTATCAAGTAGGAGGGATATACGATGCTTTACTTGCTGTTTGTAATAATTCGAAGATTGACAACTCTATAAGAGTTGAAGCTTCTGGACTATTAAGTTGTGTTAAACAATTTAAGTTCTTATGCTGCATTGTAATTTGGTACAAAATCTTAAATTGTATCAATCCTATAAGTAAGCTCTTGCAGACAGAAACTATGATTTGCCATCTGCTATGGAGTTGTTGAAAAATTGTAAAGATTTTTTCAAGGATCTTAGATTGGGCACACCCTTAAATGAAATCCTTTGCGACGCTCGAGAATTCGCTGACGAAATTGACATACCGGCTACTTTTGAGCTCACCCAGCCACGTCATAGAGTTCGAAGAAGGAATGTTGATTTCGACTATGAGGCACGAGAAGATCCGATAGAAGATCCTACTTTGAAAAATAAGGCACAGTGTTCTATTTTTTCACATTAGATAAAGCTATCAATGCACTTGAATTCAGGTTTGATCTGATCAGTACCCACAGCAACTATTTCCAATTTTTATACAATATTTGTGATTTAAAAGATACTCAACAAAACGACGAACTAAAGTATTGTAAAAATCTAGAAATAGTGTTAACTGATGGGAATTCATCGGATATAAACGTGCTAGACCTGGTAGATGAGATAGTAGCGGTTTAGGCTTTGCTAAATAAAAATGAAAATTCAATCGAGATTTTAAAATTCATATCGAACCTGGATTTTGCTCCAAATCTCGGTATAGTCTTAAGGATATTGCTCACTCACCCAATAAGTGTGGAAAGGGGAGAAAAGAGTTTCTCCAAATTAAAATTAATTAAAAAAAATTTACGCTCCACAACTACCGAGGATCGGCTAAACGGCTTGACAACAATAGCCATTGAACAAGAACTGGCTGATGAAATTAGTGTTTAAGAAATTATAAAAAAAATTCTCAGAATTAAAAGTGAAAAAGAAACACTTTTAAGTTTAACTCTTCGTTTAAGTGTATTTTTAATATGTAATTAAGTTTTAATACTTAGTGGTTCTATAATTTGTTTTAGTATTTTTTAATATCTGTATTTTATAATTATACACTAGAAATGACTTTTTTTGTGTGCAACCCTAATTTTAATTTAGTGCCAAAAACATAAATTAATATAAATTAGTATTTTTCGCTAACCAAAACTTCAACATTATTTATAGCAATTTTTTTGCTCTCGTTTTATTTTACCACTAAGCATGGAAATGGTTTAGGTTATTTCTTTTAATTTTTGTTATAAAAGGGAGGCATTTTACCTCTTCGCCTGGGGCGGCGAAACTGCTAGCGCCGGCCCTGCTCTCCTATCTAATTTCTTACTTTACCTCTTGACCAAATGTTTGAAATTCAGATTTTAATGCCGTATCAAGTGAGCATTGCCAAAAATTTTGAACACGATTTCTGTGTCAAATTTTGGATCTGATTTCGAAGGGTAATTTAATGGGAAGAGGACTTCAAATTTTGGAATTGAGGCTGCCACAAAGGCTTCTGTAATATTATCTCCCAGCAATTCAATTAATTTGGATATCGTCATTGCTGAAGGTGTGAATGTTTATAAACGTTGCTCTGTTAAGCAATACGAGGGCCATTGGCAAAATACCTCGTAATTTTGATCCAAGATCCAGGTACGAGGATGGCACCTGAGCTGGCATCCCTTCTCCAAGCTAACACACCATGCCAACGAGAGGACTTTGAGCTCGATAAATTTAACGTGTATTGGCCCTTCTACACAAAGGGTTTTCAGTGGCACTAGGGCTTAATTTCATGACCTACAAGTCACGAGTTCGTGACCATATCCCTAGGCTATCACGGGCACCCTCTTTTCCAGGAGTGGGTCGAGACAGCGCTAATGCACCGAATAGTTTTTAATGCAATGCTAGCGCCATTTGTTACGCAATATGGAAACTAAAATAATTGAATAGCCTTACGACTTTTGTACCGCTATATTAGTTGAACGATTTTTGCTGAAGTTCTTATTGCATTTTATTTACATTTCGGATAATTTTTACTTTTGGTTTTTTGTTATTTGTTTATTATTATTATTTTGCTTTATTTTGTTAATTGTTTTATTATCTTTCTTGTTATTAAAAAAGTCAATTTGCTTTTTAATTTTCTGTAATCAACTTTTTCATACTTATTGTTTTCTTAAATGCAGGCTGAAATGAATGTCACAGCAGAGACTTAATCTCCTCATTTTTTGTGATCAAGTCTTCCCTCACCCTTTCTGTTTGAGAAGTCATTTAAAAAATGGAGGAGCACAATAATAAAAGCATTAAAATGATGGAATATTTTTGAAAAGAAAAGTTTGACAAACAACCTGGATATTTCTCTACACGAAGAAAAATATACACTGCCGGTACATTCAAAAATCCAGCTACTGAAGAAGTAAACAATATTAAAGAAGGATTACTGTTATAAATTTACAAGAAATTACAACCATCAATACAGATTTTGACCATAGTTATATTGCAATCAAAATAAATAGTTTCTAACTGGAGGTTTCTGCTCTCAGTTCAGTTAAAAATTAAGATGAATTTTTTGCCATTTTTGTGACTCTTTATTCTTTCAGGTCATTCACATTTAACTAATGGCATAAATATACAATTAAAATAAGATATCATGGTGATTATATTTGATCTCAATATATCGCAATGTGTGTGTTGGAAAAAATAGCTTAAATGTTATATTAATACATGTACATATAGATGTATTAATACACTCAGGAACATTGAAAATAGTGACCCAAGAAGAAAGCATCGGATTGAAATGAAATTTAATACACATAATGACACAGATGAGAGATCCACTTGATCTCAAAAACAAGACAATTAAACGAATACAGGATGTGCAACGACACAAATACTGGGAGACTTAAATAGCGCGTTGGACCACCTCCAGCTGCAATACATGCCACCACACGGTCCGGCATTGAGTTGATTAGACACCTTATGTTGTCCTGAGGCAGATGGGCCCTCAAATCTTGAACAGCCAACTCTAAATCATGTACAGAGTGACACGATGGCATCTGCCGTTTTAGCTGATCCCACACGTGCTCTACAGGGGACAAATCGGGGGAGCGGGCCAGCCATGGAAGAGTCTGAAAATGACGTAAGAAGTCTTGAGCAACTCTTGCTGTATGCGGACGAGCATTATCTTGCTGGAAAATTGCTTCTGGAAGACCATTTAGGAAAAGTCCTACATGGGGTCGAAGAATATTATCAACGTAACGTTGGCCCGTTAAGGTTCCATGCATCGCAATTAAAGTGGACCGGCTATCATAGGCTACGGCCCCCAGACCATTACAGCAGCTGTGTGGGCAGTGAGACGTAGAACAGTGTGGGGGGAATTGTACCGCTGACCAGAGCGCCTCCACACCCGTACACGGTTATCATCTGTTCTCGAAACAAACCGGGATTCATGACTAAACACATCCTTTTGCCAATCTGTGACATTCCACATTGATCTGGCTTGGCACCACTGTAGACGCAGTTGCCGATGTTCCGGTTTAAAGGGAGTGCACGGAAAGGGCGCTTGGATTTAAAATTTGCTTCAGCAAGTGGTCTGGAAATTGTTTGTGGAACAATTGCTACGCCTACGTCTGCTCGTATCGTTGAACGAGTCACTGTGGGGTCCACAAGTGCTTGCCGCACGATCCTTCGAACCTCTCTTCTCGTGGTCTTCCTGGTCGCTCCAGACCCGGTTTTCCGCGCGTGGGTACCTTCTCGTGTCCACTGTCCCAACAATTTCTAACGGCACACTCCGAACGATCCACCTGGCCAGCAACACGGCGCGTCGACCAGCCTGCAGTTTTCATCCCGATGATCAGGCCTCTCTCAAACTCGCTTAACTGTGAGAAATGTCTTCTAGCACGTTTACCTGGCATGTTTCGCTTACCAAAGTCTTCCTACAATCGGCGGGTAATCGTCACGTTTATGAATCTTCGAATTTGCGCTGGCTTATATAGCACCCTCTTCCTGATTGTAGCACCACCTCGGCGTGTATGAGCATGCGTATTGGCACAAAACTTGGATCATTTGCATATCACATTACGCTGTAATTATTTGCAAAGTTTCGCGATTGTATTTAGCTTCCTTCTTGGGTCGCTATTTTCAATGTTCCTGTGTGTGTGAGTGTATTATATTATATTGAGAAAGTCATACTTTTAAGAAACAACTTGAAAAGTTGACATATTATTCTTAGCTCTTTTGAAAAAAGAATAGAATTTAAATCTGGGTGAATTAATTGACATGTTATATATAAATTAAGGCTCTATATTTCCAATCTTTTATGCTTTAATTTTTCTTCACGCAAAGCAAAAGTGTAGATATTTGAATGAAATTTACATAATTCAATATATTTTACTTTTTAAGTCATTTTTATTTTATAAAACAATAAATTATTTTTCATTAATTAAATTAATTGCACGTTTAACTGAGGTTTGATAAATAATCATGAGATATATTAATAAAGATAAATAATATTTTGGAGAACAGATAGCGCTAGCATTGCATTAAAAAAACTACCTGGGTGCATTAGCGTAGTCTCGATCCACTCCTTCTCCAATTGAAGCTGATTGCGAAGAAGTATCTCAGACAGTGGCGCACAGAAGGAGGGGGTCCTGGGGGTCCAGACCTCCCAAAGCCCTAGATTTTTTTCCGATTGGTTATAATTCTAAGTATATAGAACGTAAAATTTAATTAAGTATTTGTTATCAATGATTAATTTTATTTATTAATGCTAATTATTTATTCAATAATTAGTATTTTAATGTGTTTTGTTCCCGAAAATCGACAAAATCAAAAAAGCATGATACAAGAATGGTGAACTTTCGACCCCGGAACCCCCCTCTTTTTGAAAAATTCCTGTGTGCGCTACTGATCTCAGACATGAACCGTGTGCGAGATAATCTGTTAGGAAAACTCTCTTGGAGTAGTAATATATTGCTTCATGGTATTCAGAACTTCTGGAACGTTGATGCTTTCTGAATGTATAATTGGTGCTGTGCGTTTTGATCAGGAGTTTCAACGATCTAAAATCTACATTGTAAAATTTTTTAATTTCAGAATCAGATAAAATACATCGTTAAGCCGACTAAATTAAATCCGCCTTTTTTTCCTTACAAAAACAATGAATTAAAACCATTTAAATACGAAGGTAAATTACTCAAATTTTGAATAATTCTTTTTTCTTTTTGGCAGATCCAGGGAAAAGATTTATTACTATGAAAAAGTTAACAACCCCCAAGGGTATTCCGATAATCGATGCAGAATGCCTATATAAATATTCTTGTTATTTCCTTCTATTTAATATGTTGATATGAAAAAATTTCTAAAAATGCTTTATCTGAGACTAACAAGCAAATAAATAATAAAGATATTTTATAAAAATAAAAAATATATTTTTAAAGTAAGTTCTTAGCTGTTTGGAGAAGTATATCGAAGCTCAATGTACAAACTTTGCTCTTCAAAATATTATTCTTTCTTCTCCCCGTAGTGGTTATGGTCACGAACTTGTATCCGGAATCTAGCGTGTTCGAATCCATATGTCTTTGAAAATTAACCGTGAAGAATAGGGCCATGGGTAGCCTAGTGGTTAGACTGGAAGGCCTGGGTTCGATGCCCGTACCGCCAAATACCCTCCGAGTACACACGGAGTACGTGCTCGTTAAATCAGTGGGTCCGAAAGTCTTGTGGGCTGAATCACGAGTGCAGGGAACTTTAGAAAATTTCCCTCCACTTCAGTTCCATGCTTAAATTGTGGAGATAGATGGTGGCGCCATCTATCGTAATGTTCTATCGTCCCTTTGGGAATTTCACCGAGCTAAATCGTATTGTCACCTGTATGGTGCTCAAGGCTAAGGTCAACGACAAGCGTGCATCTAGCCCATTGCCACGATGAATCTCGTGGGCCTCGATCTAAGTCAGACAGGTGGCATGAGCAGCAACAACGAGCAACCGTGAAGAATGACTGATGCACGTTGATCTCTCAAGGTTCAATGTCCTTTCTGCCTTTTGGTGTGGAACTTTGGAGAGGAGGTGCCAGCTCAGGTGTCGTCCTCATCACTTGATCGAGATTCAAATTCACGGAGTCCGTCACCAGTTGCTTTACAGAGCAACATTAATGTAACTCTTACTCGCTCCGTGACTTTCATTTATCTATTAAAGCCCCCCCATCGGTCGAAAAAATATTAACTATAATTAATTCTTACATTATATTATAGAATAGTATTTTTTATTCTGAAACAATCATATGTTCCACTAAATTTGTAACAAACGAAATTTAGCTTATTTTTTTATTTAAAATATAAATTTTTTGTATGGATCTATAGTTTCTACATTTAAAAAGAAATGTAATAATCTTCAACCACAACCAGAAAATTTTTACAAAGTTCGAGTACTTTTTCAATTCCTACTATTACCTCCTACTCTCTATATATTTATTTATTTATCTTGTGGTGGAATTTTCAATCGTTAATAAAATACATTTTAAAGCGCTCAATTGAGCTGAAATTTAAAAACATGATTATTTTGAATGACAATACAGTAATTTAATTATAATTAATAAAAATTAATTGATTAAAACTAATTATTCAAAGAATTACAAATACAGCCACGTTGGCATCATTTTTGGCACTTAGCGACCATTTTGGCAACTTGTATCAAAATTTGAAAAGGCATTTTTCTCACGTTTTAACGCATTCAGTTGAAATGAAATTTTATGTACACGATTGTTTTGGATGACAATACGATACTTTAATGATAATTAATAAAAATTAATTACCACTTAATGTTGTGATTCTGTCATATGTACATACATATTTATATTAATTGTAATTATTTAATAAAAAGTAGCTAAAATAAAATTTTTCTTTGTTGATCTTCGTAGGAAAATTGACTTAAAAAACTTTTTTTTTATATTACTTGTTTTTTTACTATCACTGCTTAATCAGAAATAGCCACAACATTTTCACACACAGTTAACTATAAAAAAGGTTCAGGTATACACATTTAATTCCTTAATATATTTCTGTCTTCATCATAAAAATAGTAAAATCATCTTTAAGATTTAAAGAAAAGCAAATATTAATACTGCTGATCTAAGATAAAATACAAGTAAAGATCAGCACAATTAATCTATTTTGAGAAATTCGGCAGATCAATAAACATATTAAAAAAAAGGTTTATCTGATCGCTAGCATATGCTCTGAAAACTGTTTAAAAATCTGTTTAATCAAAGAATTAAATTTTGTCTGTATTATTTTTATTCAGTTTTTGATACAGATAAGTATTCAAATAAACTTTGATGTTAAGAAATTCAGAAATAAATCAGATTGTTCAAATAAAATAAAAATAATTCTAGTAATTGAATTTAATAAGCTTTATACACACACAAAAAAAAATGAAAAGATTCATGTTTGCTTAATTAGATATTAAATGACTGCTGGAAAAAATTATCTTGTTTTCATCCATGATGAAGAGAAAATTATTACTCTTTTCTTAAAAGTAATACAGTAATACCCTGAACTTATACGGGATAGATGGGAGTGAGAGATAACCGTGTTAGTGGGATTCGCGTTAATAGAGGTGTAATTTCGCATATAAATACATACAAATTATTTTTAGTTAGAGACGGAAGACAATACAAATTTAGAAAAAAAAATGTACAGTAAAATTTTAGATAACATTAATATAAAATCACAAACTTAAGTTAGTTTGATTTGAAAGGTTTCATAAAATCTAACAAACTAGTCAGCCGGCTCAAAGCAAGCTAATAATTTTTTTATTAGATAATTAATAAGAGTAGTAGATGGTAGAGCGAACGATACTGTCACATTAATTTGTGCCAGAGCCATGTTGTCGAAGCATTGCCGATGTTAGCTCTTTTCGAACCCTGGGC
Organism: Trichonephila clavipes; assembly: GCA_019973935.1. Taxonomy (NCBI): domain Eukaryota; kingdom Metazoa; phylum Arthropoda; class Arachnida; order Araneae; family Nephilidae; genus Trichonephila; species Trichonephila clavipes. Next base: position 268,126 of record BMAU01020065.1, read on the forward strand.
GCCGAAGATCTACAGACCCCCTTGACTCAGGAGGATTGAAATTTATAACCAGAAAATTTAGTTGAGCACAACTTATCCGTATTATCCAACTTTTTTTATAATCAAAAGCTTATGGGTGGCATCACGGAAATGAAAAATAAGCTTCCTTGCGAATGGTATTTATCGAAACTAAAGTCCCTGATACTTGTGTGTGTTGGAACTAGGGATGGGGATTCTTTCCGAAAAAGATCGCTTTTTAAATCGATTCGAATGGTAACCTGATGAATCGATTTACAAAAAAATCGATTTTTTTTTTCAAATCTGCATTTAGAATGTAAATATAATTCCATTTTATGAAAAACAAGAAAAATACCATAATAAACGATCTCATATCAGTAAAATCAGGGGAGGGGATTCATTTATATATATATATATATATATATATAGTTCAAGGAATTCGACAACTACAGTTATTTTTATTACCATATCAAAGTATCAGGTATGAAAGAAGACATTTATTTTCTAAATGTATTTCTTATATTAAAAAGTTTAGAAAATAGATTACATAAGAGAGAGAGAGAGAGAGAGAGAGAGCCTATAGTTCCCATTACTTAATATATCTAAACTTTTAAAAACCAACAGTCTCTCAAGTCTACTGGGATCCAAAAGGTTCCGCTCATCACTTGCGATGTTGTCGGCAATCGAAAAAAGGCACTCACAAGGAACATGATCTCACGATACTCATACAGATCATGGCTATTGAGTGAACGCAATAATAAATATTTTTTTGTTCTTGCCAGTAAAATATAGGGTCATACTTCATGTGCACAACTGCCTGCGATAAATAGTGTTTAAATTCTTCGTTTTTTATGGTTTTTACCAAAACGGAAAAAAATCGAATGTCTGTTTTCTAGGATGAAATATCGATTCACCGAATCGATTCAGTGCTACATATTGACTTAAAAAATCTTTTTTTTTTGTTCCCGAGAAATCGATTTTTCGATTAATCGATCTCAGATCGCCATCCCTAGTTGGAACTCCTGGAGTATATGGGCCGTCGGTTTGGTGCGGCTTTTCAGAATTTCTGTGGGAACAGCAGTCGTCGGTCTGCCGGGTCGAAACACATTCCGACAATCACCCCTGACTTTCCACTTTTTAATCACGATAGCCACTGTCAATTTTGGAATGTTTAACTCACTAGATATGTTCCTTAAGGATTGGCAATTTCTTTGATATCCGACAATAACGCTCTTCTTGAAGTCAGACAGCTCTGAATTTCGCGATATCCTTGCATGCGACTAATGCAAATGCTATCTCCTACACCAGTGCTTCTCAATCTTTCAATATTCTCGACCCAATTTTCAATCATAATTTTCAACTCGCCCCCACTGTACAAGAACAACGTATTAAAAAAAATTCAGTAATAATGTACTTTGAGTAAAGCTACAATACGAATTTAATTATAAACCATACGAATTAACAAGATTAGTATTAAATTTCGCATATAATTTGTCTATCACACGCCCACATGGGGTCACTAGTAATTATTAAACTAGTTCTTGACTTAGTATTTTATGAATTAATGATCAAATACGTTATGTACTGATACATTTATAAGTATATTATATCAGTGGAAATGTGTGTGTTAATTTTTTTTTTTTTATTTTGACCGAATGAATATTTTGTTTTTCTCATTAATCCTAATTACTAAATTAAATCCTGTTACAACTCGCATCGTCAGAGTTCATGTGCCGCCCTCTGTGGAGGAAACTGGGTGCTAAAACTACCTGCGGCGATTGGTATCTGCCTCTTGTATAATGCCGCTCTAAAAAGAGATACCAACTCTCGGGGAATGTACTAGGTCTGCAATGGTCAAACACCAATCTACAGCCCATTAGAAATAATAATAAAAAAATTTCTTAGCTTTCTTTCATAAGATTAATAATTTTGTAAAATTATATACATTTTATTTTCGATTTGCTCGCGCCCTCCTGGTAGGATTATCACGCTCCCTAGCAGGGCCGCTTTTACGTTGAGGCACACTAGGCACGTGCCTAAGGCGCAAAAAATGGAGAGCGAAAAAAGAGGGGGGAAATTAAAGTTACAGCGAACGTGAACCACAGCCTAGCGAATCATGTATGTGTTGTGTTTGTGTTTGTATGTGCATGGAACTATGGAAAACATCTGTATGATACAAATGATATTGCAATGTAAATTGATTACAATGATGTCATTAATGATTTTTGTCATTAATGATGAAGAAAATCGTTATTGTACTACAGTAACAGCTACTCGACAAAGAATAAGGATACCTAAAATAAATAGATAGTAAAGCGATAAGCGATGATAATTAACAGGTTGACAGCAGCTCATACAATAATGTATACTCATACGATTTCATAAATTTACTGTTCTAATTCGCAAAAGGGTAGGTGGTCCATGATGCCATAAGGTAAGAAACGAAACAGTGGCCAAATCATGCAACCATATTTTCCTTATGCTGCCGGTTGCCAGTCCGAGATACGGTGGGTTCATAATTGGTGGATAATGGAAAGACCATCAAAGAGAAAAACAAAGAAAGGAAAAAGAGTAAGAGAATTGAGGGAAAATCTCTTTCGACCCAAAATTGGCAAGGAAAAAAGAAAAGGAAGGGGTTCTATGGAAATAGGAAGGGGAACGTAACAATTTGAAGTGCCTACGGCGCCCGGGAGGTTAAAAACAGCCCTGCTCCTTGGGGGGAGGGCACCCCACAGTTTGAGAAATGTTGTCACACACGGTATTTAAGTACAGAAGGCGTGACGTAGATCAGGACAGCAGATATCTTTATTTGCATGAGTGTCTAAATATTTATTGGTAGATAAAGTGTATATACCGAGTGGGCAAAAAATTCGTAAAAACTTTAAAAATTTATAAAACCTGGAAAATTAATCAAAATAAAAAATGGTTTGCAGGTTTAGCCTCTGTAGGTCTCGAGATTTTTTGAAGATAAAAAAAATAATAATTCAAAAAATGGTCGATAGGTGGCGTTTCGTACATAAGTGAAAGAATAGACACGCAAATAACAAAAATAATGTTACCAAATCATTTATTTTCCGCGTGTCCACCACCACAACTATCCTCACATCCAAAAGTCTGCTGGTGTCAGATCTGAAGACCGAGGAGGCCATAAAACTTGCAAAGTTTGCTAATGATTTTTTCTTCTCCTAACGTCTGTATCAAGAATTCCGTGACAGGATTAGCAGTATGACTTGTTGCTCCATCTTGAATAAACGTAATAGTAGAAAGCGCAGCTTTTTTTACGCAAACCTGGAACAACCTTTTCACGCAGAAGCAATAAATAACGTTGGGCATTTACTGTCCCCGTTTTCCACCCATTTACTGGACACTGTATTTCAAAGAAGAGGGGTCCTATGATGAAAGAACCTGTGAACCCACACCACACTATGATTGAGGGAATGCAGTTGTACACTCGGGATTTGGCGTCCCTTAGATGCAACAGTTATGGGTATTAACGTCACCATGGAGCGAAAAATAAGCTTCATCTGTCCACAAGTTATTAAAGACCGAAAAGGAATCTTGCTCAATTTTAGAAAGAGCCCACCTTACAAATGTTTCTCTCTATGGTATCCGACAGTAAAAGTTCATGGTAAAACTGTAATTTGTATGAATACTGGTTAAGAACTCCATGAAGAATGCTGTGTATTGAGGATGGTGATAAGCCCCAGCGCCTACCAGCTTCCCGAGCACTGCTAGTCCCGAGTCATCAGTATTTATAATCGCCTGTCTCATTTGCATATTTCCAACTAAGTCGTTCGTACCAGCGCCGCCTATTGGTTGTTTTTTGAATTTCTTTTCCTTAAAAAAAATCCCGTGATTTATCGATGCTACATGTGCAAACCATTTTTTATTTTGTTTAATTTTCCGGGTTTTATAAACTTTTAAAGTTTATACGAACTTTTTGCCCACCCGGCATATACAAATTATTCTAACTCAGTATCGGAATCTGAGTTTCCGAATAGTTCGTAAAATTCACATTTATGTATTAGAATGCGGGATTGCATATGATAGACAAGCAGCAAATTTTTTCTCTAGGGCATGACACATGGATTGCGATCACGTGCCGTATACAAATTTCTTTTCTCGCTCACTTTTCAAAAAGAAAACAAAATGGAGCAGAAAGAAAGATTAACACATATATCGCACAAGAGAGTTACAAATAAATAAAAAAATTGTTTACTTAAGATAAAGTTACCCTGAAATAAAACTATCGTCATTGGTGATTTACTTTACAGCAATTTAATTGAATCCCCCTTTACTTTTGCCCTCTTATTGCGACGTATTTCAAACTTACGGAAATTTTTTTTCAAGTCGACTTCGGATTTTAAGAAAAACTTTTGATGGAAAAAAAAACGCATCCTCGGCTTATGTTCGTAAATATACAATAATCATTATTACACTCATGGACAAAAAAATTAGCGCACCAAGAAGGAGTCGTCAAAATAAAACGAAATTTTACATACGCAATGACTACTTTGATGTAAGAAAATGATTAGAAAATAAAAGAAAAAGGATTCTTTATATCAGAGAAAAAGGCAAAAGAACGGAGGATTTAATACCCTGTTGAACCCCCTCAAGCGCGAATGCACGATACGATACGATCGGGCATTGAAGCATACAAGTTCTGTATGATGTCTTGAGACATTTCATTCCATATTTGCTGTAACTTTGCCTCTAGTTCGTTCAAACTCGTAGGATGCCGAACTCGCTGTCACAAATGAAACCAGATATGCTCGATTGGAGAAAAATCTGGGGATCGGGCTGGCCAAGGAAGGGTAGAAACAATGCGGAGACAATCTTGTGACACCCTGGTGGTGTGAGGTCGATCATTGTCTTGTTGAAAAATGGCTCCTAGGAGCTGTTGCAAGAGTGGCAACACATGTGGTTGAAGGATGTCCATAACATCCTGCAACAACACGGTGCACGGTCATGGTGCCACGGATCAATACTAGGGGTGATCGTGTATTGTATTCAATAGCACCCCTTACCATTACACCAACTGTGGCAGCGGTGTGTCACTGTAAAGCAAAGGCATGATTGAGGCGTTCACCACGGGGTCTTCACTCACGAACACGATTGTCATCACTGCTGGGATTGAATCTGGATTCGTCGCTAAAGACGACCTGGTTCCATTCCTCTGCAGTCCAGTTTCCTCGTGTGTGGCACCACTCCCAACGGAGGCGTCGATGGGTGGGCGTCAAGGGCAGCACACGTAATGGGCACCGCGATCCCAAATGTACTTCAGCCAGGCGCCTTCGTATGGTTCGAAAAGGCACAGGGACCTCTAGTGTAGGTGCTACCTGTGCCTGGATGGCGGCCGATGAAGCAGTTGGCTGCACTCGTGCATTTCTTACGATGTGGTGGTCTTCTCGACTACTGGTCTTTCGAGGGTGTCCTGAGCCTGGTCTTCGTGTAAATGACATCTCCCGGATACAATGGTCCCAATACCTCCTCACAGCACAATCAGAGTGGCCTAATTGACGAGATACTCATCTAGCTGACCACCTAGCTTCCATCATGCCGATGATTCTCCCCCTCTCAAACTGCGACAGCTGCTCATATTGTCTTCGAAAACGGCGTAATGGCATGTCTACCTCAGCTCTTCCTTTGTAAAAGATTCAGCACACTCAAACAAGCTTTGGTTACCTGTTTTATACTATATGTAACGCGCAATCACGCTGCATTTCTAATGATTTGCGTATCTCCCCGACATGTACCTTCATGCAGAGTTTCGTTACGATCCCGCAATTAGTTCTAGGTGCCCTAATTTTCTTGTCCATGAGTGTATATTGTATTCTAAAGACTTTTTTTAAGTCAATTAATTTTCACATCCTTAAGGTACGGATAGAAAAATAAAAGTGTCTAGTCGGGTAACGACTTTTGCGGACGTATTCGTTAGTTAATTGATTGACAGGGTTTGTATTGAATCATAATTTTTTTTGGAATGATATTTTCTCTCCCCATTACTTGAAAACAGTTCTAAATATTTTTTTAACGTCTCGAAACGCACGTCCTCATTGCAATGCAAGACTTCGTATTACGCCATGCTTCAAATTGTGTGTATATATATGCACACACACACACACAAAATCCTTAACCGTTTAAAAAAAGGTACGAATATGATTTTTTAAAAAAAATATGAGAGAAATTTTTTTAAGGTGAAATGAGAATTTTATGAAACATTCTTCATAGTATTTAGAGTGTACTTATAAAAAGCAAACATTTAGGAGTTTTTGTGTTCCACAATTATAAAATAAAAAATATAGTGAAAGCTTTAAAATTGAAAATTAAAATAAAATTCTTCCATTTCCGCATTCTGTTAAGTATTATGCTTAGTTATATGCAATAAAAAATTTGTCCTTTTTTGGAAAATTTTGAGCAAAAAAATTGACCTCTCAAGTATTTAATGATATCTGTACTTAAACAATCCGAAAAAAAATTACTGTATTCATCCAGTAAATTCAAAAATAAATAAATAAATAAATTCTCGCATAAATAGGGGAAAATGTATCTAAAATTTATATCAAGAGGATTATTAAATAACGATTTAATTATTCTTTTAATTAATCATGCTAGAAAAGATATCTTCTTTTAGAAAAAACCCCAGTTATCTTTATTTTTACATGAGTAGAGATATTTATCAATAATTATATGATAGCACACAACCTAATATTTATATTTGTGATGACCCCCCTGGGTCACACCTTGAACACCAAGATTAATTTGAGGCAAAGAACCACCAAAAGCCATTTTGAATAATAATATTATTTATTTTTGTTATAATTTCCTCAAAAATCTCTGATAACAAATAATATAATAATGTTACGTCTTCTAAAGGGATTTGCCTTTATATTAAATTAAATTACTAAGAATACGATTGATTACTAATCTAGCTCAACTCAAGTAAGGTTTACCGAAATAGGAGATCCGAGAAACACACGTATTCGAATTCTTAATTGTCATTAACTTTAACTAAGTATCTCAAACTGACGCTTACTTATATTGACGTGAATTATATTTACCGCTGGCTTATATCAGCTTTCTGGTACGTCTAGCAGCACGACGTCTTCACGAATCTAATCTCTTTGAATCTTCTAGTTTTGCTTTTAACGTTGTTGACTCAATAGCCTACCATCATCTCTCTTGCTATCTCGCAACCCTCGACTTAAATACCTTATCTAATTTAAATATCCCAAACTTCTTTTTGGAGCTGATTGGAAATAAACGCGAATTTATATTCCCCAGAAAGACGCCTAAGAAGATTAGTGGAAAGGTTCCGTACAGATTCGTCACATATTGATAAAGTTTAATCATTTATATCAGGTAAAATTACGCAGAACCATATTTGTGTGTGTGTGTAATATGTTATTCATTTATAAAAACTGAACCGTCCAGATAATGCGGTTACATTCCAATGGAATACGTGTCGCAGAATGTTCAAGCTTACAGATATAAATGTGATTATTTACATCTTTATCATTTCAAAAGTTGGGCCACTAACATATTTTATGAGACACATTCATTATCTATCAGGTAAAATTATCACAAATATAACAATATGGTATTTTAGTAGAATACACCAAATATTTCCTCAACAGGCTAGTTGCATATAATCAACAGACATAATTTTTAAGGCAAAGTTAACGAAATAATACACAATAAACGTCTTGATAAACAATTTTGTGTAGCTTAGTTGTAACAACTATTACTAATTAATTGTGCTTCACAACGCTTTGAAATAAGTGATTAAATTCATTTTTGTGTATTTACATTGACACGTACATTAAAAGTAATTATAGATCGAGTTATGATACACACAAAATTGAGTTTAAAAAATACAAAAAAAATTATTTATAAATTGAAAGTACATTAAAACAGAAACTTAAAGAATTATAATGAAAAAAAGTATTCAAAGAAAAGTTGAGAATCCACAACTCCATTAAAAAGATTATGGATTCCTCTTAGCTAAAGCACCCCATTGTATAAATTTAAGTTTATTAATCAAATTTCAATACACATATGGCAGCCATATACAAGGTGTCCCGAAAATTAACGCCAAATAGGCACGGAGTGAAAGAGAGGGGGGGCATGTCAGAGTTCTAGGAAAAGTAAAAAAAAAAAAAAAAATTCCATATCACTTGGTTAAGTGATGACTAGCATATTTTTCAAAGTGTGGACAATTGACACCCTCCGTCACATCATTAGGTACTGTGACCCCAAATTTCACAATTTTACAGTTAATTTTTCACTAACGTCATCTTACGTAGCCGTGCGATTTATCACAGTCACAAGTCGGACAAAAAAGTTGTGCTCGTTTAGTTAAAATCAGAGTAATTTGGTTGAATCGGGGTTTGAAAAAATGTCACCTAACTTTGACTCTTCATAAAAAGAAGAAAAATACATTACATACAATCTCAGGCAAGTTATACTTAAAAGATGACCTATTTAGTTAGTATTCCAAAATGGAATGCTAACACTTGTTCTTTCTTTATCCTTAACAAACATAGACAATTTTTTTAGCCTGTTTAATACATTTTTCAAAATTATCGTATGATTAGCAGCAATTGTTTTATGTTTGATATGAACCGATATCACTTTTTGAATTCATATCAAGGCTATTGCTCAAAGATATCGAAATTCTGAGAATTTCTTATATCAAGTTCAAAACTGTCACCATTTATTCTATTTTATATTCCTATTGATCAAGCGCTATAGAATGCAAAGAAAAAAAGTTGCATAACTTTTAAATTGATACATAAAACAATAAAAAATAATAAAAAAATCTCAAATATTCCTTTTATATTGCGTTATGTATACATTTTTCTTTAAATTAATATGATTCAAATGATTTTTTAAAAAAACTGTATATTTATATGCGTTTGGAACACTTTTTCCTAGGAAACTTTAACACTGCAATTATACTAAAATTCAATTAGATGGGATTAAGCTGGAAGAGTGAGAGGGCTTGTTACAACATGGATATGAATTTTTCCAATCGTTTTGGTATTTCCAGAATTGAGTTTAAAAGTTATGCATTGTATAACATTCAAAATATTAAACACTTCAATCTAAAATATAATTCCCTTTCTAACATTACACAATAATGTTGTATTTTAAAATCTAATCGATTTCTTCTTTGAGGTATAATTTTTTACTATTTTACATCAGTTAAAAATACACAAGAGGTCATTGATTGCATTAGAAGCCAGAGTTTGGAATGTACATTCAAATAGTTTTACTTGCAATATTTCCCAATGTCCTTTCTCATCGCTCTATTTCGTCACGGACAAAAAAAATTGTATAGTTACTATCAATAGAATATGTTTGGGAAATTTGAGTTCTTTTTTCTGTTTCATTTATCACGTTCATTTCTACAACTTCTCAATGATGATAGATACCAGTATATTATAGTTGAAAAATTTTGTATTTTAAACTGAATAGAATTTAGTTTTTGTTCCTACAGTGATACAAAGCGGTGGTTTTTAAACTGTGATTCGTGGACCCCTGGGTTCCCCAGCACTTTTCTAGGGGAGGCCGAGAAAGTCTCATTTAATGTTAAGGTTTCTTTCTTGTACAGACTCTGAAAGGCAGTGTGAAAAAATTGAAAGATGTGCCCTCCTAGACTAGATCATTAAATTGCAATGAAAAAACTGCTAGAACATATATTTCGATCAAGAATATTCCTTCATTTTTTTTTTTTTTGCAACTACACTGTTTAACTATCTTCTTAAAAAAAAGGTGTTAAAAATGTAAAAGTTGCAGAGGCAATCACAGGATTATTGAGGAACCTTTAGGACTGTTTTCGGTTAATGTTAAAGAATAGGACCCGAATTTGAAACATTTTTTCAGATATAAAAGAAATGAAAAATTAATATGATATTTTGGCTTCATTATCCTTTAGAGAGCAGCATTTTTTATCATACTTCCCATTTTTAACCGAGTTGATTAATTTTTTTCTGGTATAAAATGTGTTTCGCGTTTTTTATCCTATACCGTAATGCTAAATGGATTTCGCCTTCACGTATTAAGACAAAAAAGAAAGTATTCACGGAATATTTTGAAATTTTTAAAAACACTCTATTGTTGACAGAGGCACGAGTTATAATGTTGCAAATTTCCATGAAAATTGGGTCATTTTTTTGTCAGAAAATGTGCTTCGTGTTTAGTTAGAGCTCTCGTACTCTTTTACTGAAGACGACCTTAAATCACTCCCAGCCATGTGTTTGGAGTCAAAGAGGGGTGGGTGTTCGAAATCTTGTTGGTCCGTAATGTCAGGCTGATACATAAAAGGGGGCCCCGGAGATCGAAAGTTTAAGAACCACTGACAACGGATGTTGGAAGGAATTGAACATAATTTTAAGCAATTGCAAAACAGTCGTTTTGTAACAAATTCCTTCAAACGCACACATTTCACCCAAACGTTTTCTGCTTCACCTATAGTTTCCTTAACATGCTCGGGGGCTGCGGTAGCCCAGTGGTCAATTTATCGGATCATGGCAGGCATGTCATGTGTGAGTTCGAGTCCATTACCAATAAAGACCCACCGTGTAGGGCAGCTATGCACGTTAAATCTGTCGAGAGCTGAAACGTCTTCCCATTGGTGTGGTGTGGTAGCTAGGAGAAGTGGTGCCAGCTCAGGTGACATCCTCGTCACTTGACCTTGGTTCAAAATTACGAGGTCCGTCACCAAAAGTCCTCGTGTAGCTGAATTGATTGATTTATTGAACATTAACGTCACACTGTTCAGCTACACGAGGGCTTTTGGCCACGGACCACGCAATTTTGAACCATGGTCAAGTGACGTAAACGACACCTCAGCTGGCACCCCCTCTCCTAACTACCACACCAACGGGAAGTCGTTTCAGCTCTCGACAGATTTGACGTGCATCGCTGCCCTACACGGCGTGTCTTTAGTGGTACTGGGCTCGAACTCGTGACAAGGCAAGCCACGATCCGATACCTAGACCACTCGGCTACCGCGGCCACTCGTGTAGCTGAACAGTGCGACGTTAATATTCACTCACTCACTTACTCCTTGACATGCTCAGAAGAGGAAAATGTGCAAAAGCGCTTTAATATTGTTAAAATTTGATTTTTTAAAGCTTTTTCTCTAATTATCAATTCTATTTATTAACTATACTTAATACCTTTAATTTAGTTATTTGTTGAGTTTTTTTTTCATAGTACAAATAAATTACCTTAAGCTACATTTATCTCGTAAATATAAAAAGACACTTAGCTAAAATACATTTTTAATGTTCTGTACTCAATTATTATCTCGTCTTTTTAGATTGCCACATTTTTCAGAGACCATATGATGAACATTTTTCATTGACTTAAAATTGAACCGAGTCTGTGACGGGCTCACGCGTCTTTTCTTAAACATATCCTTTGGGTTTTGGGGGCCAGAATTAATGGCAACTCTTTTCCAACCAAATCCAAGAAGTGAAGTGTGAAAGAAAGATGCAAATTAAAAACCTTTTAAATATCAGAAGTTAGAGTAAGCGCGATGGCAATTAGAGGAATGTAAACAGTTCGTGGTTCTAGATAGAAGAAGTTTTAGATAACGTCACGTGGCGAAGAATAGTAATTATATATGATAGAGATAATTAATCAAGGTGCATACCACTGCACACGAGTTATCGCAAGACCTCATCTAAAATTATTGTGATCGTTTACCGATACTACAACAAGGTAGGATTGATTATTTAATATTAGGATCAGTTATTGTATTAGAATTGAGTTTAGGCGATTCAGTTATTGATAGTGGTCCGAGTTAGGTTAAGTCATTATTATAAATATATTTGTGTGGTGTGTGTGTGTTTTACCATCGTAGATTCTCTCATATAAATTATTATAATCTAATTTGTTAAAGGTTTAAGTTGAATATCTTAATAAAGTCTTATTAAGATAATGTTTCCTTCTAGTTCTTTCGTTAATCCTACACCTCTCTCTCTATATATAGCTCACGCTGATACCCAAAGAGATAATCACATCAGAGGGGGATTATCACAAGTCTTATGAACCGAAGGTAATTGACTACATTAAATAAATTAAAAAAACAATTGCCTAAAATATATTTGGGGGGGGGGCATTTCATAGATAGAAACATTTTATTGTCTAAAATATACAGTCATTTATCACACCATATATTTCCCTATTCCAATCCTATCATTGATAGATTGTTTATTAACTTCGCATTTAAAAATAACAGAATAGCTATTCCCTATGATTGTTTGCTCATTAAGGTCGAAATTTGAAGTAATAGACGAGATACTGGTGATATACTTCGAAATTTTGAATCACGATTAAGTAACGTGAATGACATTTGACCCAGTGCGACCTCTTCCAACTTTTACATCTAGCCTACGTGAGGACTTTAAGTCCAACAGATTTCCCCGAATCAACTCCGCTTTTAGGCGGATCTTTAATATCATACGAAAGCCTGACAGTTATGGCCACGAATCGCGGCCGTATGACACGAGTTCGAACCATAATTCCACAAAAGACTAGGAATGGCGATCTGAGATCGATTAATCGAAAAATCGATTTCTCGGGAGGGGGGAAACCCGATTTTTTAAATCGATATGTAGCACTGAATCGATTCAACGAATCGATATTTCATCCAAGAAAATCGACATTCGATTTTTTTCCGTTTTGGTAAACACCATAAAGTAGGTAAAAACCCTAAAAAACAAAGAATTTAACCACCATTTATCGCAGGCAGTTGTGCACCTGAAGTATGATCCTATACTTTACTAGCAAGAACAAAAAAACTCTATTTATCATCACGTTCACTCAATAGCCACGATGTATATGGGTATCGTGGGATCATCTGTTCCTTGTGAGCGCCTTTTTTCGATTGCTAGCAACATCGCAAGTGATGAGCGGAACCTCTTGGATTCCAGTAAACTTGAGCGACTGTTGTTTTTAAAAAGTTTAGATATTAAGCATTGGGAGCTATAAGCTATCTAATCTATTTTCTAAACTTTTTAATGTAACAAATACATTTAAAAAATAAATGTCTTCTTTTATACCTGATACTTTGATATGGTAATAAGAATAATTGTAATTGTCGAATTCCTGAACTATATATATATATATATATATATATATATATATATATATATATATATAATATATGATTTTTATATATATATATATATATATATATAATCCCCTGATTTTACTGAGAAACGATAGTTTACTATGGTAATTTTCTTGTTTTTCATAAAATGGATTTATATTTACATTGTAAATGCAGACTTAAAACAAATCGATTTTTAAGAAATCGATCTTTTAGACCTCGAATTTTTTGCGAATCGATTCATCGGGTTACGATTCGAATCGACTTAAAAATCGATCTTTTTCGGAAAGAATCGCCATACCTTCTGAAGACCTGCTATGTAGAAGGAATGATGCCCGTTAGATCTCTGTCGAGGCTTCCTAACTAGATCTCGTATACTCCCTAGGATCCTAACGTCTCCGTTAGATCTGTAAGTCCTGCTTTGGTAATGATGAGGTAGTTTGAAGAGTGAGTGCCAACTCAGGTGTCATCCTCGTTACTTGACAGAGATTCAAAATTACGAGGTCCGTCGCCAATAGCCCTCGTGTTACTTTATAATGCAACATTAAAAAAAACACTCATTCATTCACCAGTGTCATCAGGAATCGAAAGCAAAAGCGCCTTTGACCTGAGCTTATAGATTAACTTAGGTGCGACGTGAAGATCACCAATATTGAAGAACATACGTTACTGCCCAATCGTATACCTAATTAATGTGAAATAAGCAGAACATGTCATATTTTCGAATATTCATCTACAAAAATCAACAAAATATATTGCATTGTAATAAAACGAAGGAATGTTGTCAGAAGATTGTTCTATTTGAATTCTTCTGACGAATCGCCATCTCATTCTATTACTGAAACGTTGGTGATTTGACTGTTCGATTTTGAATTTCACCGGATGTGTTGCAAAAGGAAAATCACTACAAAAGTTTCTCTGAGGTGTTAAAAGAAATGAAGTGCGGTAATTGGTTCTTACGCTTACAAATCATTTTTCTCTAAGTGCATAGCCCACACGAACGAGTGCACTTACGTAATATAAAGGGTGTTTTTTTAGAGGTATAGAACTTTAAATTGCAATAAAACAACGATGTATTATTCGATTGACATGAATTTTTTTTATTCGAAAGATATTCTTGTGGCATTACATTTTAAATATGATTTCTGGCATAGGACCGCCACGGCTGACTCGGATGTAGTCCAATCTGGACGTCCAATTTTCGATGACTTTTTCTAACATTTGTGGCCGTATATCGGCAATAACACGGCGAATGTTGTCTTCAAAATGATCAAGCGTTTGTGGCTTATCCGCATAGACCAATGACTTTACATAGCCCCACAGAAAATAGTCTAGCGGTGTTAAATCACAAGATCTTGGAGGCCAATTCACAGGTCCAAAACGTGAAATGAGGCGGTCACCAAACGTGTCTTTCAATAAATCGATTGTGGCACGAGCTGTGTGACCTGTTGCGCCGTCTTGTTGGAACCACAGCTCCTGGACATCATGATTGTTCAATTCAGGAATGAAAAAGTTACTAATCATGGCTCTATACCGATCACCATTGACTGTAACGTTGTGGCCTTCATCGTTTTTGAAGAAGGATTCCACCAGCCCATAAAGCGCACCAAACAGTCAGTTTTTCTGGATGTAACGGTGTTTCTACATACACTTGTGGATTAGCTTCACTCCAAATGCGGCAGTTTTGTTTGTTGACGTAGCCATTCAACCAGAAGGGCGCTTCATCGCCAAACAAAATTCGCTTATGAAAATCGACCATTATTTTCGAAATAAAATTGCACAATTTGAAAGCCTTGTTCAGGCGTGAGTCTATTCATGATGAATTGCCAAACCAAACTGAGAATAAATCACTTGACAGCTGTTAAATCGGTCACCATCTTGGAAAGTAATGCCAACTTAAACTTCTATACCTGGACAAAAAACACTCTGTACTTCAAAAATTTTCCTATTTGCTTCAAAGAATTATGTGCTATACTGTACTTAACAACAAAATCAGCTTAATAGGCAAATTCTATTAATTTTGAGCAAAGAGTGAGAAGAAATATATTAACGCTGAACTATAAAGCTGCACCAGGGCTATTGGTGATGATCCCCGTTATTTTGAATCATGATTCAAACCTGAGCTGGTAACTTGAGCTTGATCGTTGCGATGCGTTTCGGAGTACTTGGTCCTTCCGGACATTTGAGCTTGAGCGAGAGCTGAGTGGCAGCTCTCTGATTGGTTGCTGAGTGGTGAGGATAGCGAATTCGATTGGCTACAGGGGCCGATGCACATGAAAAACTCGTTGGTTTGGTGTGGAAGTTAAAAGAAGTTGGTGCCAGCTCAGGTGTCGTCCTTGTCACTTGAACATTATTCAAAACTGTCTGTCGCCAAACGCCCTCAAGTAGCTGAATAGTGCGACGTTAATATTCACTCACTCCCCGCTAAATGGCCCACCGTGTAGAAGTGGCTGATGTATGTTAAATCTATCGAATTCAAAGTCCTTCCGAGGTGTGGTAGTTTTGAGACGGAGTGCCAAGTCAGGTGTCATCTTCGTCACTTGAATGGGGTAAATCTTTGCGAGATCCGTTACTAATAGCCCTCGTGTTGCTTCATATAATATAAAGTGCGATGTTAATAAAATTCTCATACTGATATTAAGTTTGGTGGAATTTATAAAACTCCCCATTATTTTGAGCAAACAGTTTCTGAAGGAATCAGAGCTTATGTTGTGTGTGTGTGTGTGTGTATTTCTGAATGTCATTGACATTGCACACTATTCAAAATTTTTCACTCTGAAAATGACATCCTCTATAGAATTCACGCATTCTTAATCATCGAAATATTTAGAAATATTAGAACTCTTTTTTTTTTCGTAATTATATATAATGCAGCGTTTCTCAAACTTTTGTGGGGGGGCGCGAGCATATTGAAAAGTCGAAAACAAATTATTTTAAAAAATTATTAATTTACTGAAAGTAAGCAAATAAATCCATTCTGACATGATAAAAAACGAAATACACATTTACACTGATATATTACACTTATAAATCTATCAGTTTTACACAATGTATTTTGTAATTAATTCAACAAAACTAAGTTAAGAACAAGTTTAATAATTACCAGTGACCCCATGGGATTGTCATATATAAAGTCATATACAAAAAATTAACACTTATCTTTATAATTTATACGGTTTATAATTAATTCCGATTAATGCCGATTAAAAGTTACGGGATTTGCTTCCCCCATACCAACTATTTTCCACGTAGGCGCGAGTGTGTGATGTATTAAGGGAGGAAAATGAACAAAGAAGCAAATATATATTACCTGAAATAAGTAAATCCTTCGCAAACTCTGTCAATGTCCTTTTATTGCATTCCAAAGCCTTCGGAATAATTTTATGGATAGCAGTGCACAGAAAAGATCGTACTTCGGAAAGACGTATATATACGTCCGGGGAAATTAATGCTTTGGCTGAGCGAGATGTTTATATACGCCGGTGGCACACACTTAAGAGGTTAAAGTTGTATCGTTGTTTTAGTCAAAGTATAGTATTATTGAATTCAATGCATTGTAATTGTGAGGGGGGCGCGATGAAAATTATGATTGAATATTGGATCGCGAATATTGAAACTTTGAGAAGACTGTTATAAATGTATCAAAACTGGACAATGTCTTTGATAATTAATTTATCAATATTAAATTAAAAACAAGTTTAATAATTACTAATGCATCCTATCGGCTTGTCATATACAAAATTTAATACTTATCTTGATGATTTGTGTGGTTTATAAATAAAGTCGTATTGTAGCTTTAGCATCAAAGTACATTTTTACTGCATTTAATACATTGTTATTGTATGGGGAAAGCGCTGCAAATTATGATTGAAAATTGGGACGCAAATACTGAAAGTTTGAGAAGCGCTGGCATATTGCCTTATTCAGTAGTATCAATAAATTGTGCATAATCTTATATATATTGTTAATTTTCAAAGGCCAGTCAAACTTATTTAAGAATTTTAATTAAAAAAAGACTAGATCTCGAAAAGGCACCATTTTGCATTATTTACTGAATATTATTATTTATGAAATCATAAAACTTTAGATGATTCTCCATAAGAAATTTCACATAAAACTTCTAGTATTAATTTGTATTCTATTAGCGTTTAAAAATGTGATAGATTTTAAAATTTTAAGCCAACAGCGGATTAAACAAAGCTTAATGTTTTGAACATTACATTTTCAAAGGTTTAGAAAGAAGCATTCACGAAACAAATCTGAATTTTTATGCCAAGCTTGAAAAATAAAATAAAAACCTGTTAATCACATTTAAGAATTTCTCAAATGATAATTGCTTCCTTATGGATTAAAGAATTTGAATTATTATTTGAGTCTCAACATTAAGTATCAAACAATCTTTGTTTTCCTATGGATACCAACAAATAAGTATCGTCGACGGTTTTCGATTCTCATTCTTAATGTGTTGATGAGAAATTTTAAAACTGCATTTTTAAAAGAAGTCTTCTTCCCGACATATATCTTTAATTCATGCTGAGGAAAATCCAATACACTATCTGATTTTTAGGAATTAAAATTAAAATTAAATGGAAAAATATATATTGAAACACAAAGCAATCGTGGGCTAAAATAGTTGTGCCGTTTATTGAAACAAAAACGAAGACCACAGCACGAATAAATGACATTGGGATTGTGAGAGTGAGTTTTATTAAAGTCGCACTATAAAACACGAGGGTTCATAGCGATGGTCCTCGTAATTTTGAGTCTCGATCAAGTGACAAGGACGAAACCTGAGCTGGTCCCTTCTTTCCTAACTCCCACACTACACCCTTGGGAGAACTTTGAGCCTTGACATTTTACAAGCATCGGTCCCCTATACACGGCGGGTCTTCAGTGGCATCTAGACTCAAATCTGAGATACTCTGACCACGAATTCGTAGCCATAACCACCAGGTTACTAAGGCGTTGTTTCAACACAAACGTTCATGTATATATTTAACACATACATTTAATCGGATTACCAAAAATTGGCGGATCTTTTATTTTTGGCGATTACCCCCAATGTAGTAGTGGTTATACACTAGTACAGAGAGAAAGTAACCGTAAATATTCCAAAAACTTATTAAAAAAAAGAGTCAAAATTACGGTTTAAAAAAATAAATATGCAGGCTAAATTATCCTTCATCTGTAACGCATTTATGTGAATACACACAGGTATATATATATATATATATATAAACTAAAACATTTATTTATATTTATTTATTTATTTTTGTATAGAACTGAAGTTGCAATGCTCTAATAAGAGCAATGTAAGATAATCAAATGGCTTAAGAAGTGTTAATCGATATTTGGATTAAATAAATATTTACCAAAAGCTTTCTATTGATACAAAACATATTCATAGAAGAATAATGATTGGAGCATGAATAATAGACTTCAAATAAATAGGACAAAAACATGTGCAGTTCCAATTTTGATAAAATATTTTTTTATATTTTCAAAAGGAATACAAAACGTCGTTAATTGCATAAATATTTCTAAAATATGGATAGATTTTCAGTTATTAAAATTTCCTCTTTTTTCCATCGTCTGCTATATTTAACTTAAATTTATTAAAATTAAACATTAAAGTTTTAAAACAGTCCTTTTTAACGATTCTTACTTATAATTTTATTATTTTCATATTTGTATTCCTTGAACTTATTTTTGGAATGCAAATCTACTTTATTATTATACATGAATTAAAAAATTAAATGCTTTGTTTATTTTTTTTATATTTTTACAAATGTCCTAGTACAATTTTGAGAATATACTTGACTTTTAGAAAGTTAAGTACAAAATAAGTTGAATCATGAATCACGATAGTACAAGAAGTAATTTAACCCTAATTTTTTTAAAAAAAGAATCTATTTAAGATTTATTTGAATAACATTCGAAGTCAAGGTTACTGAACCAAATGTTCCATGCTGGAAAACTCTAGAGAGGCTTGTTTTGAAACCTTCGACACAACCTTGAAACAGTTACGTTTTATTTTTCACAAATTTAGAGAACTCTTCAAAAAGCGATGCGCATATTAAGTTTAGCTCAAGTCATTACGAGGAATTACTTTCATTTTAACGGTAGCTATCAAGAGACAAAAAACGGAAAAGAAAAACAAATTTACGAATCGCACACTGACCTACTCATCCACTCGTGAGCGAGAGTGAGGAAATAAAAAGGTTCTATTTTTCTTATCTTTTTCGCTCAAAGTCTCCCGATCTGACCACCAGAGGGCATGGCAGTGCTTCCAGCTGATTGCCGCTGGGTTTATTAAAAAAAGAAAGCAACAATGGTAGAAATCGCATTGCTTTCGCGCCGAGTACAAGCGCACGGAAAAACAAAGACAGTGACTTAGGAAAGATGACGGGACTTTACCAAAAAACTCTACGGAACATCTTGGCAACGATTTTTTGTGTTGCTCTGGCCGAATGTGGCAATGTTTACAAGATTGGTGTTGGAATTGCGGATATTACAGGTCCCGCCGCTGAAATTAATATGGTGAGTTTTGTTTTGAACTAAAATAAAAATGTGAATATGCCACAGAATCAAAATAGCCATATATTTTTCTAAAGATCACACACTTTAATATTTTGATTCCTAGAATTGATATCAATCCATGTCGGTTTTTTAAAATAAAAACGCATTACTTATTTTTTCCTTTTCAAAAATGGATTTTGGAAAAAGATAGGAAAAAATAGGAAAATAAAAGGAATTATACTCTTTTAAATACATACATATATATTAACGAAAGATCACAGGTAAAATAAAGAAAAATAGAAAGTAATAAATACTGTTAATATCTACAGGTAACTGATCCAGGAATAGACAGTATTTTGACTTATTATTTCTAAAAAGATCACTTCCCAATAAAAAATGTTTGCTACTCAATTTTTTTTTATCTATCTAACAATATTTCATATGTAATTTAATGTACAAATATTAAAGAACGGTTTTAATTTTAACTATATCAAAATCTGATTTTAAACATGGATTTGACAATTTTTATCAGACATTTAAACGTGTTTTTGAAATTAATAAATAATCACATTTTGTAACTTATCGTCTACGTGGGTAAAGAAATATCGAAGAGAGTTTGTTGTTTATCTTATTAATTTGGAAAAAGTAGCATACTTTGAAAAAAAAAAAAAAAAAAAAAAAAAAAACTCCTTAATATGCCGATTGTATATCTGATTAAAAAAATATCTGATTTTTATTTTTGATGAGTCCTGTGTTTGTGTATTTATAACTGTATCCTTTTAAAGAAAAAATATGCTAACATCAAAAAAATATTTTTTCTATCACAGCAAAAGCTTCCAATTTAGTTTGAGTAAACCATTGTATCTGTTAATCATTCAGAACTTTTCAAATCGAATCTTCACCCTGTTATTTATTATGGATATTTCACACATTTTTTTAAATGAAAAAATATTTTAAAGTTTCTGTTACTTATAATCTTTATTATTTATTATCTTTTATTTTGAATTCGAACAAACTGGTATCAAAGTTGGGAATAAGATATACAAGTTCACAAGTTCAAGTCCAGTCTACTATAAAATTTATCACGTAAAATAATAAAGTTGTCATGTGTGTTTTGAATTTTTTTTTGATTTGATGAATTTAATTGAAAAGAATTGATGCCATTTTCTAGCTAAGACTATTTGGAAAAGAACGTATTAGGATTTAATATATTAAGACCGAACACCTTAATATAGATTGGTCTTAACTGGATTTAACAAAATCCCGCGTTTTCAAGTTTCTTGTTCAGAGAATTATGTGAACTGTTAATTAGAGTTAATTTCAGACTCTAGTGGGATGTTGATAAAAATTATGTAAAATCAAAGTTCTTTTTCTATTTTTTATCACGGTAAGACAAAAATACAAAGTGGATTAAATAGAAAAATATTAATTTAAAAACGAGTCAGAGCTGTAATTATCTAATGATGCTACAGTAAAAATGCGAGTTTTTCTCTTCATTTTAAATGAATGAATAAATTTTGCAGTTTAAGAAATCATTTTTTCCTACATAATTGATCTCATGATAAAAAGAAATCCAAAGAACGTAAATACTCTATTTTTTCCGAAAAAATTATAAAAACATTCGAAATTAAAAAAAAATAATCAAAAAGAAAATGAAATTTTAAAATGTATCAATTGCTGGGCTCTTAAGAATATGATACGTGATATTATTTTTTAAATACAACGGTAAGAATATTACCCAATGGGAAAATCCTCCAAGTCCTTTTTTGTTGATTATATATATCTTTTAAAAAGAAGGGAAATTAGATACATTGAATACAGTTACCAAATTTGACATTGGTGTACGAAATGTAAAATTTTGAAATCCGCAAATATGAAGAAGATACCCGAGAGATGATCTTGCTTCATAAGTCCTTCATAGTTGATCTTGACATAACTAGATTAAGCAATCTTTGTTAATGCTACTGGAATATCCACAGGTCGTATTCGAAACAGCCATTGTGAAATAATTTTAAGTATTCACATACTTGTAAGCTGAATGGCTTTAAGTAATAAAAAAAATATTATTATTTTGCTACATATTGAACAAAAACTGCATGGAAATTTTTAATAGGGTCGAAATTCGAGGTGACTTTGGAGAAAAGCGATACGATAGTAAAATTGCTATTAGGTTTCAGTTTAGTTTTATTAAACGTTTTCGGTGGCTTATGTTCTCTCTTTTTAACCTAAAATCCGGCTAGTAGCTTATGAATTAGATTCGATTTCAATTAAAAGTAATGGACGCTGCTGCACGTTCAATCGAATTGGACTTCATAAGTTAACCTTTGGTGTGGTGTGGTAATTTGGCAAGCAAGTTCTTTGCTATATGATCGTAATTCGAAGTTAAGCGATTAAATTGATTGTAATGTTTTCAAACACAAAGATTCGTTAACTACAGCCAATTGGTTCTTAATTATAAATGAGATACTCATATGACCTGAGCTGCCATCCCCAAGGTCTGATTTCTTATATATGAGGGGGCCACTATAACCTAGTGGTCAAGGTCATGAACCCTTGACCGGAGTGTTATGAGATCGAACCTAGTGCCGCTGAAGACCAGCCGTGTGGAGATGATGCACGTTAAATCTAACGATGCTCAAAGTCTTCACTTTGGCGTGGCGTGGAAATTAGGAGAGGGGGAAGGGCTGCGGTAGCGCCCAGTGGTCAAGGTATCAGATCATGGCAGGCATGTCATGAGTTCGAGCTAAGTACCACTTAAGACCCACCGTGTAGGGAAACGATGCACGTTGAATCGGTCGAGAGCTCAAACGTCCTCCCGTTGGTGTGGTGTGGTAGTTAGGAGAGGGGGGTGCCAGCTCAGGTGTCGTCCACGTCACTTGACCATGGTTCAAAATTACGTGGTCCGTCGCCAAAAGCCCTCGTGTAGCTGAACAGTACGACGTTAATATTCAATCAATCAATCAATCTCACTCGCAGGCGTTTTAAATATTTTTAATTTGCCATAACTACTCGACGATTTTTTTTCTTTCTTTAAGTGTGTGATGTTCCTCCCCTTGGAAGAACATCTCTCGAAGTATCAGCGTGAGCTAGAGGCGTAGGATTAACGAAAGAACTAGGATCAAACATTATCTTAATATGACTTTATTAAGATATTCAACTTAAACCTTTAACAAATTAAATTATAATAATTAATATGAGAGAATCTACGATGGTAAAATACGCAACACACACATATATATATATATATATATATATATATATATATATATATATATATATATAATAAGACTTAATCTAATTCAGACCACTATCAATAAGTGAACCGCCTAATCTCCGATTCTAATTTTAAATAATCAATCCTACCTTATTACAGCTTGTAGCAACGATCAATCTTGTTCTATGTTTAATCTTGTCTTTGTATGCACTGGTGTGCAACTTGGCCGTTTCATATATTCTATCACTAATAACTTGTATTCACGTCACGCAAAACTCATTCAGACTTGAACCACGAATTGTAATAACCATCAACTGCCACAAACTAACTGAAAATGTCAAACATTACCTTACATTGCCATACCGCTTACTCTAAGTTCCGATATTTAAGCGTTTGTTCATTTGCATCTTCCATTCACACTTCACTTCTTGGATTTGGTTGGAAAAGAGTTGCCATTAATTCTGGCCCAAAGAACCCAAAGGACATGGTAAAGAAAAGATGCGTGAGACGTCACAAGTGTTTATCCTATCTTTTAATCATTAGAATTGCTGATTTATAGTCTTTTTTTAAAGTAAATCCTTATATCGAATTACCGGCATTCGTATTATAACTCTAATTTTCATTTATTCAAACCCAAAAAAGACCGATATTCCCCTCCCCATTGACACAAGAAACGGATAATAAATTTTAAAACTAACTACTGACCTTATTTGTAATGTTCTTTTTGAAGTAAAACAATTTATAGAAGTGAAAGATACTATACTTTCACGTTTTTCTTCACGATCTCTCACTCCTATACCCTCAAAAATAATCCACAATAATTTTCTAATTAATTTTCAATTCAACCCAATAAATCAGATTAAACGAGATTTAAATTCTTATTCATTGTGTACATATGGCATTGTGTGTATTTTACATAGCGTATTGTTGTTACCAACGCCACCTGATCGGCAAAGGCCAAATCGAGACGCACGAAATTGATGGCAAAGAGCTAAGTTATACGCCTGTCATTAGCTGTAGCTTTGATCACCTTACAGGCAACAAAACAAGATTTAACTCTCCCCCCAGTTTTGAAGGATAACTCCGTGGGGGTGGTCAGGGGCCACCCGCCTCTCTTCCCCGGATGAGCGATCTTAATTGGTATAGCGGTTAGCGACGCTGACTGCTGTGACGTAGAGCGTGGTTTTGAATCCCGGAGAAGGAAAGGGAGTTTGTAAATGTATAGTGTATTTGCGGCAGGGGATACTCGAAATAGCCATCAAGCCGCAAGTCCTCTCGTGAGGTTGGTGGAAAGAGAAGAGAGATGGGAGGCCCCTCATCTCCCCCAGGATGTTCCCTCTCAAAATTGGGATAGAACCGAGCTAAATCGTACTGTTTCCTGCATGGTGCTCAAGAGTACGGCTAACGACATGCGCACAACTAGCCCAGGGATACTCAACCTTTTCCCCGTACACATAACAGGCATTTCACGCGTGCCGCATACGCATGACAGGCATTTCACGCAGGCCGCATACGCATGACAGGCATTTCACGCGGGCCGCATACGCATGACAGGTATTTCACGCGGGCCGCATACGCATGACAGGCATCTCACGCGAGCCGCAACATTCGGATAGTGGGAAAAAAACTCATAAGCCCAGCACAACATTAGACAAAGAAAAATTGATCAAAACATTAAAACTCATTTTTGGCTTTCATTTTAATATTATATTGACTTTTCGATCAAACATACACTTAAAAATATTTATTTAATGCATCTTTTACTGAGTTATGGGATGATTTCTATTTCCTTCCATCTATGACCAAGCCTCTTGCTCACATTCTATTAAAAAAACAAATTAATAGTAAAATTGATATATTTCATTGCTTGACTGATACAATTTCCCGCTAAATTTTAGCACATTGTTCTGCAGTAATTGAATTTTCTAGTGCAATTGACCATGACCGGGCCACTCAGAAAGGGCCGGCAGGCCACATGTGGCCCGCAGCTTGAGTATCAGTGATCTAGCCCCTTGCCATGATGAATTTCATGGGTACTGAATTTGACGCAGTCGATATCACGTGGCATAAGAAACAAAAAATACGACATTCATTAGAAAATAAGTAATGTACATTATGTTACAAATTGAAACATCAGGTAAAAAACGAGAATCGTATTTGTTTTCAGCGCGATTTGATTTTGCACAAAAGCTTCCGCATTTGAATTTTTTAAATTTTAATTTACATTAATTTCTCTTAATTAAGGATATTTCAGTGCATTACATCATAGTTGAAGGTTTGATTGCGTTTGATTTCAATCTGCTGATGATGGAATTTTGTAAAATTTATCATCATTCAGCAAATTTAATTGAATTCTGTATTTTTAATTTTAATGACGCATTAGAGCTTCACAAAAAACTTATGACAATGGACTTCCTCATTTCGAAACACGATAAGAAATCGAAAATAACACCTGAGTAAATATTTGATTAATCTGATTTCCTCATCACTCTAAAATTAGAAATTTTAGGGCAGCAGTCGAGCTAGTGGAACATGTTTTAGGTGAACTGCATGTTCGATTCCTGATTCCACTAAAGATCTGTCGTATATCACGTTGCGTTGAATGATCGCGGTAGAGCCATGTTTTGCGATCTCGTGGTTGGTGTGTAAAGACCCGCTGTGCAGAGGTACTGATGCACATTAAATCTGTCGTGGCTCAGTCCTGTTAGCGTAGTGGGGTAATTTGTAGAGTGTGGGAGCGCTACCTCATTTGTCGTCATTTGACTGGTTCCAAATTAAAAGGTATGTCGCCAATAGCCCTTGTTTTGTCTAACAGTACGATACGAGGGTCACTCTGAAATTTTTGAGATACTTCTAGGTTTTTAAAGTTATACTTACAAAATTTTAGGAGGGTTCCAAGAAGTCTCCTCAAGCATCAATGCACTTTTGTAGACGAATTTTCCATTGATTAAAAAACTCAAACCATTCTTTTCTTAGAAGTTATGAAAAAAATACATTTATAGTCACATCAATATCTTCTGAATGAAAACGACGTTCTCGTAAGTTCTTTTTTAGATTAAAAAATAACCAAAAGTCACACATATATATAATAGCTAGATCCGGAGAATAAGGTGGATGTTCTATCTGTTTAATTTTTTTTTTTTTTTTTGAAGTGGTAACTTCTATTGGAGCGATTTGCTATAGAATGAACTTGAATGAACGTCACGTTCGGGAGTGTAACGTTCATTCGGCTTTTTTCGCTTGTATTCGGAAAACTTGTTCCGACAAGATTGGTCCACCCCTAAAAAATCACGTGACTAAAAGAGAGGGACGTTCTCTCAGGTTTTTTATTCTCTTTTCTCCTCTTTATTCTTGTGTCATTATTGAATTTTTCTTTTTAGTGTTGAGGGCACGATATAATAAATTGATGCATTTATGCAGTTAGAATCGTAGGTCCGTTATTTTCGAATGAAATTTTCAAAGAATATCCAGGCATAATAAAGTCACTGCATCTCTTTTGTGGCTAAAGATTTATTTTCGAGTTACAGCCACAGACACACACAACAACAAAACAACATAAAATGAAAACTAACTACGAACATTAATTATTTAAAACCATCTTTCTTCCATGCTCGCCGAAGTCACGTCATTCCGCCATGTTGTCCCCCTTCTCTTTTTCTCTGATTTCGATGGCCGCGCCACCTATAAAGTTTTACATGCCAGACGAATCTTACATATGCCAACATCCCTAATTATGTATAAATTTAAGATATTTTGTTTTATATGAGAAATTAGGGTTTAAATGTGAAATTAGTGTTTTGTTTATTCTGTCTCAAATCTTAATTAACTTAAAAATAATATTAGTTACTTAACTTAAAGCTGCACACATTTTATACTAATGCATCGTTATTGCTGTGTGCCCAACCGGTCATCTAATAAACGTGGCAACCATACGTTTCGGTTTTTTGTTTCCCAAAAGAAGAACAGTCGATGCAAGCTTCAAAAGAGACAATCCCTTGGAAATTTAAAAATAAATCAGATGATATTTCAATAGAAGGGTATCAAGTTTTAAAGTACATAGTGGGTTATTGCGTTTATAATATAAAATTCGAATGCTACGATTACAAATATAGATTTGTTGTAGATAAAAAAAATTAATTTTGATTCTGAAAGTGTCGAAGGGGCAAGATATTTGAGACTTCCGGATAGAGACAGGACCTCTATCCCGAAGGGAAAATGTTCCCTTGAAAAGGGTTCCCTCTACAAAGTCACCCAACAGAAACACATTCCTTATTTTATGACTTGCTCAAGGGCTAATAAAAAGAGGGTTGAAATGACCCTTCAGAAAATACTCTTTTTCGATTGATTGATTGATTGAATATTAACGTCGCATTATTCAGCTACACGAGGGCTTTTGGCGACGAACCACGTAATTTTGAACCATGGTCAAGTGACGTGGACGACACCTGAGCTGGCACCCCCCCTCTCCTAACTACCACACCACACTAACGGGAGGACGTTTCAGCTCTCGACAGATTTAACGTGCATCGTTGCCCTACACGGCGGGTCTTTAGTGGTACTGGGCACGAACTCGTGACAAGGCAAGCCACGATCCGATACCTATACCACTCGGCTACCGCGGCCACATACCCTTTTTCGAAGAGAGATAGTAGACGCAATTTTAAATCAGCAAACACACATACAATTTCTTCAATTGTTTTTCATTTTTTTAAAATTGCAAACGGTAATTATGATTTTACTTTTGATTTATTTTGTATTTTCCCTTAAGACAGAAAACCTCTTGAGTAAAGAAAAAGATCACTAGGGTACCCCGGGATTGTGACACCCGTACTCACCTAAAGAAGGTGAGCCCCCTAAGGGGGTCAAATGATCCAAATGAAGCACGAGGGAGTACGGAACAACGCTTGACGGAGTTTTTTTTTATAGATGTTTAAATAAAAATTTGAATCTAAAGGACTTATAGCCTCTCTATTTCAGCTACCATAAACCTATTGTTTCCTTCTTAGAATACAATTATTTCCCAAACATGATTGTACATTTCGCACAAAAATATTACTTTACGAGTACAGACATATAAATAAATAATTCTATAGGACACACAATACTAACATCCCCTTGTTTTTTATTCGCCTAACTAATCCCTGATATAATATGTTAAAATTTGAAGTTATCATTTCTATCGTGTGGTCATATGCACGCACACTTGTTTTTTGTTTAAGAAACTCAACTGTTAATCCAGCTGTATGGGAAGTTGCATCGCCATGGTGAAGTATTAGTCCCCTAACATTAACTTCTTGGAGAATTTCTGGAAGACATTTAGTGATATACCAGTTTGCTGTTACTGTCTTCTGTTCTTCCAACTTGATGGCTTTAATAAATCCCGTACTTCCGAAGAAAATGGCATACATTACATTTTTCATTGCTCGTCGTCTTTTCACCATTGTTGGCGTGGGATCATCTTCAAAGACACATATTTTGCTTTGTTGACGTGTTAGAAGGTTAAAAAACGGTATGTACGTTTCAATTTTAGAAATGATGCGATGGCCACCATCATTTAGCAATTTAAGGGTTTCTTTACTGATTCTGACATGCTTCTCTTTTTTGGTACTCAATTAAATTAAGGGGAACCCAACGGCAAACTACTTTTTTCATATGTAATTCTTCATGAATAGCTTTGTGTATGGCTGCGGATCCAATGTTAAGCTCCTTCTGTATCATTTGGTAGGTACAGCGATTATTATCCATAAATATTTTTCGTATGGTAGACACATTATCCGGGATTACTGCCGACCGCGTCCTTCCTGTGTGTTCTTCATCCTGAAGAGATTTGAGACCCCGCGCTGCAAAATTCTTTAAACTATCTGAATACAGTAGCATGACATGGAAATTCATCACCAATTGCTAATTGCAGCCGTTGGAAGTGTTCGTCTTGATTTAATCCAGCTTTAAAATCATAAAAAATCATAGCATGACAATGTTCTCGAATCAACTCCATTTTCTCTTCTGTCTAATATTTATTCTACGCTAAACAACTTGAAGTAAGTCAGTAAAAAGTCGTCAGTTGTGTTAAAATACTTTGAATTTTCAAATTAAACCGTTAATTTTTTGTTACTTCTCGTCTGCGCGTATTTCAAAAATTTCAGTTACCCTCGTATAAGCAAACACTCAGTCACTCACATTGTATTGAATCGTGTGAATACTGTAGGGATTCAAAGTCGTCACTTTGGCATTGTGTAAAATTTTGGAAATTGAGGTTTTAACTGAGATATTGTTCACGTCATTTGGCTGAGGTTTAAAATTATGAGATCCATTGTCAAAACCTCCTTGTTTCTAAAATGCTGAGTTAATAATAATAATAATAATAAAAACAGAATTTTTTTTTAGATCCTTCATGAGTTATAATGCACTAATCACCGTCATTTAGCAGAATTGTCTTTAGTTCCAACGTCCTAATAAAGGACACTATCTAATCCCCGCCCCTCCATTTAACACAACGGGGGATGGGTGACTAATCTTGTGATATTCCCCCTCTTGGGAGAATATCTCTCGGAGTATCAGCGTGAGCTAGAGGCGTAGGATTAACGAAAGAACATTATCTTAATATATCTTTATTAAGATATTCAACTTAAACCTTTAACAAATTAAATTATAATAATTAATGAGAGAGAGAGAGAGTCTACGATGGCAAAATACGCAACACACAATATATATAGATAATAACGACTTAACCTAACTCGGACCACTATCAATAACTGAATCGCTTAAACTCAATTCTAATACAATCACTGATTCTAATATTAAATGTTCAATCCTACCTTGTTGCAGTCTGGAGAATCAATAACTAATATCCTAAAGGCAATCTTGTATTTACTTGCATGCACTGGTATGCACCTTGCTTCTCTATGTCTTTTTATCATTTAAAACTTCCTTAACCTTATCCAAACTTGAACCACAAACTATATTAACATTCCTCTACTTGCAATCAACTGCCACAAATTGCCATATCGCTTACTCTAAGTTCCGATGTTTAAAAGCTTGTTAATTTGCAACTTTCATTCACACTTCACTTCTTGAATTTGGTTGGAAAAGAGTTGCCATTAATTCTGGCCCAAAGAACCCAAAGGACATAGTAAAGAAAAGACGCGTAAGCCCGTCACAATCTTAACCATTATCATTTTAGCTGATTGTTCTCTTTTCAAACTTCTACATCCTATTAGATTTGATTTTTTTAGATCTGTTCAGAAGAAAGAGTAGAATGTAATGTAAACTGGAACCTTCGAGGTATGAGATTCGTTATCTATCGCCAACATGAACAACCCAATATATGCTTAGATATTTTATTCATAACTGTTGGAAAGATAAATATTTTGGGAATTGCTTCTTATATATATATATATATATATATATATATATATATATATATATATATATATATATATATATATATATATATATATATATATATAAATGTTTTTCAGTTAACTTTGAATGGATTCAAATTGAAATAAGCTGTCACATATAAAGTAATTTATAATAAGTCATAAAATAATTGACTAAATTCATGACGGTCACATGTGTCTAAACTCTGCTATTTTCCATTAAATTCAAAACAAACTAATATTAGACTTTTACTTGTTGTTCTACTCGAATAGGTAATTATTAAACTTGTTCTTAACTTTGTATTGTTAAATTAATTGTAAAATACACATTGTGCAGCACTGATACATTTATAAGTGTATTATATTAATGTAAATGTGTATTTTATGTTTTATTATGTCAGAATGTATTTTGTTTAGTTTAAGTAAATTAATAATTTTTTAGAATAATCTTTTGTATTCGACTTTTCAATATGCTCGCGCCCCCTTGTAGAGTTATCACGCTTCCTTAGAGGGGTTCGCCCCACGATTTGAGAAATGCTGCCTTATGCGAAATTGTGATTATGAATTTGAATTGCTGTGCAAATTTTGAAGGATTTTTGAATTTCTGCTTGAACTCTTGTGTCTTTTAGAAAAAAAAGCTACTGTTGCTTATAGAAAGATTTCGGATAACTTAGTGTTTATAGCGAAAGAACTTGCCTATTAATTCTATGGACCTTTTGTGCATTTGAAAGAGACCCACCTGGTAACAGTATAAGTAACTGTTGCTTTTGACAAGTACTTCCTAAAAATATGTGGATCTGTTTCGAATATTTTAAAACTAAATTGCAAATTTTTGTAAAATTAAGAATCGCAATCTGCGAATATCTTTTGAATCAATTTTGTATTTAAAACTAACTCTATTAATTGAGCAATCATTATGAAAAACTGTGTACTGAAAATTATTAAAATATAGTTTGAATTTTTTATTAAGTTTTAGTTATTAAGTTTTATTGCTTATTATATTGGCTGTCACGAAAAAGGTGACCTTCGACTTTGACATGCTTTTTATACTTTATTACTGCGTTCTGTTATTACTTGTAGTAAATGTTCATGATAACGTAGGAACATTTCTTCACAATGATTCATATGATTTTTTGAAAATGAGATAATTTATATTTTACTATCTGTAACATATTTATTATTGGAATGCAACTTTATTATCTAGGTGTTATAGTTTTCGTAAGCTGTGTTTATAGATTACCAGAATGAATCTAAATGTTTTTCCCGCTTAATTAATTATATTTCATTGAAGTAAGCGAATTTTATTCAACTATTGCGAATTATCACAGTTATTTCTGAGTGGGGTTCTGAGTAGCAGCATAGCCAAGTTAGTCCTTACTCTAGAAAACCTCAAACTCTGAATGGATCTATCTGATCATGTGATAATGCCTATTTTTTAAAGAGGAGAGTTTTGTAATACGAATATTAAATTTTTATTTATTCTTACTATCAAGAATTTTTCAATTTCATTTGTAATCAAATTTTTACTCCCCCAAACTCATTTGCTCGAATAGGCTAACAGAATTTTAATTTGTTGTTTGTCTAAACTTGAATGGATGTTATACACTTCTCTCCCCCCTCAAGTTTTGATATGGTTAATAATTTTTATCAATTATTTCAATTTTACGCAATAGTAAGAAGTTTTTTGAATTTTTTGTGGAATATTCTAATACGATTGTTGAAAACAGCTCAATTTTTTTTCCAAAAATATGCAAGAGGGTTTTTTTTCGAAGAGAAATAGACCATTTTTATCGCTGTATCAGTATTTCTTAATAGATTGTTGTATCAGTATTTGTCAAGTCTATACAAAGATCAGATTTCTTGTTGATATTTTTTTTACAAGAAGAGGCCACGACTAAGGAAATTAATTTGGGGTCGAGATTTGGTGTAATAGTAGTACTCCCTTAGGGTGTTCAACCCTCAGTGCAATTCCGTCGAATAGCCAGTCAATTCGGAGAAAAAAAGCCTTCGAAATACATGCTTAGCTTATGTACAATTAAATTTCAGTTACGTCCAACGATTTCGTAGCTTAGTTGATACATCGTGTGCATACTATTCACAAGGTCTGAGTTCGATTCATCGGTCCATCTTTTTTGCATTTCACTTGATTATTAATTTATTTAAATAAAATTAAATAAACTTATTTATGAAAGGTTTATTAAATATTAAATGATATTTTATGTTATTATTTTGCATTTTATAAAGTAAAAAAAAATACTCTAACTATATAAATGTTTATATTAAATTTTATGTATAAATATATTTTTATATTAATAAATAATATTTATAATTATATATATAATAAATATTAAGTGAAATTATACATAAAAATTAGTTACAAATAGTTTTATAATGTGAAATAAAATATACTGTAAATAAAATATTATATATAATATAAAATAATTTATAAAGTATATTATTATTAAATTAATTATTTTATAATTAATATAATAAAAAATGTCTTTTTTATATATTAATTTAATTATTTTATAATTTTATAAAACATTTAATAAGTCCTTTTTAAATAAATTTAAATAACTTTAAAAAGTTTATTTCAATAATTTTAAAAGAAGTATTAATTATTTCAATAATAAATAATAAATTAATAATAATTTTAATAATAAATTAATAATAATTTTAATAATAAATTAATAATCATTTTAATAATAAATTGATAACCATTTTAATAATAAATTAATAATCATTTTAATAATAAATTAATAACCATTTTAATAATAAATTAATAATCATTTTAATAATAAAATAATAATCATTTTAATAATAAAATAATAATCATTTTAATAATAAAATAATAATCATTTCAATAATAAATTAATAATAATTTTAATAATAAATTAATAATAATTTCAATAATAAATTAATAATTTTAATAATAAATCAATAATTTTAATAATAAATCAATGATTTTAATAATAATTCTTATTAATTATTTTAAATAATTTTTAATTAATAATTATTTTAAATATTTTAATTAGTAATTATTTTAAATATTTTTAAATAATTATTTTAAATAATTTTAAATAATTATTTTAAATAATTTTAAATAATAATTATTTTAAATAATTTTAAATAATAATTATTTAAAATAATTTTAATTGATAATTATTTTAAATAATTTTATTAATAATTATTTTAAATAATTTTAATAATTATTTTAAAAATTTTAATAATAAATTTATTTGATTGTTTTTACTTTATAAAATACAAAATAATTACGTAAAATATCATTTAATAATTAATAAACCTTTCATAAATAAGTTTATTTAATTTTAAAAATAATTAAATGAAATGAAAAAAAAATTGATCGATGAATCGAACCCAGACCGCGCGCATAGTATGCAGACGATACATCAACCAAGCTACGAAATCGTTGGAGGAAATTGAAATTTAATTGTATAAAATCGAAGCATGAATTTCGAAGACTTTGTTCTCCGAATTGACTGGCCATTTGGCGGAATTACATTGAGGGTTGAACACCCTAAAGGAGTACTATTATTACACCAAGTCTCGACCCCAAATGAATTTCCTTAGTCGTGCCCTCGCCTTGTTAGATTATATTATTGATTGTACTGAATAAAAATGTATTCATTCATAAAAATGAAGATCCTTTAGAAAAATTTAGATATTCATATTTAATTGAAAATTAGAGGTTTGGGACAAGGATGATAAATTAAAATTTATTCGAAACAATAAAGTTTTATTTTAATTCTGTTTTTGTACATTTTTCATCCCAAATTAGATTATTGAGAAATGGATTTGATTTTTGTCCTTTAAAATTGATATTATGCATTTAAAAATTATCTATACTGTTATTTCATAAAAGTTTCCGTTCGGTTTTTGGGAATAAAAAATAATTTCTCAATGGAAATCATAAAATAATGTGAAATCCAATGTATCCTATGTCAATTTTTTGAAAAAAATGAAATAGTATTGAAATTTTTTTAAGGGTAAAGAATTTTTAAAGTAATATATTAACTTTCCTTAGAATTTTAATTATTATTCACTGAAATAATCAATATTCACTTATATATCTACGCTAAATTAAACAGGAAAGAAGAGGGTGGTAGGCTTGGAAATTGGAAAATAGACTAAGAATCAGAGAATCGCAGTTCGTGACCAAGTTCCATCATTTATTCTGCCGTGAAAATTGAAGGATATTGATGATTCCTCCAAAATTTTTACGCAGGATCTTATGGAATATGGAGAATGAAGCACCGACTCTGGCGTCGTCTTATATATATATATCAAACATATGAATTAATTGATAAATGAGAGTTGGGTATTATGGAATACCAATTTACATTTCTGAAAATAACTTTACTGGTTTTTGATAAAAAAAAAAATCTCCAAACTCTTCATGGATATATACTGTAAACGATTGCAAGGAATTATCACTAGTAAAAAAAAGTAATACTTATTTTGTTATAAATGATTTATTTTAAACAAAATGATAAATGGAGGGTATTATGAAATTGTCGGATAATATGAAATAGGTAGTTTAAACTATTGGAAAACTAATTAAGATTTCATACAAAGTAGTTATTTATAACTATATAAGCCATATTTTTTAAAAATACGTAAGTCATTTTTCTATTTCGAGTCTATTTACCGAAGTCACAAATACACTGCTCAAAATAATTAAAGGATATTGCGGTTTTAGGTGGATCTTGTGGCTGGGAAACTTTTTAGCTGATTGATACATGGTCGACAGACGTAGTAGGTTATATGAGAATAAATTACACATGTGTTTGGCAGAAAAAAATGCATTTTATTGCGCATTTGTGTACAAAAGGAAAAAAACACAATTTGTGCATATGAGAAAAAAAGAATAAGAAAAGGTTTTTTCTTCAAAGGAAATCATTTTCAGTAGGGGGTATGGTTTCCACGGACGGCCAGCAACGTTGAGCACCTTTGAGGAATGGAGTCAATGAGGCTATTAATCACGAGTCGGGGTATTCTGTCCCACTCTTCCAGAAGAGCTCATTCCAGTTCTTGGAGAGCTTGTGGGGGTGGTTGGCGGCCAGCAACTCGTCTTCCTATAGCGTCCCTTACGGATTGGATAATCTCTATTGGATTCATGTCTGGAGAACACGCTGGCCATTCCATTCGTACGATTTCTTACTCGAAAAAAAATCCTCCACGAGGTTAGCACGATGTGGCCTGCTGTTATCGTCCATTAAAATGAAGTCATCTCCGATTGCTGCAGCGTAAGGGACTACAATAGGTCTGAGGATCTCATCCCTATATCGGCGAGCAGTCAGAGGTCCATCTCGAATGATGTAGAGGACTGTGCGCCCATCAATGGAGATGCCACCATACACCAACACTCCCCCACCGCCAAATCTGACACTTTCGTGCACAAACGCAGGATTATTCCTACTGCCACGGTCCCTCCAGATGAAAATACGCTTATTATCCGGATGAACAGAAAAACGAGACTCGTCAGAAAAAGGAACATTGCTCCATTCATTTCTCCTCCAGTTCACATGCTCTGTTGCCCACTCCCTGCGGTCGCAACGATGCCTTGATGTTAGTCTAACACATACCATCGGTTGGCGAGCATACAGACCTACACCATGGAGCCGGTTTCGGACAGTCTGAGTTGAAACTGTGGTGCCAGTAGCCGAGCGAAGGTGTTGTTGGAGAAGAGTAGCGTTCATATTTCGGTGTCTCTGAGCCGTTAACACTAAATAACGATTTTCATTGGGCGTTGTTGCCCGTCTACGACCTTGTCCTGGTCTTCGGCCTCCACTTCCAGTCTCCAAAAAACGGTTCCAGATCCTGGAGATCACACTTTGTGACTCTTCAATGGCTTGCGCTACTTCGGCTTGAGTTTGGCCCCCTTCTAACCTACCAACAACTCTCCAAGCTTCTGAATCGGTTAAATGACTTCGCTGAGACATTGTACTCATCGAAACAAAGCAGTCACTGAATGCCGATCATCCTTGTCTTCTTTTCAGTTGAAAGTCAAATTTCATTCGCTGCCGCTGAAGCGACGTTTTTGACGTCGAACCCAAAATTAGCATACTCCACAGTTTGAAAATCAGAAAAATTTGCATTTGTGATTATCTTCTTTCCTTTTCGGCAACAAAAATTCGCTTATATCTTTATTTTATATAAAACTTACAATATCTTTCAAATGTTTTGAGCAGTGTATAATCTTTCTCTGCTGTAATACT
Source organism: Trichonephila clavipes (assembly GCA_019973935.1). NCBI lineage: Eukaryota > Metazoa > Arthropoda > Arachnida > Araneae > Nephilidae > Trichonephila > Trichonephila clavipes. Next base: position 304,600 of record BMAU01020065.1, read on the forward strand.
ATGAAGTTGAGACCAAACAGTTGAAGCATCGTATCCAAATTTCCTCATTGGTCTTCGGAGAATTTTCCGTTACAAGGATACATTCTGCGTCTTTGTTTTCTGTATCTTTAATTGATGGCGTGAAGTCTATTGTAAATGATTCATTGCAGCACGTTGAATAATATGGAATTTATTATCCGGAGCGTCAAATATCTGGACCAGTTATTTATACATTTATTTATTTTTTGTCAACTACATGTACTCTATATGAATACGTTTTAGAACAGTGAAATGCTGAACAGTTGTTTCGCGTGAGGCCAAAAGTGACGGGAAAACCCAAGATCGGGGATATTTGGGGGATTTCATTTGTGCGATTTGGTAAACATCTGCGTGGAATATTAGGTCAGTTTGTTTCCAAGGGAGGGGTGTATACGTGCTCTTTTGTTGAGTTGTGAACTGCTATGGCTTCAAATTCAAAACGGAAGCGCAGCGTCTTCAACATAGAGACAAAACTTGAAATATTGAACCGTCTCGCGAAGGGAGAAAGTGGAGCGTCCAGCACGGTTTTATAATGTTGAAACAGATGAAGACGAGGACCACACCAACGACGAAAGTAGCAAGGGTCCATCAAATGCTGACGCGTTTTCTGTGTTAGAGACAGCTATGAAGTGGTATGAACCACAATCAGAGTGCTGTCCTACTCAACTACTGCTGCTCAAGAGAATCAGAGACCTTACAGTGAAAAAAACGAAGGAATACAGTAGTACTGCAAAAAATAAGTGATTATTTTCCTCAATAAATGTAAAATTGCGACAATTTGCTTTTTCTTCAAGCACGTTTCCCGCATGTGATAATTTTTAATACACGTTTAGTGTCTTGTTTCAAAAACTGCTTGGATTTGCACGGATCGCATTCAGTTTTCGGTTATCTGAGCAATCGTGTATCCGAACTGTGTCCGGCCCCACACACACACACACAATTGATTCGGATAAACGACGTTCTACTGTACTAGCATTCTATAATACCCGACATGTCATCTGGGAAAATGAGCCCTTAAACTGAAGAACGAAACATTGTATGCTGAAAAATCGACCACAATGCTATAAACTACAATTCTTCTAGTGTGCATTATGTTTAACTTTAATGTTCAAGTCACACGTGTACTAGTAGGTAAAAATGTTTGAAAACTTACCTAGAAAAACTTTTGAAAATCGTAAAATACACTTTGTTATGTAGAGAGTGGTATGGCAACAAGTGGTCAACTCTCACTGTAATGCATCCTGAGAGTGTCTTCAAGTGTGTCCACGCATTAGCAACTAAAAACAGCCAAAAAACTTGGCATTCTATACTACCCGACTCTTCTTTGTAATTATATATTCTGCAGAGAGGCTGTTGTGCAAATCTTATCAGATATTTATCGCAAGGTGAAATTTTGTCGTAAATGAAATCTTATCACGCTTAAGTACCTATTTTATAATTATTGTTCTTAGCGTAAATAACTTCTTTGTGTTATTTAGCTTCAATATAACATTTAATTAATATTTTTTCCGCTTAAAATCTTTATAATATTACCTCATGTTTGATGCATATATTACATTGAAATGAACAGAAACATTGCAGAGAGAATCATTTAAGATCTGTTCACTTATCCAGTTATGCAATTAAGTGAAAATTCAGTTTAACTTGGTAAATAGTCCGTTTCGTTACTCAGAGTGATAAACCGATTCTGAACTAAAATTTCTATCTGTTTGTTGCAAAGGCAGGTGAGTAAAGATATTGACAGGGGAATTCCGGTACCAAATTTAGGAATGTTATTATATCGTGTCTGCTTTAAGTTTCACAAAATAATAATATATATTTAATTAAACTACTTGTCTACTTATTGTATAGCCATTGATTCAGTTTTTTTAATTGATGATACTTAAGAAACTTGATTTAATTATGTACATTCTCTTATTTATTTCACATTTATTGGCAGTCGGCTGATATACAAAGAGAATTGATGACAAATATTTATTATTATTATTACTCAAACTGGCTCGCTACCTAGAGCTTTGATCATTTCTTCTCGTATCTTGAAATTATTTCTAGCTAAGAAGTTTAACATTCTGCGATTCTCTATTAAGAAAAAATATATTTATCCATCATTGAATTTTACCAAAATATTGAAAATAAACTTATTAACATTGCAGGATGAATACTTAACAATACGAATTGCGAAATAATTGAAGCTAAAAAGAGAACCAATTAATAAAACAATACGCTTGTAATTTTGTGTTTGTACAAGATGCTATTATTGCTTACAACAAAAAATTGCTGGAGAAATTATGACGGCTACTATAATACAGAAGATCAAAAACTCATCAAGGATCTGCTTAAAAAGTAGTAAGTTATAAAAATAAACTCGACATCTCGGGCAACTAGAAGATATGCCCTATCCACTTGAATGAACAATTCCCTTTGCAAGATTAAAATATATATATATATATATATATATATATATATATATATATATATATATATATATATATCGTAAAAAGTGTGGAAAAAGGATTTACCATTTAGGATCTTAAAAACTGCAAATCTGATTGCAAACTGTAAGTTCCAACTGATGGCTCATAATTATATTGGGATAGAAATGTAGATTGCAGAATTTTCTCGGATCCGTTCGCTTTTTAACTTGCGAATTTTATTTAACTTGCTTTTTAACTTTTATTTAACTTGCAATGTAATTTGTTCGGGTGGAATCTTGGAACTCAATTTTGAAGCTGATGTCTTCAACCGATTGAGCTGAAATTTTGTAGACACGTTTTTGGTTTGTTTTGACCATTTATATTCTGATATTGCACAATTAGTTAAAAAGATGTTTTTTAAAAACCTTAAAACACATAATTGTTTAACCCCTATTGGCCTTTTATTCTGCCGAGCAGCTTATCGTATTGAGCTTAAAGAAGTTCCGTTTTTTCGACCATTTTTAAAAAAGCATCTAATTCTTTCTATCATACTTAGACAAAAAATAATTACAAAATCGGAAAAATCATTTATTTCGCCTCGATACGGTATAATTCTTTTTAAAAAATAATGATATTTTCTATTTTTACGATTTTTTCTAAAATGAGTCAAAATTGATGCGTTTTGATGAAAATGATTTCTAAATCGTTCCGCATGAATTTTTGTTCGTGTTAATGAATCGATATTCTACACTTAAAAAGTTCAAGCGTTTCTCTTTCACTATCAGTCATTTAAAAAATAAAATGCCGAAAACTTTTTTTTATGATCTTTCAAAAAATACACACATTTTTAATTAATCATTTAATAACTTCGTCATTTTAATAGATAATCGCTCGGAACTTTGTTTTCGTTTGTAGAATAGTATTATCCAAATTCTGTACAAAGATTGAAAAAATTGGTTTAAAATTACGGATTTAAATTTTTTTTTTTTGTGTTTTTCGTTTTTAATATAGTAATATAGTAAAGTAAAAAAAAACACAGTTTTAATATTTTGATTAATTTTGATTTGTCCAATGTTGTTTTGGTCTTACAGTGTTTATCCTCCCCATTATTCTCTTGTTGCAGCCCGAGTGAAATATCTATTATATGTATGTGGCCTGGCGGGAAAAAGGTTGATTGAACCTGATCTAAACTGAACAAAATTAACCAGCAAACGACCTTAAAACAATGATGCGTTGAATGAGATGAACAGACTGAGAAACCTGTCCAGCGATAACTAAAAAGTAAAAAAACTTTTTTTAAAAAACAAACTGTGCTAAAAAGGATAAAACAAACTTTTCTTTTAAAATTTTTTTGCTATCAACTTATAACGTCATTGCTCAATTTATAACATGAAAGCTTGTCGCGAGATTTACCTGTGTTGATAAACAAGTAAATTAAATAACTTAATCTGATTTATTTTAATTTTTAAATTTTTCACACTAACTAAACACGAGTGCTTAAATCTCGTGACAAGCTTTTATATTATAAATTGTGTAATGACGTTATAAGTTGATAGCAAAAAAGGTTTTAAAAGTTTATTTTATTCTTTTTAGCTCATTTAAGTAAAAGCTTGTTTTTAAAAAAGTTTTTTTTTTTTTTACTTTTAGTTTATTATATTCAGGTTCAAATACGACTCATTTTGAAGGTGAGGTGGATTTATTAGAATAGCTATTCAACTTTTGGCGAGTGGAAGATTTTGAAGATGTCGTTATGCTTTCTGACTCCGTATGAGTAATCCAAGCAATCACATCGTCTGATTATACAGCTTCTTAGACTCGGAAAGTTTTTTGGTAAATCTTGATTTGCAGTTGTTAATCATGAAAAGGAACATTACACTATAGTGGATGCCCTCTCTATATGATATGTATTTGTGGGAACACCCCCCGGGGTTCCACCCTGAACACTAAGATTAATTTGAGGCAAAGAATGACCAGACGCCATTTGTATAATAATAACTTAAATTTATTCACTTGGTTCAAATATCAAAAATTCTAATGACAAATAGTAAGCTATATGTCTACGTCAAAAAGGGATCTACCTTTAATATTAAATTAAATTACGAAATATGAAATTAATCAATAACTACGAGCAATATCAAAAAGGTTTACCGGAATAGGAGGTATGAGAAATACACGCAACTTGAATTATTAACTTTCATTAACTTAAACTAATTTTATTAAACTAACGCTTGTGGTAAGCGATATTAAACTAGAATATATCACCTGGTAGTAAAGGGTGTTTTTTTAGAGGTATGGAACTTTAAATTGCAATAAAACAACGATTAACATGAATTTTTTTTATTCGAAAGATAATCTTGTGGCATTACATTTTAAATATGATTTCTGGCATAGGACTGCCACGGCTGGCTCGGATGTAGTCCAATCTGGACGTCCAATTTTCGATGACTTTTCCAACATTTGTGGCCGTATATCGGCAATAACACGGCGAATGTTGTCTTCCAAATGGTCAAGCGTTTGTGGCTAATCCGCATAGACCAATGACTATACATAGCCCCTCAGAAAATAGTCTAGCGGTGTTAAATCACAAGATCTTGGAGGCCATTTCACAGGTCCAAAACGTGAAATTAGGCGGTCACCAAACGTGTCTTTCAATAAATCGATTGTGCCACGAGCTGTGTGACATGTTGCGCCGTCTTGTTGGAACCACAGCTCCTGGACATCATGATTGTTCAATTCAGGAATGAAAAAGTTAGTAATCATGGCTCTACACCGATCACCATTGACGGTAACGTTGTGGCCTTCCTCGTTTTTGAAGAAGGATTCCACCAGCCCATAAAGCGCACCAGTCAGTTTTTCTGGATGTAACGGTGTTTCGACATACACTTGTGGATTAGCTTCACTCCAAATGCGGCAGTTTTGTTTGCTGACGTAGCCATTCAACCAGAAATGCGCTTCATCACTAAACAAAATTCGCTTATGAAAATCGGGAACAACGGCAATCTCGTTTTGGGCACATTCGACGAATCTACGCCTTGCTTGATGATCGTTTTGATGAATTGTCAAACCAAACTGAGAATAAATCACTTAACAGCTGTTAAATCGGTCGCCATCTTGGAAAGTAATGCCAACTTAAACTTCTATTCCTGGAAAAAAATCGGGTGGGGCTGTGCTGGGGCACACAGCCGTTGGTTTTCACGTGAAACGTCTATGTTAGCGAATCGCTTTTAAAGTAAAAGATTGAAATAAATAAAAACAGGATTGACGGTGTTTTAAGTATTTTAATAAAAAAGAACCGATACATAATAGAAACATAAATTATTATTACAATTAATATTCGACAACGATTTTATTTAACATAGGTCTGTGATATGTGAAATAAGAAACATACGGCATAATGTCAACATTAATATTTCTGGTGAATGTACAGTCTATAGTGGTATTGCCTAATGTTGTCGGTGATGTTTGTACGTAGTTAAGGCCGAATTCATTCCTCATGAACTCAACAAGATAGCTGTTCTGTTGTGGATCGCAATTGAAATCGCCGCATAGAACGATTGGTGTCTCCAAGTCTGGCTGAGAGTTTGGTATTAATTTTGTTAAGTTTGCTGAATATGGCCGGAGTGATTGATAAAGATATAGCTTAACAGCTTCCGCCAACGCCTTAGGATGTATATATACGGCACCGACGATAAACAGCGTAAGATCTTCGACTTTAACGTCCACCAAGCATATGTCGCCCTACATTATGTTTTCTCAAGACTGAATTTCCGCTTGACTTGTTGGCATTTACTATGATTTCGCTACAGTTCGTGGAGCTTTGTAGGTTTCTGTAGATTGCAGAACCTCCGGCTGCGGAAACTCGCACCGGTAATTCAGATGAGATAGACGGACAATGTGTACGATGTTCAAGTGCGGTGTTATTACTTGCCATTGTTCGAAGCCATTGATCATCACAGTGTTCGCGCAATTCATCCAAGTCTCGCTAATTACCATATAATCGGAGTTCATCAATATATTATCGCTTTCAATATCTCCTGCATGGGCAACCAAACTTTGTGCATTGAAAGCAGATACGATCAAAATTAATTGCCGTCGTCGATGTAGGTAGCCACCCTGGTCTTCATTGCGTTCGGCTAGGACGTCTCGCTTACAGAAGGCTCTTGCTTGCATTGACAACGTGGGAAGGCGATGATTGGCCATCCGATCGTACTCGTCGCGAATATCTTTCACCGTTGGCACCGTGCTACCTCGCCCGTGATAAAATTTAAAATCGTCTTTATCATTGGTGAGATACAGACCGTCAATCGATGTTACTCTACTCAGCGCAACGTACACAAGCTGTATCTGTTGTGACTTATCGTAGTTGAAAACGACTTCGTCGAATGTGCCACCTTGCGACTTATGAATGGTGATCACGCTTGCGGACACAACCGGAAATTGGTTACGTCTACACTGGATATTCCCACCGAGCGGTATGTTGGCGGCTCTGGTCACAATAGGTGTCCACTTTAAATCTAACACATCGCGTTTGTACATAACGTGGGGCTTCACTTTTACTCTACATAGTTGGCCCATGCTTGGATTTGGAAACTCCAGCCAAAGGCGCACTCTCTTCCGAATTCTTGTTGAGGTTGACGGCTGAGGTTCAACATCTACTTCTGTCGTTCCATAGATTGTCACCTGTTCGTCTTCAGTGAGATATTCTATTTACTTAAGCGTACCGATTGCGCCATTCACTAGTCCATCTTCAACATCTAAGTTCATAGTAATCATATATGGATATCCGACAGCTAGTTTTAAACTGTACGGCAAGCCGCCCGACTCTACGACGCTCATTTTGTGCAAGTTGCGGCGAGCAGTCGCAACCTCCGTTAGCATATTGTAGCCAATCATCTTGTCGTCTGCAATATTTTCGAACTCAGGTATGAAAGCGTTGTTGTTATATGCGTCAACGTCATGGTTACGATGAAAGAGGCGAACAGTCGCGGGTACGTTTACTTTACACCAAGCTCTACTTCAGAAGCGTGATTCGATCAGAGCAATTTGCTCGGTACCGAGTCTCTCACCGTTACCGATTTTCGTGAGTATTTCCGAGAAGGTGGAATCACTTTGTCTCATTACCTGTTCGAGTGGATCGTAGTCGAGCGATTGCCACAGCACTGGCCCACAGATCGAGTTTCGCGGCCCTTTGTAGACCGGTGAAGCATTTACGGGCGGTAACTGATGAAGATCTCCGCAGAAGATGATGTTAAGATTGCCAAACGGTTGGTCGTGTACACCAGTGATCTCTTGCAAGCGCAGGTTTATTTTATGTAGCACATCGCATTCAATCATGCTCACTTCGTCGATTATGATGCATTTCACACCAATGAATGTACTTCTGTAATTTTGAAGCACCTCTCTTGCCATAGTGCCGATACGTCTTGATTGAGTCGCGGCGTCGGCTTTGCGACGTTCCCGAAACCGTCTCGCTCGCTCGGCGCCGGACATTGGGGTACCTGTGTGTGGCCCATAGCCCCCTCTTTCCAACTATAGCCGTGATTTATATTTCTGGCTGGCTCTTGCACGAGCTGATGCCGACATAGCAAATGTTTATATATTTTTATCACTTTCTGGTTATTTTTAATATAAATACTGTCCAAATTACACTTATTTTTGTATGAATCAATCGGTTTCAATAATCTTGATAAACACACGAAAGAATCACCGCGCTATCAAGTCGGAGTCACGAGTTACACTGAATAGAAACGAGCGCCGGTTTCGCACAGTTAACGCAGTACCCCTCCCCCGCCGCCCCGCTCGACCCAGACCCGGACTCAAGGTCATAACAGTGAGCTGACTATATAAGTGAAATATTCACACCACATTTTTGTTTCTAGGACTAATAGTTTTGTAATTATTAAGGTACGATGATATAGACCTTTTCGTTACGGTCCACTTTTTGAACCTGGTACCCGTATGTTTCGGCGCGATTTTAAAGACGTTTCACGTCAAAAAACACTCTTTACTTATGATCTCTTCAGGTATATTAACCTCCTAAGGTTCCTTCGCTGAATACTAACAGCAATGATCCACTATCGTAATCCAATTGAATCCTATAAACCTTGTCACTACTGCTGTGGCTCAATAGCCTTAATCTCCGCTAACTTACAACGCTTTCCTTATATAAATACTGTATCTACTTTACATAGCTCATCTTCTTTTAGAGGTGATTGGAAATATACGAGAATTTACAATCCTCAAAGACGCCTAAGAATATTAGTGGAAAGGTTTTGTAAAGATTCGTCACATATAGAAATGTGATGGCTGTGTCAACCGAAAAAGGAACGAATATTTTGCGATTTTCTGAATGGGAATTCTCTTATACTTCAATTAAAAGAATAATTACTATTGTTTTGAATAAGAACTATTAAAATAAGCTTTTTGAACAAATCAGATAAAACTTGGAGAGCAACGATTGAAAAGATACCAGAGTTTCCGAGACGGCACGCAGTTACCACCTACAGGCTTGAAAGTAGTCATGATTGTCTTGCTTGATTATTTGAACGAATTCGGAATGCTTCCTACCACAAACTGTGCCCTCTGCAAAAGTGACTAAATTATGGACGCTAAACATTTTTGCGCATGTCCAACGGTCATCGGAAGTCCTTATGATAGGTATTGGAAGGCTGAAGTAGCTACAAGTCCTCCTGTCTGACTTTTATTGTATGATTATTTTGTCATAGTCAGGAGTATAGCCACCACCGTATCAGCCGTATCAATGATACGGGATCCCAACATGTGTAACTACATTTCCACTAACAGGACTCCCATATCTAAAAAAAGGCCTCGAAGTAATTTTGATACAGGGCCCTCTCAGATCATAGTTCCAATTTTATTCTTACATGTTTGTGTTTCTTGTATGTTTGTGCAGAGGGTTTTTGTTCTGGCAAATGATGTGATGCCAAGTGCTATTGCTAAAAATAAAAAATGCATTTTCATGCATTCTAAAAAAATGTAATAAATTTCTAATGGTGCTAAAATAGTTGCAGGGGATATCTGAGACACGAAAAAAATTACAATAAAATAGTTATTATACGATGGCAGTTGTTCATATCAATATTCATATATAATCAATTGCCATGCATTAATTTAAATAAAACGGGATTACCGGATAATTCTCGCAATCATATTTGGTACCGTCAAAGTGCATGCTTAGGTTTGACAGCAGGTAAGTGGACTTCTAGAGTGAAGAATTTATGTTAAGAAATCTAGTTTGAATATAATTCAATATGCTTTAATCCATTGAAAATTGTTGATTGTTAGATAATGAAACGTCAACTCTCGTTTAAAATTGTAAATAACAGTCTTTAATCAGACCCTATTTCAACGTGTCTCATTTTTACAACATTTTAGGTGAAAACTTTCATAAATTCTAAAAGAAATAAAATTATACTTCGGCTAAATTTGAATACTTTATAGATTACTATGATCTAATTTTAAAACTTATTAAGATTTAATTTAAGAGCGAAGTATTAGAGAAAGTAAAATTATATTTCTCAGTCAGCTAAGTTTCTTTTTCAATCCGCACAATTCTGTGTAGACATTAAATTTTTTAGTTTCTTAGTTTTTAAGTCAATTGAATGTTTATTTGATTATTTAATGAAATCCATAATAACTTTAACTTTTCAATATTAAAGTCAACTTCAAATAATTTATTGTTGATTGTAGTTAAATAATTTCCCAACTTCTAAATGGGGAGTTTTATGGGCGAGGAGGAGATAAAAAAATATAAGCTTTGACATTTATTAAAAAGGCGTTAAAATTTTTGATAAATATATTTGAGAAAGTTCAAATCTCTTCACCAAGATTAATCTCTATATATTGTATATATTTTCATATATTTTTTCTGAAATATTATATAATAACGTGGAATTTCTATTTTTCTATTTATATAAAAACAAGTTTGCAAAGGAAGTGATGCATTTATTTTTATAATTTTTTGAAGTAATGATTAAAATTATTACGTGAGATAAGGTTTCAGGGTCTTTCTTTTTGATTTACTAAAATCGGGAATCTTTTTACATTTTTAGTTTAACTTCTATGTTCAGATTTTTCTAAAAAATGCTATTATATAAGAGTAACATATACATTCAACTATTTTTAAAAATTTCAAATTTTAAAGAAATTTTAATTTATTTTTGGAATCTTTCAAATGTTCTTTTTAAAAAACATTTTTTTGTAAAGTACTGCTACGCATTTTTTTTAAAAAAATACATTTCTAGTGAATGGATTAAAATCTTTTATTAATTATTTTAAAATAAAAAGTTAAGATCTATCGAATCTGAAAACTAGCAATTTTTAACAATTTTTCAATACCTTTAAAAGGAAAATTTTACTAGAACTTCTTTAAAAATTGAATTCTCTCCATGGTTTTTCGTTCATTCTCTAGATAATATCATTTTAAACATTTTCGTGATACTTTATGCATATATGCTTATCGGTTCTCAAGATGTTTTCTTTGACACAATATCTTTACAAAAATGCATTTTTTAGACAAATGAATTTTAATTTAATACAAGGATTGTTTCGGCAGAACTTAAACACCTGTAACTTCTCTTATTATTGCGCTGCCAAAACAAAGACAGATTAAGAAAGGTAATTGTTTGGATTCTAAAATGGTAAAATAAAAAGAAATGGAGATTTTCAATATAATAGGTTATCTCAAGAGTGATAACATTTAGAGAAAAGTGTGAATGAGAATTCGATTGAGAAATCGTTAAAACAATTGTCGTTTTAATTAAATGGCTACCGTAGCCTAGTGCCCTTGATTGTGATCTTCAAGGGCCCCGGAATTTTTTTTAATCGATGTCCATGGTTCGAGTCCTAGTTTCATAAGAGCTCTTCCACATGAGTCAACTTGTGCCGCATAGAACAGAAAGAGCAGTCAGTCGGAAGCTAGTTTTGAATAGAAGTTGCCTTGGTTCCTTCACACGTGGTCAAATGGCACTTCCTGATGTGCCTCTTGTGACATTTTCCTGCCATACAGCTGAAAGTCGACTTCTTTTAGTGGATAGGATAACCCCCTTCCTTTGTAGACGTGCACCCTTAAAATATTGCAAGGACTTGTCTTTGGCCATCACCCCAGCAACCTTTGACACCGTGAGAAAAACCTCTTACTCCGCCCACGAGCCGGATGTAACTCCATTATAAAGATGCCGACTGCTACAATTCCGAGATTCTAGAGAAGGCAGAGAGTGGAGATAGTTGTAAAATTTTGAACAGAATGGATTTGACCTCCTCCCTCACAAACATCAATTCGGGGCTCTAATGATCTAAACAATATTTTAATGACTTCAATGTTTTTTTTCTGTAATTAATATCTGTGACGTAAATGAACCCCAAAATTTAAATTAATGAATATCACGCCACCTTTATTTTTATCAAACCACACCCTCAAGCTCTCGAAAACAACGTTCTCCTCCACTATTTGGCTCAACTAAAAGGATATTGTGGGAGTTACTTTCCCACTTTTGTACTGAAAATGGAGACAACTTTTTATTGTTTCATCGGACTCGGTCCTTGAGTCCGGCTTTTCCTTTTCAGTCAACTTTGTGTCCGTGTATTAAAGAATTCTCTCTTCAAAAGGAGTGGTTTTGTGACAGAAAATGTGTTGAGTTGATTGCCATAAAGTTGCCTCGTTGGAACCAACGTCAATATGGTGTATACTCTGTGAAAACCACGTTCTCCTCCCCACTAAGAGTAAAGGGATATTGTGAAAGCTACGTTCTTTATACCTTTTACTTGTGTATTGAAAATGGAGAGAGGCTTTTATATGTTTCGGACTCAATAATTGTACCGATAAGTCCGGTGCTTCCCTTTCAATCAACTTAGTATTCGTGTGTGTGTGTGTGAAAGGAATTCTCTTCCTGTATTACACTAGAGAAGTTATGACTGAAAACGAGATGATTGGCACAAAGTTGCCTCGTGTGGAAACGGCATAAGACAGACATGTAAAATTAATATTGTTGCTCGTTAAGTAGACCTATTAAATTCTCTTGTGGTATCTTTTATCTCCCCCCCCCACCAATTCAGCACATACACACGTCTTCGTGAAAACGATGGCATTGGGGCGTGAATCACGTAAATTTTATGTTAATTTTTATAAAAATTTTATATAAGTGTATTATATAAGTTTAAATGTGTATTTTATATTTTATTATGTCAGAATGTATTTTGTTTGTTTACTTTCATCGACTTTTCAATATGCTCGCGCCCCCCTCGTAGAGTTATCATGCGCCACAGTTTTAGAAACGCTGATTTAAACTCTTTGATCTTGTTTTGTACTTTTTCGAGAGAAATGTACATCAGAATTAATCCTAGAGAAGTAGACTTTTTGAGACAATTGGTGATATGTACGATAATAAAACGGTAAAAAGAACTGAAAAATTTCAAAAGCGATAGTATTTTTCATAAAACCTATTCAGTTCTGAAATCCATTCAATTATTTCCAGTAAAAACTTTTTGGTTTCGTTGGATTGGGTCAGTTTTCGTTCGCTATAAACTTCAACATTATTTATAATTTCGTAAAAAAAACTGTTTGGGGCAATCATGGCAATGCCACTAACTGTCAGACATAAATCTTAACGTATGGGTTTATATATAGTAAATATCCCAGAAATGAATTATAGTTAAAAATCAAGGTTTTTTGACGTAACTTTTCTACTACTACTTTACAGAGATCTGCTTTTTCACCATAAATTGTATCCTCTAAGTTTATTGAAAAAAATAAGTTGTCTTATTCATGTAAAATTATTTAACTTTCTGATTATGAAGTATTTTCGAATAATAATTAATTTTTATTAAAATAATGAAATTTTTAACATACGACTTTTTAAAATCTATACGATAAAAGATTTCAAGATATAAATTAAAAAAAACAGCAAAAAAAAATAATTAAAATAACTACTGCAAAATCGAATGGCTCGTGTATTTTTACGTATCATAATGAAGTTATACAGAGATAAATTTTAGGATAATAATATGTATAAAATAGAGTAAATGCTGTATTTTTTTGTATTACATGCTATAATTATACGTGATGGATTAAATTCTGTTTTGTGTCTGCTTTTTATAACCGTTTTGAATAGAGATAGTGCAGAAAAATTTCCTAATAACCATTTCGATTTATCACTCTGAATAGTGGCCGTGGATGGCCTAGTGGTTATGGTCAATGGCGTGACGCTGAATATTAGACCCCCCATGAAAAGTCAGGTCTTAGGTCCCTAGCTGGATCCTAAAAAGGGTACGTGTTTGGGCTTGGAAGAACAAGCTTTGAATCTCCTAGAATCTTGGGCCTCCCTGTGATGCAGGAGGTGTACATTACGCCACTGGTTATGGTCACGATCTCGTGACCAGAGTATCGCAGTTTCGAGTCCTGGCGCAACTGAAAACTCGTAGTGTAGAGCAGTGGTCCCCTACCTCCGGGCCGTGAACTGCTACCGGTCCGTGAATCAAATGGTGCCGGCCCGTCAGAGAAACATTAACCATTTATCTCTCTCTCTCTACCGACGAAACTTATAAGTACCACTCAGTTTAAAATAACATAGAATAACGGATTTTACGAATATTCTGACAATACTTAGAAGGAATATTCTTTGAAATCCACGCTTCCAAGATATATGGCATCACGGGTTCTATGATGAATATTTTAGCGGGGAAGGAGAATAGTTTTATAGCAGAAATTGCGTTTTCAGCTGACGGCGTTTTCAGCAGATTGCGAAGATTATCATTTTTATTCCGAAAAAATAGTTAATGTCAAAATTTAAGTGTCTTATTTTTTTTGTATGTTAATGAGGACCTTAGAAAACGATTTGACTCTTTATAAGTAAACAGCGTAAAGAGTGTTTTTTTTCCAGGTATAGAAGTTTAAGTTGGCATTACTTTCCAAGATGGCGACCGATTTAACAGCTGTCAAGTGATTTATTCTCAGTTTGGTTTGACAATTCATCAAAACGACCATCAAGTAAGGCGTAGATTCGTCGAATGGGCCCAAAACGAGATTGCCGTTGTTCCCGATTTTCATAAGCGAATTTTGTTTAACGATGAAGCGCACTTCTGGTTGAATGGCTACGTCAACAAACAAAACTGCCGCATTTGGAGTGAAGCTAATCCACAAGTGTATGTCGAAACACCGTTACATCCAGAAAAACTGACTGTTTGGTGCGCTTTATGGGCTGGTGGAATCCTTCTTCAAAAACGAGGAAGGCCACAACGTTACAGTCAATGGTGATTGGGATAGAGCCATGATTACTAACTTTTTCATTCCTGAATTGAACAATCATGATGTCCAGGAGCTGTGGTTCGAACAAGACGGCGCAACATGTCACACAGCTCGTGCCACAATCGATTTATTGAAAGACACGTTTGGTGACCGCCTAGTTTCACGTTTTGGACCTGTGAATTGGCCTCCAAGATCTTGTGATTTAACACCGCTAGACTATTTTCTGTGGGGCTATGTAAAGTCATTGGTCTATGCGGATAAGCCACAAACGCTTGACCATTTGGAAGACAACATTCGCCGTGTTATTGCCGATATACGGCCACAAATGTTGGAAAAAGTCATCGAAAATTGGACGTCCAGATTGGACTACATCCGAGCCAGCCGTGGCAGTCCTATGCCAGAAATCATATTTAAAATGTAATGCCACAAGATTATCTTTCGAATAAAAAAAATTCATGTCAATCTAATAGTACATCGTTGTTTTATTGCAATTTAAAGTTCTATACCTCTAAAAAAACACCCTTTATATAGTTAATTTTACAGTGGAATATCTTTAATTAATTAATTAGATCTAACGGATTATATTTCTCAAAGTTGAGTATTTTGTTTATGTATATCTCTTAATTTTCAATGCAGTGATCCAAAAAAATATTGAATGAAAAAAACTGCAGTAAATTATAATACAGTAGATAAAGGATTAAATTTATTTCGATTTTATTTACAGTGGTGTATTTCTCTTGAGTTTGTACGACTTTCAATGGAAAATCACTTTATATTCTTTTTTTGGTGTAACTGTATTTTATTCTGAAGGCATATTTCGATACAATTAAATTAAAATTACTTAATCAAAGCAATATAAAATATAAACAATCACCCTCACCCCTTCTGTCAGAGGGCCAAGATAAAATTAAAAACGTTGACCGGTTCGCGGCGATGAAACGATTAAGTAGCGCTGGTGAAGAAGAGATCCATGCCTTTTAAATCTGTGGAGGATCAATGTCCTACCGTTGTTGCGGTGCGGTGTGGTAGTTAGGAAAAGAGGATGTGTCAGATCAGGACCGAAGACTCATTTGACCGATAATCGAAATTACGAGGTTCGTCGCCAATAGTCTTCGTGTTTCTGTATAGTATGACGTTAATACAACTCATTCACTCAGTTTGAATAGAATTCTGTCGTAAGTTGAATACTCCTTGCATTTCATTTTAAAATAGATATTTTCATACCCAACTTCCGTCCCCCCCTCACATCGTGCTAAAATTTTATCATTTAAAAAAGTTATTCGGAAATAACCGAGACATGTGAGTGTAGTAACTGAGCAACATTTTAAGAATGCCTCGACCCAATAGTGTCTAGACGGTAAATAAAATTCTTTCTAAATCGATTACAATGACTGGATGTGAATGTATTTTTGCAAGAATAATACAATGAATATGTGAACTAGTACTTTTTTTTTCAAGTAAAAATTTGTGGTTTTGCAACCTGGACGAAATACCACAGAAAGAGAATTATTCTCCCATAAGTTTTTATATAACAAGTCTTTGGATAGTGAGTTCAAAAAACTTAATTCTACAAAAAACAAAACAGTGAGGATACTGCACATTGGAATCATGGCCACGGTGCCTAGTAGTCTTAGTCTCGAGTTTGTGACATGTTGTCGAGTTTGAGTCCCCCAACATTTAAAACTTTTTTTCAGTTTTAAATATTTTTTTTAATTTCCAATGGGGCTATGGATTGGTATTTACTATTGCAGACCTAGTACATTCCTCGGAAGCATGTTTCACTTTTTAGTGCGGCACCATGTACGTGGAATGCCAATCATCGCAATGTTATTTGACGCCAAGTTTCCTCGCCAGAGGGAGGCATCTGAACTCTGACGATGCGAAATGGTGTTTGGGATTTAAGTTTTCCGAGAGTTGTTGTTTCTAATGCCACCTGTCTGACGTAGTCAGATCGAGGCCCACGAAATTCATCGTTGCAAAGGGCTAGAAGTACGCCTGTCGTTGGCCTTGAGTACCATACAGGTGACAGTACGATTTAGCTTGGCGAAATTCCCCGAAGGGACGATAGATGGCGACACCACCCATCTCCACCTTCACAATTTCTGCATAAAACTGAAAGGGAGGGAAATATTCTCCAGTCCCTGCGTTCGTGACTCAGCCCACAAGACTTCGGGCACACTGATTTAACGAGTCGAGTACGTACTCCGTGTGTACTCGGAGGGTATTTGGTGGCATCGGGCGTCGAACCCAGGCCTTCCGGTCTGGAGTCCGATGCTCTAACCACTAGCCAAACAGGCACTCTGAGGCAGTGACGTAACGGAGAACATTTGAACCTCCTGCAAAGTCAGGGTTCGCTCCCCCAAGTTGGATTTTGCAATGGGTAGGTGCTCGGCGGCAGTCAGACTTTGGGCTCCCTAGAACCCTGCAGGGCCACCGCAGCCCTGCAGGGTTCTAGGGAGACCCGCCGTGTAGGGCAGCGATGCACGTTAAATCCGTCGAGAGCTGAAACGCCCTCCCATGGTTTGGTGTGGTAGTTAGGAGAGGGGGGTTCCAGCTCAGGTGTCGTCCACGTCACTTGACCATGGTTCAAAATTACGTGGTTCGTCGCCAAAAGCGCTCGTGTAGCTGAACAGTGCGACGTTAATATTCCCTCACTCACCCTAGAACCCTGCCTCCCGCAATACGGGGGTGTACGTTACGCCACTTTTCTGGGAATCTTTACATACCGCATAATCATATGACATGGGTGGTGTTGATTTTCTGCATCATGAAAATCCACCGACTTGGTCCGGGGTCGAACCCGTAACCTTAAACGTACAAAGCCAGCGACAAACTAACTACGTCACCCAGCCGGTACAGTTTAAATATAAATGATAAAATTTCTATTACACTAAGTGTTATTTCTTACTGTATATTTTATGATACACAAAGAATCACATAATTCTTTTAGTATGGATTTTAAGAATGGAAAATATTCATTCTAAAGCAGAAATCTTAAGAATTTGTATATTCTTCAATGAACTGATTTTTTTGGGGGAGGGGGAATTATATTTTTAACATTACAAACCTTATTTTTTCAACAGAAATCATTTTCTCCGTGATTTTTAATTGCCTAAAGTTATTCACATGCTTCATAGATGTAAAAGAAACTTCCCTTGATAACTATTTTTAATTTCAAAAAGCAAACTAATTTGTTCATAAAATATTTTCTCTGGATATCAACAGAACTATATATATATGAATAAAAAAACCAGAAAAAAATAACCGCATTGTGTATTTTCTATCGAAAGAAGTTTTATCCTGAAACGGCCAACTCGTGGAGACATTTATGTTGTAAAAAAATGTATTACTGTTTTCGGAAATAAGTGCATTTCGTCACGTTTCGCACGTGTTTTAGAAACTAGTGAATCACGGAAATTGTTCGAAACTTATCAAAAGCTTTTTGGAAGATTTTATCAGTCATGTGTGTTAAGTTACAAGTAAATTTGAGGTAAAATATGAACTGAAACGCTGTTTTCTTTATTAATCTCGTTTTCCCCTTTCCATCTTCCTAAAACTTTTGGGTTTTTTTTTTTCGTCTTTTTCACATTTTAATTAGACAATGCTTTCATGCCTAAATTAAACTGAACTCTTACCAGTAATGAATTTTTTAAGTGCTTCTGAGAAATTTTATAAATTGGTAATTGTTTAAAACTCGTTTGCAAGCTCCTATAAACTTCAGAAACATTCTCTAGTATTGTACAGTTAAATACGTTTAACACGAAAGCGCTTAAAATAAAATATCGGTTAACATGTATTTTCATGCATTTGTTTCTTTTAACGCGAAACGGAAATCGCTTAACCCCAAAAAAATTTTGCATCTTGGAATGAACGCTTAATGAAATGTTTGAGAAAGTTTATGGATAATTGGACACTCACACTGTATCATCAGAAGAATTTTTTGTAGCAAATGATGATAATGTGTGTACAGTCCCAATTATGTCTGACAAAATCATTTTGGAGTTTATTAAAAGCTCAAAAAATATTTGAGGTAGATTCCGACGACGAAAATGAAATGAACAAGGCCACTCCTGTTCCCACGTCATCCGAAAGGAAGAATATCATGAATAGTATGCGCAGTTATTGAGACGCACATTCCAATGGTGAAATGAATAATAACAAAATGAACATTCTTATGAACGACATCGAACAATTTGTTGACAATGAGATGCTAAGAAAGACAAAGCAATGAAAAATATCAGAATATTTTCCAAAAACTCAATAAATGTTTTGTTTTTCAAACAACTTGAAAATTTTGCCTTAAATTTTATTAAGTTCTTGTGAAGGTTTTGTTCCATTGATTTTTAAGAAAAACATGCAAAAACGTACATATCTATGTAAATCAAATGTACTAAAAATTATATTCAACAAAATTATTATTATTTTTTTGCAATATCCTTTAACATGAAAAAATATTTCAATCCCCTCAGTTTCGTAATAAACGATTTTCACTATGTGTTACCGTTAAAGCTCGAAAGCCGTTAATGTTTAGATTACCTCGCTTATCTGCATATTAACTAATCTACTCTGTTAAAGTGCGGAATAAAGAGTTTTCGGCAGTTTCACTAAGTAATCTTCACATGTTTCTTTCATTTCCTTTCTGTTTGGAATTTTAATTGAAAACCTTGACTCATTCCAGAATAATTTATCCTAAGTGTTTAAAAACAGAGTGACAAGGACAGTAAATATATTTGATAAGACTCCTTGTGAAATGAATTATGATAAATTTAATATTACGACTAGTGTCACTAATCTTTAGATTGCACTAATAGGTAAGTACAAGTGCATTATTCATTTCTTTAATAGTAATTCTATTTTAAACCATTTGATTCTTTGTATTGTAATTTTTCGACTGATTGATGATTGATTCTATCAACTAATTGGTTGATTGTTCGACAGTATAATTTGATTCTTTAGACATAAAAAGATACACAAACGTTTAATTTAAACACACAGAAACGTTACTGTTGTTCCACCAAAGATCTTATTTTCCACTTTAACGCTTGTCTAGTGGGGATTATCTAGGTAATTCGCAGATTACCTGGATTATTTAAGAAATGAAATAATTTTTCACGCTTTAATAGATCACCCTAAATAATTAGCGGATTAACTGATTTTTCTACATATTAGCTGGACCATGTGCATTTATTTTTTTATTTTTTCTGTATTTTTAAAAACACCTTTTTGAAAATTATCCGTGATACTTTTTAAAACAGTTTTCTAGTTAAAGGTAGTTAACTAAGCATTTGAGATGGATAAGAAATTTATCTTGAAATATCAGAAAAAAACAATGGCGTATACAAAAGAAGAAACCCCATAGACCAACAATTTTTTTTAATTTTTAGCATAAAGATTACGCCTCGTGCTTAGATCTATGTCTTTTATATAAAAAATATAACACCCCTACCATATAAAAAAATCTGTCTAGGTTGTAGATGAACGTACTCCAAAAAAGTTGAAACTATTGAGTTATCTTATAATTCCAGCTGTTCATGAATAATGCATTGACGTGTCTGATAAAATAAGCCGTTATTGCAGAAATGCGTGTGATTATAGTATTATGTAATAGAAATATACATGTTTTTTTTTGGGGGGAGACTAAATACAGGTAAAAAGTGTTAAGATGTGCTTCGGCGTGAGGTTTTTGTTTAAAGCGTGTTTTTTTTCCCCTTGTAGCAGTGGAACTCTTGAAGTTAGTTTTTATTGGTTAAAATAAAACTCTTACCAAGATTGAAATGTTTCTGCACTTGCCAGTTGATGCAGCATTATCTTATTCTATATAAGAAGTGGGAATTCAATTAAGTCTAAGAGAAAGGTTAAATGTAGAATTTTTTAACACGCGTATTTCTCTCTCTCTATTTCATTTCTCTCAAAATTTAGCGTTTTGGGGGGCTTACAGTAGACGAAGTTTGTATTAAACATTTTTAATACTTGTGTTATAAAAAATTAATAAAGTAAAGGGTGTTTTTTTAGAGGTATAGAAATTTAAATTGCAATAAAACAACGATGTATTATTCGATTGACATGAATTTTTTTTTATTCGAAAGATAATCTTGTGGCATTACATTTTAAATATGATTTCTGGCATAGGACTGCCACGGCTGGCTCGGATGTAGTCCAATCTGGACGTCTAATTTTCGATGACTTTTTCCAACATTTGTGGCCGTATATCGGCAATAACACGGCGAATGTTGTCTTCCAAATGGTCAAGCTTTTGTGGCTTATCCGCATAGACCAATGACTTTACATAGCCCCACAGAAAATAGTCTAGCGGTGTTAAATCACAAGATCTTGGAGGCCAATTCACAGGTCCAAAACGTGTAATTAGGCGGTCACCAAACGTGTCTTTCAATAAATCGATTGTGGCACGAGCTGTGTGACATGTTGCGCCGTCTTGTTGGAACCACAGCTCCTGGACATCATGATTGTCCAATTCATGAATGAAAAAGTTAGTAATCATGGCTCTATACCGATCACCGTTGACTGTAACGTTGTGGCCTTCCTCGTTTTTGAAGAAGGATTCCACCAGCCCATAAAGCGCACCAAACAGTCAGTTTTTCTGGATGTAACGGTGTTTCGACATACACTTGTGGATTAGCTTCACTCCAAATGCGGCAGTTTTGTTTGTTGACGTAGCCATTCAACCAGAAGTGCGCCTCATCGCTAAACAAAATTCGCTTATGAAAATCGACCATTATTTTCGAAATAAAATTGCACAATTTGAAAGCGTTGTTCAGGCGTGAGTCTATTCATGATGAATTGCCAAACCAAACTGAGAATAAATCACTTGACAGCTGTTAAATCGGTCGCCATCTTGGAAAGTAATGCCAACTTAAACTTCTATACCTGGAAAAAAACACTCTGTATAAAAATTTATAAATTTAATGTTGCACTGTGCGTTGAGAAATTATAAGACCACTAATGAATTAGTGCGCTTCTGAAGAAGACATAATATGCTAATTGTAATTATTAAAACTGATCGAGAAAACTTTCTGTATAAAAGAGCTAAATTCATGACGGTCACGTGATAAATGTAATCACGTGTTCTCCATTGAATTATAAAACTGACATTACCCTTGTATTTACTGTTTTACATGTAAAATTTAGATAAAATTTCAAATTTGATGATTGGGTATAGATTAACACGTATTAAAATTCTTCAAAAGTTTTTTTTTCAAAATTAAAAATAAAAAACTTAAACTACACGTGTACTTTTAAATAAAGCGCATTTTATTTACTATGAGTGTCATTAATGTCAAATATGTACTTTTTTAAAAGAAAGTTTCTGTGTGTGTGTGCAAATTGTAAAAGTTGGCAACAGCAAAGCGCATGAATTGATTGACTGAAAACACGCGATTACATATATCATGTGACTATGTCGCCGGAATTTGTGAACTAATTGCCTGGAAATATGTAACTGCAGTTATATATATATGTGATTGTGACGTCACATGAATTTGGCCAATTGCAACTTCAAAAGAATTAAGAGAAATTTTATTCAAATCTACTCATTTTTCTAAAAATTAAATAAGATATCTGTTACAGGATCGATTGAGAAAATTAATTTTATATCAGAATGACTACATAAAACGCATGAGCTAGCATTTCTTGAAAGCGGTAAACGAGAGGAAAGATGTTGGTTTTGATTGTTTTTCTAGCTTTACTTGAAGATGCTTCTGCGTAAAAAATTATAAGGGAGAAAAGTCAGAAGAGTTTAATATAACGGTGGTGATAAATCTGGAAGAGAAATAACTGTATAAATAAAGGGTTCTTAAACTACCATTCACAATGACGTATGTAATTAAAAAAGATGATTTTTACAAAATATAAAACGACCTGGTAGAATAAGGATTTTGACAGCTTTGGTCGATCGACAATATTTTTTCAATGTCAACTAAAAAAAAATATCTTCATCTTCAAAAATTTCGAAAAGTTTCAGCTAAACAATTCACATGTCACAGTTTGGAAATCTCCAATCAACTACTATTACAGATTTTGTGAACGTGGGGAAAATATAGCAATGTTAGTGAAACATCATCCAACGGAAAGACTTAAATGAGGCTTAAAATGTTCTGTCATGGAACGACAAGTGAAAACAAACTATATTTTTGATGAAAAAAAATTTAACTTGACGGTCACAATGGCTACAAACAACTATTGACCTGACTTAAGAAAAAAAATGCTTCAGTCGCAAATATGGAGGAGGATAATTTGTCAATAAGAATAAACCTTTAGTTATGATTTAATGAGTAATTTACTACGAAATTTTGAGATGAATGCATTCTGCATAACATCAAGTTATATATATATGATCATTTAATATCATTTGGGTCTTTATTAAGAGGTACTAACTGGATATTTCTACAAATCTCAATGAATTCGGGTTTTTTTATAAAGTCAATTTTAATTCCGAATATTTTGGGTATTATAATAAAAATGATTTAGATGTAGAGCAAGTAATATAAAAACAATTTAAGTCAATTCCTACTTCGGTCAACAAAGAAAAATTTTATTTTAGTTACTTTTTAATCAAATATAATTAGAATTAGTATAAATATGTACAGAGTGTTTTTTTCCAGGTATAGAAGTTTAAGTTGGCATTACTTTCCAAGATGGTGACCGATTTAACAGCTGTCAAGTGATTTATTCTCAGTTTGGTTTGGCAATTCATCAAAACGATCATCAAGCAAGGCGTAGATTAGTCGAATGGGCCCAAAACGAGATAGCCGTTGTTCCCGATTTTCATAAGCGAATTTTGTTTAGCGATGAAGCGCACTTCTGGTTGAATGGCTACGTCAACAAACAAAACTGTCGCATTTGGAGTCAAGCTAATCCACAAATGTATGTCGAAACACCGTTACATCCAGAAAAACTGACTGTTTGGTGCGCTTTATGGGCTGGTGGAATCCTTCTTCAAAAACGAGGAAGGCCACAACGTTACAGTCAACGGTGATCGGTATAGAGCCATGATTACTAACTTTTTCATTCATGAATTGGACAATCATGATGTCCAGGAGCTGTGGTTCCAACAAGACGGCGCAACATGTCACACAGCTCGTGCCACAATCGATTTATTGAAAGACACGTTTGGTGACCGCCTAATTTCACGTTTTGGACCTGTGAATTGGCCTCCAAGATCTTGTGATTTAACACCGCTGGACTATTTTTTGTGGGGCTATGTAAAGTCATTGGTCTATGCGGATAAGCCACAAAAGCTTGACCATTTGGAAGACAACATTCGCCGTGTTATTGCCGATATACGGCCACAAATGTTGGAAAAAGTCATCGAAAATTGGACGTCCAGATTGGACTACATCCGAGCCAGCCGTGGCAGTCCTATGCCAGAAATCATATTTAAAATGTAATGCCACAAGATTATTTTTCGAATAAAAAAAAATTCGTGTCAATCGAATAATACATCGTTGTTTTATTGCAATTTAAAGTTCTATACCTCTAAAAAAACACCCTTTATATACATATGACAGAATGACAATATTAAGTGGCAGTTAATTTTTATTAATTAACATTAAAGTACCGTATTGTCATCCAAAACAATCGTGCACTTAAAATTTCAGTTCAAATGAATGCTTTAAAACGGGAGAAGAAAAAAATGTTTTAACCCTTAACTTCGAAATTATTTAAATTTCTATGAAAAAATTATATCAGCTACTTCTCAAGTGTAACAATAAAAGGGAAAAATATGAAAAAAAATAAGCAATTTTAAATTGAATTTCAATCATTTTTTTGTTTGTTGCAGAAGTACAACATTGCACAGTAGTGCTGTAAATTACAAAACTTCTTTTATATGAGGATTTTATTATTCATGATAAAATGTTTAAACTTCTTACCTGGTAATTTATTTCGTCAATAAACAAGAGGAAGCATAAAATATAATGGATTCTTTTTATAGAAAAAACACAGTTCTTGTGGCATCAGAGATTTTTATAATTGTTGCGATTTCTGGAAAAAATGTACTTCCATCTAGTGATAAAATTAGCATGTGTGTATTTCATTGTAGTAATCTTTTTTCTCAGATAAGTGATTTGTAAGTAATTAAAAAAATATTGAGTCTGTTAAATTAAAATAAATCATATGTTGCAGAAATACAATACAGTGCGGAGTTAAGGGTTACAGTTTGACCCAAGTCACCAAAAATGATGCCAACGTGGCTATATCTTTAATTCTTTTGAATAATTAGTTTTAATCAATCAGTATTTATTAATTATAACTAAATTACCGTATTGTCATCCGAAACAATCGTGTTTATAAAATTTCAGCTCAGTTGCTATTAAAGATTGAAAATTTGAACAAGTTATAGGGAGATAGTGAACTAATAGTAGGAATTGAAAAAGGCCATTTGTGAAGGTCTCCTTGGACCTCACTTTGAGAACGAGAATAAATAGGATTCAGATAAGAACCAGTAGCCATTTTTATAAACAACTTACTTTATTTGGTTATCTTATCCAAATAGAATCAAAGACTTTTTAACAAATATATCTAACTAGTATTATGAGGTTTTAAAGGTAATATCCTTTAAATTAACTTAATTAATGATCCAATTAATTAACAATTAAATAACGATCACGCAGAGATTACCACGATAAGAGATCCCAGATTGATATTTAATATTGTTCCTATTGAACATTTAACTTTAATCTCACTCCTAAAACTTTAATGAGACTTTAATTATAATTCAATATTTACCAAACGGAATCTCAACTCTTCTTGAGATTAAATTATCTCCAACAAGAAATCTTCAATTTAACTTCACTATAACTTTCTGCTTCAATCTCTATCTCCTACTGCTCTAACTTTACTATTCCGTTTGACTTAAATACTTTATCTAATCTGCATAACAAGGAATCCTGTCCGCTTTTTGGAGTTGATTGGAAATAGGTAGGGAATTAAATTTCCCTAAAAAGGACGACTCAGAAGGTTAGTGATAAAGTTCCGTATAGATTTGTCACACATTCTTAATCATAGTTATAATTTAGAAAATTGAAACTTTTTTAAGAATGTTTCCAGTTAAACTTATGGAAAAGTGCAAAAAAAACAACAACAACAACAACACCTGTTTGAAATAGAACCAATACATTATATTATTTGGGCTTGACACTTATTTTTATTTTTCCAGCAATGGAATTTTGAGGCAATATTTTTTCCCCTTTGATACTACAGTCGAGTTATTAGATATTTCGTATTCTGAAAGAGTTTCGCAATTAGCAGACTTTGAATTATGTTCGTGGATATTCCTGAATACAAGACGCTATTTTTAATGTTATAACTTGGTTCTGGATAAAATAGTGATGAAGATCATGGACACGTAGCCGGTATGTCGCGGGTTAGAGTCCTGGTGACACCGAAAACCAGTCGTGTAAAGGGGACTGATGCAATTTTAATCTGTCGAGCTCAAAGTCCTCTCGTTGGCGTGATGTGCTAGTTTGGAAGTGTGGTGCCAGTTCCCCCCAGCGTCTTCCTTGCCACTTGACCGAGGTTCAAAATTACGAGTTCATCGCCAATAGCACTCGTGTTGCTTTGTAGTGCCACGTTAAGAAAACTCACTCGCTCTGTATAAAATAAGCTTCCAAACAGAAAATATTCTTTTGTGAAAGCCCCTGTCTTATCTTTCTATCTAAATAGTTTCTTCACCTCCTTTTGAAATTTATGGGCTGTTGTCTGTCGTTTAAACTTTCGGTACTTACGTATTATCGCAACAATCGCTTTCTTTCAAGATAACTCAGCAAGTTGGCAACCCCAATTTCCTATGTGTCGTACGCGCTGAATTGCCAATCACGTGCTTCGTTTCATATAATGTCGCTAATAAGTTGCGATAATACGCAAGTCAATCTTCCCGATAATGGCATAAATCGAGATCTTCGTGATTATTAAATTTTTTAGTTCTTAAAATCGAATTCTATTGTTGAGCCGTTTTTAATTGCATAGTGTTGGATATTTTTCTGTATTTATTCACGATTCGCATTTTAATGCTCTTTTATACAACCGTAGGTGATCAGGCTTAAGCGGACATCTTCAGCCGTCCTTCTAAAGTAGTTTTATAAATAATCTTATCCGAATCAATGTTATTTTCTTAAAACTGATTATCCCTAAAAAATCAAAAATCGAAGAGGTATTTGATATTCAATATTTTGCCTTCATGTTGAAAATCTTTCCTGTTTTCTTTTTTGGGGAAGCAGTCATAAACAAAGTTGCCATTTAAGGAAAGACTTCGGCTAGATATTTTGCCAATTCATCAAATTTTAGTTCGTTTTTTAAAATCAATATTATTTATTATCTGTCTAGTAGTGTTATTTATATATTTTGATAATTTTTTTCCGTTTTCGAATAGAAAATGTTAACTCTAGAAACAATTGAAAAAATTAAAGTAGTAAACCTTTAAGCAACATTGAAATAGATTTTAAATTATTTACACTTCTGAGCAAAAATGCTAGTAAAGATTTGATACATTTTTAAAAGAATTAAAATAGTCTTGGATATAAAGTAACTTACTGCTATATATTCGTACTTCAATTTCCAGTTTTTGCGATACCTTATTTCAAAATGAAACATTTATATTTTATTTTTAAAAGATATTTTTTGGAACTGATAATGGACATATTAAATATTAATAAATTTGTAAAAGTATATACACATTTATGTTAACAGCAAAATAATTTTTTAGATGTGTATAGTAATTAAGGCTTCAAGGTGGAAATTTTTACAAATATATTAAATGTTACGTACGAAATGTTTAAACAACTTGTGTGAAAAAAGAAAAACATACTGCTGCTTATATTTATAGATCAGATTAACATGAGGATGTAATTAATTATCTTAAAAAAAGACATACAGTCGAGTCTGTTTTTGTGCGGTCTTTTTTTTATGCGATTTCCTTTTTGTGCGATATTTTTTTATGCGGTGTATAAATTTCAATGGCTTTGGCGCCACTGTAATGTTTTCAATCTATTTGCTAGTAACGTAACGGATAATGTTAGGACACCCCCCCCCCCTGAAAGTCAGGTTTCGCCTTTAATATTTTACAAATTGGGTAAATACGTATTTAGCGTAAGTCAGTCCTTGGGACCCTAGAGTCCTGCCCCTCCCCTCTCCGTGATGTAGGGGTGTACGTTACGCCACTGAAATGTAGACCCTTCAAGACGCTCTGTTCATTTTGTTTTAAACAGTCTCCCGACAATGCATATTCAGTTGCTTTCTTTCAACGGTCCAGCAGCCCGCTCTGGTTTGAAGACGAAATTTTTAATGACAGTGACATTATCAATAATTCGATATATTATGAAGATGGACAAGAAGCCAGATTTTTGAGAGCGGATAAAAATATGCAAGGATCCAGCTACCCAACAAACTGGAAAAGCATTTTCTTAAAATAGACACCAGTTAAGAAAGGAGTATAAAATTCCATACAGGACTTCAATCATGTATAGCTGGTTATCGCGACATTTACAAACAACTGACCACCCGTCCTTCGCCACAAAAACTTATCTGTTACTTTATGTTGCCAAAAAATAAATCAATTGAAATTGGTTCTTCAAGTGACGAAAGTGATTTTGAACTTATTCATTATAGGACTTTGGATTACGATGAGTAGCGATGAATTATGTATGTGCATTTTAAAGACTTATCCGTATATGCAATGAGAAACTATGTTTTTAAAATGTTTCCATGTGTAATATTTTGTTATGGAAGTACTCTTACAGAAATTTCGTAAATAATTGGCATATTTTATAAATGTGACTTTTTTATGCGGTCCCTGTCCACCGCATAAAAAGGTTTTTGCAGTATTTCCACGAATCAGTTTATTTTTTGTAAGAATTTATGAAATTTTTGAATATTTTTTTCGTGCGATTTTTTTTATACGGTCCCTATCTACCGCTCAAAAACAGGTTCAACTGTATATAGAATATTGCATGTAAAGCGGTTTCACTCAGTATTGACCCCTCTATTGATTAATGAATTTCAATTAATACAGATTAACTTATTATTGTACTATTTGGAAAGGTTTTGCGTCTAAATATTCCCACAAAAGTAATCCTAAAATGAACTGATCCGTTTATTGATCAAGGTCAAGCATGATGATTAGTGCGGGCGTATGTGCCTACTCGAATGTCGTGAGAAAAGGCTCGTGGCAGGTACAAACCACGAAGATAAGTTACCTTCACTCTTTATGATAAATTCATCAGACGGTCGCTTTGGTTATCTTGTCATCGGATTCACGTCATACGATTCGCTTTCTTAAAAAAAAATATTTTATATAACATCATTTGTTTTAACCATTAAAAATGAATTAGAAAAGGAAATATGACGCCCTACTTATAATAAAACCAAAAATAAATTGAATGATGGAGAATAAAATTTGAAAATTATTAAAATATAGGAAGAAGACTAATCACATTTTCCAAGGTATCAAGAAATTAAAATTTATCGAATGATTTGAATTGAATAATCCTATTGAACAACGATTCTTAAACTGTGTGAGATCCAGAGGTCCGTAAGGAGAGGGGGAGGGCTTCTCATTTGATGTTAAGACTAATAATATGTACATATACCGTCTGAAAAGCGTAGAACCAGGTTTGAGACAGCAGATTTCAAATATTACACAACTGATATAACAACATTTATAAAAGAAATGCAGCACAATCCTTCTCATTAAAAATTATAATTAATACAGTTAAGTACACCATTTATTTATTTAAATTTAGTATTTTATAATATTTTAAGGACACAGTACGATTCAATTGACCAAAATCGGTAAAAAAATCAAATTAAAATTTTTTAGCCTATATTATTCTTTATATACTTTTCTATAATATCACAAAATTTGAAAGCTCTGAACTTAAAAAACGCAGAATTATGATAGCTTTTATGTTCGTTTTTATTCACATCCCTATAGCAAATCAAAACTTTAAACTGACTTACCTCAGAAAGATAAAATAACTAGTTTGTCTTCATTTAAAATGCTAAGGCTTTTTTTCTATTGCGCCTAATGCTTTGAAATTTTTTTCACCTATTGTTAAAAGTACATGCAACAAAAGTTGGTATGCATTTTTGAATCAAAGCAATATTTATTTTTTTTAAATAATTAAACTCAGAATTTTTATACATTTTTTAAGGAATTTTCAATAAACATTCATAAAAAGAAGTATTGCATGAATACCAACCATGTTAACGCAAAACCCATATCAACTTTTATTACACATAGTTTGACATACGTGTAAATAAAATTTCATGCTTGTGTGCGTAAATTTTTGTAGGGGAGGAGTAGCATTTTAAAATCACTTCTCAAATTTTAAGTTTTTTCCTTAAAAAATTATATGGCTAGCTTCTTAAGAAATTTTGAGCCCAAAATCTGTTTAACATAGTATACATACATAGGAGTTATCCAAAAAAAAATTTTAAAATCCTTAAATTCAAAATTTTTGCGTAAATCGTACCATGTCCCATTAAATAAAATGTTTACTATTTTCTTAAAAGAAAAAAAATATGAGTTAAAAAGTCTGTACAAATAGCAGAAGTGGTCTTAGGCTTATTGAGGAACCTGTAAATCTCTCAGTTATGTGTTAGGAGTCAGAGAGGGGTGTTCAAAATCTTGGAAGTCCGCGATGTCAGTCTGATACATAAAAGGGAGCTGCGTCGACCGGAAGCTTAAGAGCCGTTGCTGTAGAATAATTCTCTGACACAGGAGGAGCATGTGAACACACATTGAAAAAAAAATGATCCAAATGAAAAAAGGAGTCTTTATAAAGAGTGTTTTTTTTTTCAGGTATAGAAGTTTAAGTTGGCATTACTTTCCAAGATGGCGACCGATTTAACAGCTGTCAAGTGATTTATTCTCAGTTTGGTTTGGCAATTCATCATGAATAGACTCACGCCTGAACAACGCTTTCAAATTGTGCAATTTTAAACGAAAATAATGGTCGATTTTCATAAGCGAATTTTGTTTAGCGATGAGGCGCACTTTTCTGGTTGAATGGCTACGTCAACAAACAAAACTGCCGCATTTGGAGTGAAGCTAATCCACGAGTGTATGTCGAAACACCGTTACATCCAGAAAAACTGACTGTTTGGTGCGCTTTATGGGCTGGTGGAATCCTTCTTCAAAAACGAGGAAGGCCACAACGTTACAATCAACGGTGATCGGTATAGAGCCATGATTACTAACTTTTTCATTCCTGAATTGAACAATCATGATGTCCAGGAGCTGTGGTTTCAACAAGACGGCGCAACATGTCATACAGCTCGTGCCACAATCGATTTATTGAAAGACACGTTTGGTGACCGCCTAATTTCACGTTTTGGGCCTGTGAATTGGCCTCCAAGATCTTGTGATTTAACACCGCTAGACTATTTTCTGTGGGGCTATGTAAAGTCATTGGTCTATGCGGATAAGCCACAAACGCTTGACCATTTGGAAGACAACATTCGCCGTGTTATTGCCGATATACGGCCACAAATGTTGGAAAAAGTCATCGAAAATTGGACGTCCAGATTGGACTACATCCGAGCCAGCCGTGGCAGTCATATGCCAGAAATCATATTTAAAATGTAATGCCACAAGATTATTTTTCGAATAAAAAACATTCGTGTCAATCGAATAATACATCGTTGTTTTATTGCAATTTAAAGTTCTATACCTCTAAAAAAACACCCTTTATAAGCTAAAAAGTAGAAGTGATATTCTGCGTTTACTGCATGAGGATAAAGAAAAAATGGTGCGAAAAAAATACTGGTTTTCTAATTAAGAAAGGTTTTTTTTGTGGTTGCTGTTGCACCCTATTTTAGCGCACAATTTTATTTAACTTCAACTTGGCGAATCTATCCTCATCTTAAATAGAGGTCTAAAACAGAAAAATGAGTTTTTGCTGCAATTTGGCACTCTTTGTTTTTTCTTCCTTTGCAGAAGGTATGGACTTCACTATGAAATAAATAAAAGCATTGTTATTTTTTTAGTTTATCATTTTTTTATTAGTTTTAGATAAATTTACAAATATTTTGTTTTAACAAAATTTAATAAGAACGAATTTTTCATTTTCCTATAGCTATAATATTTCACTCAGTGCTGACTTATATATTTATTGTAATACTTAAAAGTAACCGATTAATAGTAATAAGTAGGGTAATTATAATTTTTCCAATTTATATGTTGCAAACATAACTTAATCTTTTTTAACGTAAATACAGCTACGTCTATTCTATATTTCAATTTCCTTTTTGGGTAATAATAGTTACTTTTAATGTTTAAGTTTTAGTCTTTAACAACTTTTTAATACTTTTTTGATGTGTACTTTTCGAAATGAACACAAATGTTTATCGGATAACGTGTATTCCAACTAAAAAAATAAAGCACCCAATCGTAAAATGTTGTCCGGTAATTGTACCCATTAAACACCAATGCACATTATAACATAGATCTATATCTCGAAAATTGGAATTTAGTATTCCAGTCACTAAAAGATCTCGTTTCCTCCTATCACTATTTCCGTCATCTTCTTTTTCCTGGTGTCTTTCCTCAATTCCATGATTTTAAAGTTGGCCTTCTAGAAGACCAACACTTTTGACGGAAGGACTAAGAAAGGAGCCATCTGTCATACTAAGTGTGTAACATCTTTTTTTAAAGAAAGCTTTCACTATTTACCTGTTCATTTTTTACTTTTATCACCTCGAGAAAAATCGCTCAATGAACGAGGAAAATTTTAGTGGGATGTTTTCTGGTTTTGTAGGTTTAGTAATAAGTTCTGGATTTTAATGACATAACAGATTTTGGGCGAAAAAAAAATAGAATTATTAAGCGGATTAAAAACGTTTTATCATAAGTATGACATAAGAGCTGTTTAGAAATTATAAATGCGCAAAGGTTACGAAAAAAAGAAAATGTAAATTTTTTTCTTAAAAAATAGATAAGGCTGATTAAGATTAGTTGACTAAGTTATTTCTATGCTTGATTTGTTTATGGATTATTTCTGACGCATTTCAGATGGGGAAATGATTGTATAAAAATAAAATTTGTTTATCAGTATCACAAAATTTTTTTTGCTAATTTAAGCTTCCTGAGATTTTTTTATTTTAAACTGTATTTTAATACACGCACATTTCTCTTATGTATTTTCCGATGGATGCAGGAATTATATTAAGCATTACACTATTCTAGATAATTTAATTAATATATTTTACATGGAATTAAATCTGACCATGAAAATTTCCAGGAATGACCAGTGGTTTAACTTTAATCAAGGCACAAGAAAATCTGTTAAATCAAATTAAAAATACAGCCTTACTAGCTGGTCTACCCGTTCTTCGCACGGGTGAACTGAAAAATTTAAAAACACAGATTGAAGGATAAAGAAGTTTTTAATGAGTCAGTTTTACATGAATTGCAAATTAAACAAAAAGAGCTTTTTGCTGCATATCTAAGCTAAACAAAAGAAAAGGAAAAAACACACCTTTGTTAAATTTTAAGTATGTAGTTCTAATAGCTGATAAAAAGGATTTTTCTTTTAGTTATAACTCCCCGTAACACTCTTGAGGGTCGATTTTTGAAAATACCTCCTTAAGCTGATCTTTGCTCAGCAACAGTAACACATTGTTAAAGGTTTTGTGTAATGAACGCTTAAAATAGTGTAAATAATTTATATCCGAAAGTGTAATACATTAATATTACTTTCTGTTGTATTTATTTTATGTTAAAATTGTAATATTCGCAAGCAACGCCGTTTCTTAAATTATAATGGCAATTCAATGAAAAACATAGCGAAATGTTAACGATAGAGTCAAGTTGGCAAATGTCTATCTACTTTCATAGCTCGATCTTTATTAGAGCTTTGTAAGATCCGCCGTGTAGGGGAACGATGCACGTTAATACTTTATCCACCGCATTATGAATTACTGCAGTTTTTTCATACAATATTTTTTTTGAATCACTACATTGAAAATTAAGGGATATACATAAACAAAATACTCCACTTTGGGAAATTTAATCCGTTAGAGCTAATAAATTAATTAAAGACATTCCACTGTAAAATTAATCATATACACCGTTCACTTAAAATAAGTAGTCAAATCGTTTTCTAAGGTCTTCATTAACATACAAAAACATAAGACACTTAAATTTTGACATAAACTATTTTTTTGGTACCAAAATAATAATCTTTGCAATCCGCTGAAAACACCGTCAGCTAAAAACGCAATATCTGCTACAAAACTATTCGCCTTCCCCGCTAAAATACTCATCATAGAACCCGTGCTTCCATATATCTTGGAAGAGTGGATTTCAAAGAATATTCCTGCTAAGTATTGGTAGAATATTCCTTTTAAGTTGGTGTGGTGTGGTAGTCAGGAGAAGGGGGTGCCAGCTCAGGTGTCGTCCATGTCCCTTGACCATGGTTTAAAATTACGTGGTCCGTGGCCAAAAGCCCTCGTGTAGCTGAATGGTGTGACGTTAATATTCACTCACTCACTCATTCCAAAAAATACAGTACAGTTATAATTATTTTTATATTTAAAAATGCAATATCTGCTTATTCAATTAAAATTATAGCGTTATAATTAACTACTAACCACAAAAAAAATTTGAAAATTTGTCCAAATGATGTAGTGTGAAAGAGAAAGTTTATTTACTTTAAATACCAAAACAGATAAAAGCATTTATTTTGAAAAAAGATCAATTTCTTACAACCAAATGTGCATAATAAAATCACAAAAAACCAGTCAAATAAGAGAAATTTATAACAACCTCTATCTTCAAAACTTAGTTTTATTCTGAAATAAAAAAAAATTAGCGATTATGCTGATCACAGGAATTAGTTAGAAGCGAGCGCTTTGCGTAGCCAAAACAAAAAGGATTTCTTCACAAACAAAAGATAGATATATGCTGTCGTGGACATTTTTGCAGCACACGCCAGAATTGCTTGCAGATGGCAGAATTTTTTCCTACTTGACAAATATCG
Organism: Trichonephila clavipes; assembly: GCA_019973935.1. Taxonomy (NCBI): domain Eukaryota; kingdom Metazoa; phylum Arthropoda; class Arachnida; order Araneae; family Nephilidae; genus Trichonephila; species Trichonephila clavipes. The sequence goes on from BMAU01020065.1 coordinate 339,288, forward strand.
TTATATTTTGGACACTTTACATAATATCTATAAATTATAGCCTATGCTATAAATTATAGCATATGTTGTATTCTGATCTACGAGCTATATTACTGTAAAGTTTCATTAAAATCCATTCAGTTGTTTTTGCGTGAAAGACGGCCAAACATCCTCACAAACTTTCGCATTTATAATATATATCTAGATAAATTGTTTGAAAATTCATTTATTTAATTCAAATGTATTTAAAAATGTAATTTTTAAATGTAATTAAAATTAATAATATCGTTTGATGAAAATTTGTTTGGCTGTTCATGCATGTAAATTCGGTGAAAGCACGTGTATATTTGATGAATTGCTTCGACAATCTCTGCATGTTAAATAAAAAAATCATTCGATAAATACTTGGTGAATTCTAGAAAATGTAATATAATTACTTCCTTCGCGGCTAATCGTCAAGGATAAAACTTTTTATCCGGTGAAAAAAAAAAAGCCAAATTTTTTTAAAGAACATTTGAGCGGTTTGAAAAAGAACAAATCTACCTTGTCTGGAAAAAATTATTGCGGCAACTAAATCAATACTCGCTTTTTAGTTTTTAATAATATAACTCATATTTTTTAACACCCTTTTATAAGTTTCACTTGTTTGTAACGGAATCTTTGAACTCAATTTTTACCCGTTTAAAAGGTCAGATTAATTCGAAATTTTGCTCACTTGTCCAGCACCAATGGCAATACAATAATTTAATTAGTTTGTTCCATTGTCATGATGAGGATCATCAAGATTAACGATTTCTCGTTTTCAGATCCAGATCTGACGAATAAAAGATTAAGTTACTACTTAGTTCGATTAACTATATATATATATAAAAGAGTGTTTTTTTTTAGTTTTTTGAACTATAATTTATTTTTAAATCTCCGTTATAATTTTAAGGTAGTTTCTGCAGGGGGAGGAGCTTCTGGTATCTTTCTTTATTTTATTATTTATCAATATTTTATCTGAAAGGTTAACCTTGGTTACACAAATCTTTGTACTTCTAGAGCAATATAAATTTTTTAAACCCCCTCCCCCTTTTTTTCTCCTAGAAAATTTAACCTGACTTCTTTAACTTGTCGTAAGTAGGGGGTCAATAGTTGTTAAACCGCTGTTAACTGTGAGTGATTGTATTGATATAAATTGTGCGATAATGTGAGTCTCAACATTGACACGAGAATTTTCATTGCAACTCCAATTTAACATGAAAAAAAGAACCCCCTTTATTTGACGTTTAAAGATTTCAAAGAAAATTTATATACTTTACTTCATCAATCCATCCTATAATTTATTGTCTCTCAATTGCTTTGTTTGCAATCTTTTGAGATTATTTTTAATTATTACAAAAGTCCTACATATAAAAGGAAAAATCTTTAACTCTTAAAATTTGATCAATAAAAAAAATCTGGAAAATAATGTTTTAAAGAACAAAAAAATATTCCTAACTGCAACAGTTCACTTTCATGCATATAAAATGGGGAAGGGGTTATATTTATATATACCATACTTATATATATACTCGAATCTAGGTCACCATAGATTCTAAGCCACATCCTAAATTCTCAATACGTTTTTGTGAAAAATAAAGAATAGTGTAAAATGGTTTTTCGCGCGATATCTGATATTTACGAAATTAAAAAAATATTATTAGAACTAATAAGAAGTAAATAATTTATTTTACCAGAATTAAAAACTTTTAAATGCATACATAAACCTGTAATTGCTCTAATCGTCAATATCATGTTCAATTTCTTCCATTCAACGAAATGTTCCGTCATCCATTCTAAGCCGCACCCAATTATCAGTAGCATTAACATAGGAAAAAAAGTGCGGCTTAGATTCGAATAAATGCGGTATATATTTTGTGTGTCTGTTAAAAATAGAAAGAAAAGAATATATTATTGTATACTCTTAGCAGAAATAATATCATCCGAACACACAACAAAAATTACTATCAATTTTATTTTATGAAAAATAAAAGTTATGACATCCACAATATGTCTAAAAGTGTTATCACGAGTGATTGCTTATCAGAAACCACGTGTTGTTGAACCACATGTTAATGGTGTCCAATTACCTTTAATAAACTGAAGTTTAAAATCTCGCTTGTGCATTCATCTATGGGAATCTATAAAAATATTTGCAATCATGTACCTGAATAAAATTTTTAGGTGTTATAATAGTGAATGTATTTATAGTTTATAAGGCTCCTTTGTAGCTTTCTGGTAATTGTAAAATAAATTGTGGAAATACTAGGGAGAAAGATAACTTTAACGTCAGCTAGCCATGGTGCCTTGACTGGTTAAACAACAACCTAACTTTCAAGAAATTATGAGTACTAATATTTTCAATGAGACCGAAATTTTTTTTCAAGATTAACGTGTGGAAAAAATTAACATGCATCTTTGGCAGTCAAGGTCCTCGTGTGACTGGTCGAGAAAATTACGAGAGTTGAAAATCAGTTCAAATTTGTTATTATCGTTATTTAGGATTAGTTCAATATTATAATGTAACCCAATGTGTAACTTAATCCTGATGTTGATTAAAACTAACCATTCATACTAAATTTTAATATTTTGTCGAAAACAAGAAATAATATGGAATTTTGTTTTCGTGAGAAAAGCGGTGCATTTATTATAAATTTATGTTTAATTTTTTTTACCATTATAAAGTAAACACATAGCAGTTATACGTTGAATTCATTTGAGCAATTTCAAAAAGCCAAGAGATTTTAATATTTTATGCTGGTGGAAAAAGGTGAAATTTGCAATCTTCTCAGAACAAATGCCGATTAATGCCCTTCAGTTGAAGACATTTGGAAGGATTCTCACAAGCAAAATATTCTTTTTAATGAAGAAAGAAATATATTATCTTTTCTTATCAAGTACCTATGAGATGTGATAGTTATTATGTATTTTTGTGTAAGTTATCGATTAAATTTGCAATAAAAGTTCACAGTGTTATCTTAATATTTATCTAACTCACATAGAATATTAACACAAACACTTGTTGCCACTTACATTTTTTTAAATTTCATAATGAAACAGAAAAGCTTTGATAAGATTCAATCACGTGATGTGCTGGTGTATTTTTGAATAATCTTTCGTTTTGAAATGTGTTTATTATGTAACAATCATGACATTCGTTAGGTAAAAGTAAACAAAATTAAACGAATTAGATGCATCTTTCCATGTTAAAAAAGTACATCAACAACTGACAAAGAATTATTTATCGATTATCAATCTACTCTACCGTTTACATCGGTTGAAAAAACTATAAAGGCAAATAACGATGACGAAAGTACTGAGCAGAACATGTTGCAACAATGGAAACCAAAGAAATTCAGTTTCGTCATGTTCTTTATGTTAGATGGCTCTCTGGGAAAGAAACAATGCATAAATATTTAAAACCTACTTAAAACTCAATATAAACATTCGATGCAAGTTTGCTGGAGTTATTAATTTTTATTTTAAAAATTCAATCGTGTACGAAGAGTAGTTACTCATCTTGAGTATTTCTTTGAAAGCATATATTCAAACATATGTTTTAATTTAGAACTTTTTCAATTTTAAGGTATTCTGCTATTATTACTTTAGTCGCTGTAGCAGAATAACAAATAGCTCTGTTATTTTAATAAAAGTAATTTGTATTACTCGCATTTTGGGCTAGATTTTTGTTTTTATCGATATAATTGTGTGTTGGGAAAATAGAATGTACTCAATTACGTATTAGAGAGTATATATTGTAAAATGTTGTATTTCCTCCCCTTTTGTTGTATTTACTTAGACATGTAATTATAAAATTAATCAGCGTTATATATATATATATATATATATATATATATATATATCCTCTCCTTGATAGATTCATTACTGTTCTCTTTTCTCAATTTCTTTTTACGATTTTGTTAGGTTCTACAACCACGTGCTGTATTAGACTTAACTTTTCAACTTGGGTTTTTTTTTCCTATTATGTCGAAAATTTCTGCTGTACGGGGATGGTGGATCCATAAAGCATTGCTAACCCTAATTCGCTGGCCTAATTCAGAAATCAGCTTTAGAAATCATAATAGGTCTCCAGTTTAGTCCTATGACTTTTTGTATCTACTTTTGTTGTGTTTGCTGAATTCCAATTTCTTACTTCTTTAGTACTGTGGGTTCTAGTTATTCTTCACTTTTATTTTATTATACTATATATATATATATATATATATATATATATATATATATATATATATAAGTATGTTACATCCATTATAAAATATCAGTACATAAATTTAAAAACATTGTTTATTTCAATTAATGAAATCTGAGTTATTTCGATACTGTAAAAATTCTCAATTTTATTTACAATTTGCAGCGGTTGAGATCATTTGCTTTACTTGTTCAAAGCGAGTCACAGATTTGAATCCTTTACCAAAGAGGAATCATGTAGAATTTTAAAAACTGCTGTACAAAGCCTCTATATCTTTATATGATATGTATGTTTGAGAGTGAAATTTCAGTTCGGATGTCGTATCTATCATCTAATCTTAGTTAGAATGTGAAAAACTTGTCAATTTTGTATATGATACAAAATAAACTTTTAATTTCTAACCACAATAAAAATTGGGACTTCTTTTTTTTTTGTATTTGTATAAGCTGAAGCGTTTTAATTTGTTCGAAGTTTAAATATGATATTTCAAGCTACACAAGAATTTTTTCTGGAATTTTAGTGATATATATCAAGGTTTTATAAATACATTTTCTTCCAATCATTTCATTTTTAATAAGATTGACAAGAGACTTTTATGGCATAATGATACGGAGATAATCGAGATATTGACTGCGTCTCGATAAAGAAGGAAGCTTATTATAAAATGTGAATTCCTGTTAAGCCATGGCCATCTACTTTACTATTTTTGTTAATATAAGGGTTGGTTTGCAAGGAATTTTTTACGAAATTGTACGAAATGGTAAAGCGAGGTCATAATATCAATGAATACTCGTTGTATGGAATTTTTCACCGCACGCGCGAATTATTCCACTATCAGTTAGTTCTTTGAAAAAAGTGTAGGAAGGTTGTTTTCCCTTAAAGCAATTATATTTTTATTTGTCATGCATTTTTTTTCGTTTTTTATATTTTCAATTAAATTAGGCTTTCCTGGAGAATTCTTCCGTCCAAAATTGTGATTCGTAATCGAGAATGCGATCCTCGGGAAGCGTAAGCTATTAAATATATATATATATATATATATATATATATATATATATATATATATATATATATATATATATATTGGTATCATTTTGTTGCTTTGTAACAAAGCGCAAAAGATTTTACCTTATTTCAGCTTTCCTTTGGTGAAAGAACCTTCCGCAAAAAAATTGCATAAATTTAGGTTGTTAGAATAAATAACAAAGAGAAGAAGGATATAACAATAAACAAAATTTTAAAACAACCCCCACCACCACAGCAAAGCTGAACTATATACAAAGTTTAATGACAAAATATTCTTATTAGCTACTAACATGTTTCCATATATCTCATTTTCTTTACCAAGTGGTCGATTTAAATGAATTTAATTTGAACTGTGATTTGTTGTTTACTGTTTTAAATAATCATTTCAATCCAAGAATCGGGCAACCTTTTAATAATTTACTGAGAGGTAAAAATACTTAGAGTTAAGAATATTCAAAACTATTAAAATGCATTTACACATTAGACGAAAAATCAAAAGATTTTCAGGAATCCAATGAATTCTTTCCTTTACCATTCGTAGCCACAAAAATGATTTTGCAGACTTTCGTGGGATATAATATATGGACGTTATACGTTACATTCATCTTTATTTTTTTTGCGTTTTTACAGCCCTTACGAGATGCTTAAAATATGAGAGCGATGTATTAACTCAAACGGTATCTTATCATCTGACAGGTGCAAAGCTTCTCATTCGCCCTCATACGGCATCTACTTTGCAAGACATGTCTTGTCAAATAAAGTGCATTGGTGTGCAAAAATTCTGCACAAAGCTGAAAAATTATCATCGCAACGAACCAAGAAGGCGAAACAGAAGACCGACTAATGTGAAGTATGATAGAGCTTGTGTATATGTGCAGCAAGACTTGCTGAAACACACAGTATCGGAAGAGTATAACTCAAGCTTTGTTGATACACTCAGCATTTTTGTAAAACCTATTACATAGTGTACACCAGTTTCAACGACGTCAAGTTGGTGCTACAGTATGATATATATCCAACAGTTAATCCTATAATTAACATCCGGAAGACTTGACCAGAAGATCGAAGTGTGATTAGATAAGACTTGAAAGTTGGAATCACTCGCAACATCGTTTCAAGAATTTGGAATCATTTCTAAGTACTGGAACTGCTATCCGAGGTGTCAGTCAGTGGCGTAATGCACACCTCTGCATCTCTAGGCAGCCCCAAACCTAACTTTTCAGGGGGGAGCGTCCAAATATTCTCCGTTACGCCACTGGGTTCAGTAATGGTCGCCTTTAAGGCTCTTTACGGTAAAAATACGAGAGCCTGAACTAAACGCGGAACACATTTTCAGACAGAAAAATGCCTCAATTTTTATGAAAATTTACAATATTATAACTCATACATATATTAACTATATAGCGTTTCTAAAATTTCAAAATATTCCTTGAGTATTATTTTTTTTATTTTAACACGTGAAAGGACAGCTCATTTAACATTACGGTCTAGGACAAAAAACGCGAAACGCATTTTATACCAGAAGAAATGGCTCAGCTCTGTCAAAAAAGTGAAGAAATGTTGTTCTCTTAAGGGATAGTGAAGCCAGAATATAATATTAATTTTTTATGTACCTAATTCGGATCCTATTCTTTAACATTAACCGAGCAGCCACGTCGTTTGATAGCATATTGCTTATTATTGTCAGACAATGGAGAAATCCTGCAATATATATACACTCTGTCATAAAAAAAATATATGCACCCAGAAGAAATTGAGCTACATTCACGAAATTTGGTATGCATGTAGTGTATATGAAAATAAACAAATGATTAAAAATTCAGAACAAAATATCATTTTTTATTAAGCGGTTACAGCTTGCAAAGGTTAAAAATCAGTAAGTAGTAAAGCCACCTCTGGCAGCTATACAAGCCGAAATTCGGCGTGGCATCGATTCAATTAGATCACTTATGACCCCCTGTGGAAGATCCTGCCATAGTCTTTGCATCTGCGCAGTTAATTCTCCTGTATCTCGGGATGGCTGCAGTTGCCTTCCCAGCGCGTCCAGACATGCTCTATTGGCGAAAGATCTGGTGACCTGGCAGGCCATGGTAGGACGTCATATCCTTGAAGACATTGTTGGGAGAGTCGCGCAGTATGTGGACGAGCCTGTTGATAAATGGCACCTGGGCGACTTGATAGCATGGGTAGCACAATCGGCGTTAAAATATCGTCCACGTATCTGCGAGCTGTCAAAGTGCCTTGAAGGACCACTAAAGATGATCGTGTGTCCCAAGAAATTGCTCCCCACACTGTCACACCTTGTGAAATTGCTGTATGCCGCTCGACAATAAATGCCGGATCGGACCGCTGGCCGGTGCGCCTCCAGACACGTGTGCGGTGGTCATCAGCACTGAGACTGAATCGGGATTCATCACTGAAGATGACACGTCTCCAGTCTGTCACACTCCAAGTTGCCCGAGGTCGGCAAAAATCCAGTCGACACTGCCTATGATGTGGGGTCAGTGGTAAGCGTCTTAGCGGACGTCGGCTCCTCAAGCCAACTACGGTCAGTCGTCTCCTTATGGTTTCTCTTGATGGCACTGGATGTCTGGAAGGAGGTAAGTGGCATTGAATCGATGCTAGCGACGTTGTTGGTGCCGAAGTGGCCACTCTTCTGATTGCACGATCCTCGCGATCATTTGTGTTCCTGGGACGTCCTGACCCTCCGCGACGGTACACTCTACCTTCTGTGATCCACTGTTGCCAACACCGAGCAACTACCATATCGCTCCGACCGAGGTGGCGGCCGATACGTCTATTCGACCAACCTGCTTCTCTGAGGCCTATTATACGGCCCCTATCAAAGTCCGTCAGCTGCTCGTACTGCCGCCGGTTACGTCTTAGAGGCATCCTACGTCTCAATATCGTCTATCAAAGTCATCAGATTCGTTTGGATAGCCGTACGGCGCTCGTACTCATGCTTTTAAACTCTCCCAGTTGCGCAACTAATATGCGCATAGCACACTTAGCCTTGTCTCATTGGCTTCGAAATTTTAATCATTTGCATATCTCTTACCAGACTACATTCTTGCCGAGTTTCGTGATTGTAGCTTGATTTCTTCTGGGTGCATATATTTTTTGCGACAGAGTGTATATATGTGCAACATATTGAGGATGACTGATATCGCATTTTACAATGACATTTTATTGCAGAATGGTGGGTGGACAGTACAGTACATGCCAATCGCACTTGCATTTTGGAGATAATTTCTTGTGGTGACAGAAATATAAGAATTTAACCAATCAACGATGGGATCAAGTACTCTTTACGGATGATAGCAGATTTATAGTCTGACTATATATATATATATATATATAGATTTATAGTCTTATATATCCAGAAGCCAGTGGGGCACACAGGAATTTTCCAAGGCGGGGTCCAGGGCTGAAAGTTCACCATCCTCGTATTAGGCTCCGATATGCTACCCAACATACTTTTGATTTTGTGGATTTTCGGGAACAAAAAACAGTAAAAAATTAGTTATTAAATAAATAATTAGCATTAATTAATAAAATTAAGTATTAATAACAAATGCTTAATTACATTTTACGTACTATATACGTAGGATTATAATCAATAAAAAAATCGAAGGTTTGGGAATTCAGGACCCGAGGACCCCCTTTGTGTGCAACGCCACTGTTAGAAGCAATATATATAATTTTGCCTAAAATTCAACAACAGCACTATTTTAATGGTCCCTTTATTCTTACCAGTTCATTAATTTGAATTCAAAATTTTGAAGTTTTCCTTATAATATTATAAAGATTATATAAATATCTGGTTTTGATAAAAATAACGAATTGTAGAATCCTCTGCCCATTTTTCGAGAAAATGCAATGTGCCTACACTATGACCATCCCCTCTCACCGACAATCACACTCGCGCGCTCACACTCTTCCTTTTGGTTTCTTATTTTGGAATATTGTTCAAAGACATGTTATTTTACGTCCCGATTCATAAATGTTTAGAGTGCGCTTTAAAATAGTTATGAGGTTTTTAAGGGAATGCAATGCTATTGTAATATTCAACAGACAAAAAGTCAAAGTAAAAAAAAAATGTTACATTTTTAACGTCATAATAAAAATTGTTTTCTATTTTGACTATATTTTTACTCTTAGTTTTTTTTTTACTTTCACTGCTTCCCTGTACTATGCTGATGATAAAAAAAAGTTCGAGTAAGTTTGGTTCCTGATTAGAGAGAGATAATCATAACGATTATTGGAGCGTAAAACAGGAGAAAATGTATTGTATTTAAGTCATTTAAGAAATTATGAATTTAAATATGAAAACGCAACAATGTATTAGTTCGTATTTAGTACAGATTTCTTTTGACAACTTTATCTCAACAGTCTATCGAAACATTATCACAAAATCTTTGTTCTTTGAAATTTTTCTCTTAGACAGCAAGATTATTTCAATTAGGAAAATATATTTTACACCGAAAAATTGTTTAAAGTTATTTTTAATGAGGCTGTGTTAAACGTATCGAGTACTTTTAGTGAATATTTTCGTTGCACACCATTGTTCATTGAATTGAATTTTATACTAAATAAATAACTATAAATTAGAGTCTAATTTTTCATCTGATTGCGTAATGTTTTTTAGTATGATTACTAACTTTAATGAAAGGAGAAAATTACAGTAAAATCCGACGTTGAACGCGCATTTTTAACACAAAAAATGAGATCGAAATTTATGGTTGCGTGTTATTATATATATATACGCCGGGTATGAAAACGAGAGCTTTAAAAACAAAGAAAATGTGAGCATAAAAAAAAATTAAGACTTCTACATAATTCAAAATACTGTTCATTTAAAACGTATGGTATACCAAACGCACTTAAAGACTTGTACTTCAAGAAATATAATATTGTTTCAATATAGCCTGCGATAATTCCTCTAAAAATGACTTCAAAACATAAAAACACTGCAGACGTACGTTTTAGGTTTCTTCATAAAAAAGGGGTGCGCGGTATACGGCGAATTACCTAAAAATTGAAAAATGCAGCTTGAATGTATAGTTTGTTATATGCGCCGGGGTGCGGGCTTTATACCCTAGATTTTTTCAAAAAAATTGAATTGTCCCAGATTGTAGTTCCATTACATTTATACGTATGCCTTTTGTTATTTATGTATAACATTTTATATATTTTTGTAATCCAGTGCTTCTCAAACTTTCAGTGTTTACGATGCAATATTCAATCATAATTTGTATCACCCACCCCCTCCGTACAATAACGATGTATTAAATTCAATAATACTCTACATTAACGCTAAACCTACAATACTTTAACCTCTTCTGTTCCTCTGACGTATATAAACGTCTTTCTCAGTCAGTGTTAATTGCCCCAGACGTATATATACGTCTTCCCGAAGTACTATCTTTTCTGTGAACTGCTATTCATAACATTATTCTGGAGGTTTTGGAAAGCAATAAAATGGCCTTGACAGTGTTAGCGAAGGATTTATTTATTCCTTTTCTATCCCCCGCTCAAGACACACACCACATAAGATTACCTCCGTGCTAAACGGTGGCATTGGGGTACAAATCGCGTAATTTTTTATCGGCATTTAAGGGATTAATTATTAATCGTATAAATTATATTAATTATAAAATAGATTGCGTGCAGTACACAGATACATTTATAAGTGTATTGTAGTTTAAATGAGTATTTTATTTTTTACTTACGTCAGAATGCATTTGTTTGTGTTCTTTCAGTAAGTTAATAATTTTTTTAAAATAATTTTTGTTTTCGACTATAATCAATATTCTCGCGCCTCCCTCGGAGAATTATCACGCCCCCTAGAGGGGCGCGCCCCACAGTTTGGGAAACACTGATGTAATCAATATAAAGGACTTCCACCCAATTTTTCGGCATTCTCTGAAATGTGAAAAAATTGATCTCGTTTATAAAATATTTTTCGTATTCGTGAAATTATAAAATCGTTCAAAATTATCAAAAAAGTGTAACTGAAACTACAGGACGTAAGACTATGACATCTTTTTTTTATCAACCACGGGATTTCTTTCTTTCATTTTGTTTTTGACTTGCAATATTTTTACATTTTAATCTTAAAACTATTCATAAATTTTAGAAAAGCTCAGTTGAACTACGTATGTTGAGTTTATTAGTTTACTGAACGTTTTTTTTTATATTCTTAAGTACAATGCATGGGGACGATTACTCTTTACAGATGAGAGCAGATTCACTTTGAGTAGCGATTCTCATCGCATACTCATCTGGAGAGAGCGGGGAAGCCGCAATCATCCTTCGAACATCATTGAAAGGGACAGGTATGGAGGTCACGGTGTTCTCGTTTGGGGAGGCATCATGCTTGGTAGTCGTACAGACCTTCACATCTTCGACGCAGGTTCAGTCAACGGGACCAGTTATTGTAACGAGATTCTTCTTCCATATGTGCGTCTTTTTAGAGGCGCGATGGGTCTGCAGTTCCTTTTCATGGACGACAATGCACCATGTCATCTCACAGTAGCTGCCGAACAGCTCTTAGAGAGTGAGGATATTGAACGTATGGATTGACCGGCACGATCTCCGGATCTCAATCCCATCGAGCATGTATGGGATTTTCTAGGCAGACGCTTGGCAGCTCGTACCTGACCACCAGTAACGATTCGGGAGCTTCGATTGGCGCTGCAAGACGAATGGGCAGCAATGCCTCAACAACTCATTGACACCCTCATTCTCAGCATGGGCAGACGCTGTGAAACCTGCCTAGCAGTGTCAGGGGAGATCATATCCCCTACTAAAGACTGGATGTTTCTTGTTGGACACCCATCACAGGGATGTTTCGGCCTTCAGTCGCATTGCGCTCCATGCTACTTTTTCAATCCAGCTTCTTTTTATCCCTCTGATTTCTCTTTTAGTAAGTGTTGCTTACATATTACACATATCCTTACGTATTGGGGATCTTACGGTATTAAATGTGTTGATTTGGAAAGCTTTTGTACAAAGTTATATTGAAAAAACCGTCTCGTCCTTAATTTTTGCACACCAGTGTATGTTGAGTTTATTAGTTTACTGAACGTTTTTTTTTATATTCTTAAGTACCTTAGAAATTAAAGCTTATCGATATTTAATTACTTTATTTCAAAAATTATCACTTATTACTTTAAGTGAAAATGTTTGAAATGTATTTGATGTCTTATATATTTATTTTTAATTTAAATGAAAACGGATCGAAGTATTTGTGAATTTTTACTGATGTCTTCGTAGAGATATGACTTTTTTAATTTACCATTCTTGTTTAAAAATGCTACATCCAGAAACTTATAAATCATTTTTATGTCTTATTCAATTTTTTTAAAAAAATGTGAGGGGTAATAAGGAATTTAATCGTACTATTCTTTGTGATGTGGTGCATATTAAGTTCAGGATATATTTTCATCTGTGAAGTGATGTAAAGTTTCTGTCATTTATCATTGTGAATAACTGGCATAGGAGCTTATTTTTAATGAACCTTAATATAATTTTTGTGTAGGCATTATATAATTATTTTAATGAATTTCTTTCAAGTAAAAGATTAAGAGATTATCGGTTAAGAAACAAAAAACATTGTTTTTAGCTTACAAGGACAATAATTATAAGAAAAGAAAATTTATGCTGATAAATATAAAGTTTTATAAATGAAAATGACATAAATTATTGGAAAGTTTAATTAAATTCTTAGTTTCTTAGAATGCGACCAACATACGTTTCAAATATCTCTTGTCGACATGTGTTGCAAATCCTGCTGATTGCTGCCCTAAATTGTATTAAGGTGTGTAGGAAAGCAAAAATCATATTTTTTGACATTTTGTTTACATTTTCAAATTGTATAGATTTTAACCATTCTAGAAATACCTTACTTTAACCTCTAGCGTAATTAGAAGCCCTTAAAAAGTATTTTTAAATAATCGTTAAAACTGGGACACGCCCATTTGAATGGTGAAAAATGTAAACAAAGTACTTCGTTTTTGCTTTAAAGTTAAACGTCTGATATAAACCAAAACATATATCTTTTATTGTAAATTGAGCCTTTTATTTTTTTTATTTCCAAACCGATTAGAAATCTCACTGTATACATAAAAATCAAACTATCTCAAAATGTAAATTTTGAGATAGTTTCGATGTACCTTTTCTGAAAAACTACTGTTCGTAGGTATGTAAATTTTTTATAAAAAATTTATAATGATGGCTAATATATACTGAAATGAGCTTTTTGTAACTCAAATTTATTTTTTATGTGAAAAATGGGTCAAATTTCACTGTGTTTGATAAAATATTTTATAAATTATGAAAAAATACAAAATTAGCTAAAATCTCATTTCAGTGTAATGAGAAAGGTATACTTTAATTGTATGAAAAATTTCAAACATGTACATGTAACAGATTTTGAGAAAAGGTACATCTCGAAAACAGCCAATTTAACATTGTCGGTATAGAGGTTTCCTACTCTTCTTAAAAATTAGCATTGGATGAAAATATCTACGTATATGTAAAACATATAGATTCTATGATGTGGTGTAAAAATTCCAGTTAAACTGAATAATTTAGTTAGGAAGATGTGAAGGTTTTTTTTAAAAATTAACATAATGATATATATATATATATATATATATATATATATATATATATATATAATAACGTGAAAGACTGAAATGTGTTTTCCCCTTCTTTTTTTTTTTTTTTTTTACTTTTTCCCCTTTTGTTTTTAATATTTTATCCTGAGAAAATGGTAAATGTATTAACTTTTTTAGTAGCTTGATTACATTGAATTTTGACTATGTATGAATTCACATATGTATCTACCAAACTTTATACGAAAGTACAAGGCTGCGATAACCTGGTTATGGTCACACGAACTCGTGACCGGCGTGTTGCAGATTCCAGTTCTGATGCATCTGAAATTCCGCATGTACAGAGGCTGATGCACGTTAAAACCTGTCGAAGGTCAGAATCCTCTCGTTGGCGTGAATGAAGGAGTGAATATTAACGTCGCACTATTCAGCTATTGGCGACAGACCTCGTAATTTTGAACCATGGTCAAGTGACAAGGATGTCACCTCAGCTGGCACCCCCTTCTCCTGACTTTTACACTTACAGGAGGGCTTGTGAGCCTCGATAGATTTAACGTGCATCGCCCCATTCGGCCATATCGGTGGTTCTTCAGCGGTAATGGCTCAAACTCATGACACATCGGCCACGACTCCGTCCCGTTGACGGGGTGTGGTAAATGGAGGGAGTGGATGCCATTTCAGGTGTTGTCACTTGACCGAAGTTCAAAATTAAGAGGTCCGTCGCCAATAGCCTGTGATAAACTTGCCATTTCAGATGGAAACTCCTATGTCTGAAAAATTCTAAGAAATATGCTAATTGAAGACTGGGAGAATTTTTAGACTAATTCTAATACCGGTTTATTGGTTTAAAAAATACTCACCTACCACTAATATTAATATTATCCCATATCCTAGGCACATTGTTCAGTTTTTAACAAACCATGGCCAGTTCCCACATTATTTAATCATAGATTTAAATTAAAAACTAACCTTAATTGTCTCTGTGGGTGGATTGGAGATGCGGATCACTTCCATTGCAGTTTTACCAAAAATTATCACCTTACTGAGCCACTGGTACATCCCGCAAATTATGGTTTAGTTCTTTAGTTAACAATACAAATATTTATACGAGGTTAAAATTTTTGTTTCATTTTTTTTATCTGAAGGATAAATTAAGGTGAAGGAGTATAATTAGAAAATGTTGGCGTCACCTGGAGATTATTATTGTTTTTGATACACTTGCAAGATGCTGGAATGATTTTTTCCTCTTATCTTGCCCTATATATGTTATTTTATTAATAATGTGTGATTGTGTATGTGTATTGTGAATTTGCCTTTGTGTAGGGGAGGGGGAGGCGTTGGTTGGTGTTTGTTTACTTTTGATGGTTGTTTCTGAATAAGCGGAAAACTTCTTCTGATTTCATTTTACTCTTCTTTATTTTCACATGAAACAACAAAGGCGTTACGACTTCACAATAAGCATATGATCACATAAACACAAAGGATGAAAGATGATGAAGGATACAGCTGTTTCTACATTTTGATGTCGAGGTGGAGCCAAAAGAGAGCGAGCACAAAAAAACTCGCTTTTTATACCGATAGTGAAAATCGCGTGACTCCTTTGTATCAAGAGCTCTGATTTGTTAAAATGGGCGAGAAAGAGATTTCTGATGTAATAATTCTAGTTGATTTCGATTAAGATTAGGGCGTTAGTTTTGAACCTAAGAATTAAAAGCTTATTTAAAGATTAGTAAAAAAGAGTTAATTAAAAAGGATGCTAGAGGGAATTATTACATATATGTAATTTGTATTATGTAATTATTTATGTATATCGCGATTTTACCTTTAATTTGTAATTATGTATGTGTATTGTGAATCAATCTTTAATTTGCTTTATGTGGTTATATATGTGTACTGTAAATTTCGGCTTTGGTTTGTGTACAGTGTACTTCTTTAAAAATGTAAAAAATAAGATCTTTTTTTTCTCAATAAAATTTGAAGCGGAAGTGGTTGTTTCCCGGGAAACCGGTTTGTAGCTCTAAACCCCTTTTAAGTGAATTCGACTCCCCTGGAGATTCTGCCAATAGCCTTCGTGCTGCTCTTTTGTACGACATTAATAAAGCAAGAATCTGCCTATGCATCGGTTTCGTAATCGTCCTTTTTAAGGATTATTTATGTTACTTTGTTTATAAAAACTTATATTCTATTGTGTAGGGTTTTCAATTCCTACTATTAGCTCACACTCTCAATACAGGGTGTATCTAAACTCTTGGGCAAAACTTTAAGGAGTGATAATAAACATCTAGACAAACAATAGTAAATAGGAAACTTAGGGTCCCAAACGTCTTCCGAATGAGATAGGTGCCATTAAAGTTTAGAGTTCGAAATTTCAAATGATTATGAAAAATGGAAAAATGGGTCGATTCGTTAGCGGTTTTCGCTAAAATTATTCTTTTTGTCAGTATTTTCTAGAAAAATAAATTTTAAGATAAAGTTCAAAAAATGTTGATAGAGGGTGCTTAAAGTTTGGAGTTGCGAACTATTTTTTACTGTTATGTTTCGTATCCCATTAAATGCTTTCAAAAGTTTAAACTTAAATTTTGAGCTTAAAATTTGAATCGTTGGGAGTGGTTAAGTAGCGCAAACTCAAATGTGTTCAGGAGGTGAAATTTGAACTCGCCTACCCTGGACACAGTTCAGTTATTCACAATCTTCGATGCTCGGTCGTAGACTAAGCAGCAACTACTACCCACTATACGTAAAATAAACGAGATAGGGATGACAAAATTAAGTTAAAAAGTTATTTATAACAGACATGAGTAATTTCTCCCCGCAAAATACCCGATTTGCATGCAAAGTGTAGTACACAAGGATTTAATTGTATGGTGCTAACTATATGTAAGGATGTAAAGTTCTACTGCAAAGTGTTCCAGCCAACATAAAGGCTCGTATGTGGTTCCAACATGACGAATTTCCTGCACATTTCAGCGCAAATGTGCGAAGTGCATTGGATACAGCATATCCAGGGCGATGGATTGGACTGGGTGGTCCAATGTATTGGCTGACATGTTCGCTTGACCTTCTCCTGCCTAGACTTCTTCCTCTGGGGCCATATCAAGAGTCTTGTTTACGCAAGCCCCGTCGACTCCAACGAGGCCCTGGTTGCGAGGATTGCCGTCATAGCAGGCGATATCCGGAAGATGCCCGGGGGTATTTGCTAATGTTCGACAGTCCCTCCATCGATGGTGTGAGGCCTGCATCTTTGCTGGTGGACTCTCTTTCGAGCAGTTTTTGCGATTCCGCAAGAAAATTATGCGTGTACCATTTTCTATGTGTCATCATTCATTCATACGCACTACGTGAGTACATCAAGTTGTTTCTTTTTATTTTGAGCAGAGAAGTTGCTCATGTCTATTATGAATATTTTTTTAAATTTTGTCATCCCTCTCTCGTTTAGTTTACGTGCAGGAGGTAGTAGTTGCTGCCTAGTCTACGACACCAAGTCCTACGATACCAAGATTGGGAATGACTGAACTCTGTTCAAAGGGAAGGGAGTTTCAGATTTCACCTCCTGAACACAATTCCGTTTGTGCTACTTATCCACCCCCAATGAATCATATTTTGAGCTCAAAATCTGAGTCTAAGTCTAAGCTTTTGAAAGCATTTAATGTGATACAAAAAAAATAACGGTAAAAAATAGTTGTTCGTCACTCCAAAGTCTAAAGCGCCCTTTATAGATATTTTTTGAGCTATATCTTTAAAATTTATTTTTCATGAAAATACTGACGAAAAGAATAATTTTAGCGAAAACCACTAACGAATTGACCCATTTTTCCGTTTTCTATAATTATTTGAAATTTTGGACCCTAAACTTTAATGGCACCTATCTCATTCGGAAGACGTTTGGGACCCAAAGTTTCCTATTTACTATTGTTTGTCTTGATGTGTACTATCATAGCTTAAAGTTTTGCCCAAGAGTTTAGATACTCCCTGTATATTTATTTAATTATTTATCTTCGTGGAATCTTTGTTAAGAAAATGCATTTTAAAGCGTTCAATTGAGCTGAAATTTTATATACACGATTATTTTGGATGACAATACAGTAATTTAATTATAATTAAAAAAATAATTGATGAAAACTAATTATTCAAACAATTACAAATACAGACACGTTGGTATCATTTTTGGCGACTTAACGACCATTTTGGCGACTTGTGTCAAAACATGAAAAGGTTTTTTCTCACATTTTAAAGCGCTCGTTTGAGCTGCAATTTTCTATACACGATTGTTTTGGGGGACAATACTATAATTTAATTATAATTAATTAAAATTAATTGACGGAAACTAATTATTTAAGGAATTACAGATACAGTCACGTTGGTTTCATTTTTAGCAATTTGGGTCAAAACTTAAAAAGATTTTTTTTTCTCACGTTTTAATGCATTCAGTTGAACTGAAATTTTATATGCACTATTGTTTTGGATGACAATACAATACTTTAATGATAATTAATAAAAATTAATTACCACTTAATATTGTCATTCTGTCCTATGTATATACATATTTATATTAATTGTAACTATTTAATAAAAAGTAGCTAAAATAAAAATTTTCTTTGTTATGATCTAAATAGGAATTCACTTAAATTTTTTTTATTTTACTAGTTTTACTAATTTCGATCAAATGTGATTTTCAAATATAATTAAAAACACTTTTTAAAATTTCTATCCATGAGAATTGTTTTTCAGTACTCTGGGTCGGATTCACTCTGCTCTGTCACGAAAATCAAGCAGAGCTGTAAACAACAAGAATTGGGATCGATAATGATAGCGGTGACGAGGCGAAAGCGAGAATAGAATTCCCGCAGGAGGAAATTGGAAAGGGAAAAAACGAAATAAAAAAAGAAAAATAAAGTGAGAATATAAGACCACGGCTTCTAGGGGATTATTTTATCGAGGCGTGAGCCAAGCGAAATCCTAAAAATCAATAAAACCAGTTGCTTTTGGCATGAATGGCCTTGCGAGCTCACGATGACTTTTCCTCACTATTTTGTGTTGTACTTTGATTTCGAAAGAGCATATTACTATTAGAAAAATCGTCATACAAAAATTAAAGTTACAACGATTAAAACTGGGAATAATTTTATGACATTGACGTTATTTGTTACCGTTAAATAAATAAATAATCTGGAAATGTTTCACAACCTTCGAGTAACTGAGTGATTCAAATTTATTTTTTCGTTTTATTGTTACTTGTTTAAACACAGTGACGTTCATGTCTAGTTATAATTTATAAATTGTTTCGCTAGCTGATAGCGATGTTGTTTTTTTTTTAAAAAAATTGAAGCAACAATTTCGTTTGATGATGAAATATTCTAGTGACAACGTTTATTTATATGCTACATCAGTGTTTCTCAAACTGACGTCATAACCCTACCAGGGGGCGCGAGCCTCTCGGAAAAGTTGAAAAAAATTCTTTTAAAAATTATATTAACTCACTGAAAGTAAACAAACAAATACTTTCTGACATAATAAAAAAATAAAATACTCATTTACAATATAATACACTTATAAATGTATCAGTAGTGCACACTCTTTTTTATAATTAACTTAACAATATAAAGTTAAGGACAAGTTTAATAATTACCAGTGACTGTGGATCTGTCATATATACAATTATATGCCAACATCACTTATCTTGATAATTTGTACGGTTTATAATTAATCTCTTAAATGCCGATTTAAATTTCGCCGATTCGCTTTTCAATGCCCCTGTTTAGCACGCAGGTAAGCGTATGTGGTGTATTGAGGGGTTGGGTGGTAGATAAGGAATAAATAACCAAATCCTCTGATATAAGTGAATCCTTCTTAAACACTGTCAATGTTATTTCATTGCTTTCTAAAGCCTTCGGAATAATTTTATGGATACGAGTTCACAGAAAAGATATAACTTCGGAAAGACGTATATATACGTCTGAGGGCAATAAACGTAGTGGCTGAGTGAGACGTTTATATACGTTGGGGGCTTAAGAGATTTAAGTCGTATTGTATGTTTAATGTCATAGTATTATTGAATTTAACACTCCGCTATTGTGTGTGTATGGAGGGAGGGCTCGATGCAAATTATGATTGAATATTGGTCGCAAACATTGGAAGTTTGAGAAGCACTATGCTACATGAAAGAAAATTTTATTTTATTTCAAATAAATTTGTCAAGACTGTTTTAACGTCTCAAAATTAAGCAACATAGGGAGTATTTTATTTCTGAAAAAAAAGAGTTGTACTTTAAAAATATTATTTATTTCTCTGGATTTTTTTGTAAAAAAAGTATTACATTTTTTTTATATTTTAAATTGTTTAAACATTGAATTTTGAAAAAGTATATTTCATTGTTTAATGAATGCAAAATTAGTTAAATATATAAATTAATAAAAAAAAATAGATGATTTTTAATTTTTCATTTATTAATTTATATATTTATTTTGTTAAATAGATATGGAATACTTTGATAAAAAGAAAATCAAACTATCTGCTGTACTATCCACATTTCCTTTACTTTAAAAAATATTTGAATTTTGATTGTAATAATCGTGTTGCTTAAACAACACAGCCACAATTCCAGTGAAAATTGCCAGAAAAATTATAATTGTGCTCGATATATTTTTATCCTAGAAAGAAAAAAATGATTTTTTTAGTTTTACTTCAAAATTTATATGTGACTGTGGTCATGGACTCGTCGGCTGCGTATCTTGAGCTCGAGTCTGGTGACCCTGAAGACCCACCGTGTAAAGAGGCTGTTGCTCATTAAAAATATCGAAGATCAAAATCCTCCCGTGGCGGGGTGTGGAAATTCGGAGAGGAGGTGCCAGTTCAGGTATCATCCTAGTCACTTGATCTAAGTTCAAGATCACGAGGTCCGTTTCCAGTAGCTATCGAGGTGGCGTATGACTCACTGACTAAAATTTATATTGAAGTTTTAAAATGAACCTAGGTTGTCTAAATTTTCTTATTTAAGAGGATGCAGTTTTCCTCTCACATCATTTAAGGAAATAATAGCAATTTCTAAAAAAAACTTTAATGTAATTAGCTAAACAAATGAAACGTGATTTTCTCGGTTTTAAGACTACCATTCATCAATATATGAAAGTCTTGAAGGAAATAAACAAAATTTTAATATATTAGATACATAGTATTTTGAAAACTGATACTTGTTTGTAACTGTGAAATCAACTGTATTAATGTTTACATAAAAAATTAAGCTTGTTTTTAAAATAGTCTAATCATCAGTTTGATTTATTCAGAATTTTTGCATTGTTTTGTAATGATAAAAAAAAATTAGCGTAAAATCAATTTTTCGCGTTCAAATTAATAAAATTTTTATCTCTATTACAAGCTCACTTAAAAAGAAATCTAGAAAAAATATTGCGATCTAATTAATTAAATTGTCAAGTATATCGATCTTATATTCAAAGTACTTCATCAGTTCTAGATGCTTTATATTAATATAATAAAATTAATTTGAAATATTAGTGTTACTGTTTTAGAGTTAATGTGTATTGAGATTAATATTAGAACTGAATTTCATCGCATGCCGCTAAAACACAGATTGTGTGATGCGTATATAATTACAAAAATAACAATAAAAGTGAAATTTGGTTATATTTTTGAATAATAAAATGTGACTCTATTCAATATCTCCGTCTTGGTCCCTTTGAGCTTTGCAGAAGTATCACAAAAAAATCAAACTATAAACACTGAAGTATAATTTAAGGATTATTTTTGTGTATACACCATATTTTTTAAGAAGCAAGAAACACAGTTTTTTAAAATCACTTCAGCTCATCAAACGTTTTTTCTCTTTCAACAAAATGTCACTTCGAAAAATACCGCATTTATCCGAATCTAAGCCACCATCGATTCTAAGCCACACTCCAAATCCTCAAAAAGTTTTTGTGAAAATTGAAAAATAGTGTGGAATATTTTATCGAGATATCCAATTTTAATACAACAAAATTAATTTAAAATGAAAACTAATAAGAAGTGAATAATTAGTTATTTTACCAGTATGATAAACTTTTAAATAAAGGGTGTTTTTTTAGAGGTATAGAACTTTAAATTGCAATAAAACAACGATGTATTATTCGATTGACATGAATTTTTTTTATTCGAAAGATAATCTTGTGGCATTACATTTTAAATATGATTTTTGGCATAGGACTGCCACGGCTGGCTCGGATGTAGTCCAATCTGGACGTCCAATTTTTGATGACTTTTTCCAACATTTGTGGCCGTATATCGACAATAACACGGCGAATGTTGTCTTCCAAATGGTCAAGCGTTTGTGACTTATCCGCATAGACCAATGACTTTACATAGCCCCACAGAAAATAGTCTAGCGGTGTTAAATCACAAGATCTTGGAGGCCAATTCACAGGTCCAAAACGTGAAATTAGGCGGTCACCAAACGTGTCTTTCAATAAATCGATTGTGGCACGAGCTGTGTGACATGTTGCGCCGTCTTGTTGGAACCACAGCTCCTGGACATCCTGATTGTTCAATTCAGGAATGAAAAAGTTAGTAATCATGGCTCTATACCGATCACCATTGACTGTAACGTTGTGGCCTTCATCGGTTTTGAAGAAGGATTCCACTAGCCCATAAAGCGCACCAAACAGTCAGTTTTTCTAGATGTAACGGTGTTTCGACATACACTTCTGGATTAGCTTCACCCCAAATGCGGCAGTTTTGTTTGTTGACGTAGCCATTCAACCAGAAGTGCGCTTCATCGTTAAACAAAATTCGCTTATGAAAATCGGGAACAACGGCAATCTCGTTTTGGGCCCATTCGACGAATCTACGCCTTGCTTGATGATCGTTTTGATGGATTGCCAAACCAAACTGAGAATAAATCACTTGACAGCTGTTAAATCGGTCGCCATCTTGAAAAGTAATGCCAACTTAAACTTCTATACCTGAAAAAAAACACTCTTTACATACGCGAACCTGTATTTGCTCTAGGTGCTCCATCCAACAAATATTTTTTTGGATTCTAAGCCGCACCCAATTTCCAGTAAGATTAATTTTGGCAAAAGTGTTGCTTAGATTCGAGTAAATACTGTATTTGTTTCATCGTGAATGATCTTTAAACACTTTTTAACATAATTAGTAAAATGGCACAAAGTTTGTAAAAGTTATTACCTATTATTCATCTTTTCACTGGCGTAGTTTGTCCTGAGTGGGCCCTGTATCAAAATTTTTTCTCACTCTTTTTTGGGACCCCTTAATATATTAACAATTTCTTATCACTTACGTTGGGACTCCTGTAACTTGGGGGCCCCATATCATTGATACGGCTGATATGGTGGTGACTACACCCCTGTACTTTTCCATAGTCGAACAGGCCGTAGTAGCCTAGAGTTCATGGTCATGGAATCGTGCCCAGTGTGTCATGAGTTCGAGCCCTAGGGCCACTGAAGATCCAGCATGTAGATAGATTGAGGCACGTTATATTTGTGGTGGTTCAAAGCCCCTACGTTGACGTGATGTGACAAAGGAGGTGTCAGTTCAAGTGTCATTTTTATCAGTTGATTGGGGTTTAAAATTACGAGGTCGGTCATCAACAATCCTCGAGTTGCTTTACAGCGTGATGTTAGTGCGCCCTCACTCACTCCATAATCGAACACCCCAGAATTTTCTTAACACATTTTTCTTCTTATTTTTGTCTTTCATTTTTTTTGGTATCATATTTTGTTGTTTTACTAAAATATTTCTTTTTCTTGTTTTTTACGAAATACTATCATGCTTTTTTAAAGTTTATGTACGAAATTCAGTTGATTAGTATTTTTCCCGGCGTACTTGAAGATGAAAACACCTCCTCGCAATTTTCATATTGTTATGATTTGAAATTTAAGGCTATATATATATATATATATATATATATATATATATATATATATAGTGTCTTAAATTTTAGGGAACTTGTTATACCAGTCTCTAAAATAATGGACTTATCTGGTGGGTACCTGTGAACATTAAATATGTTAGTGCTCAAAATCCATAGATGTTAGGAGAATAGGTGCCAGTTCAAATGTTCATCTTCATAAATTCTCTGTGGTATAAAATAAGGTTTTTAGTCTCATGTTGTCTTTAAAACGACATGTATAAGCAATTCGCCAACTGTATATTTTATTAACTTCATTCTCATACTTGTCCATTATTATACTTGTTATTATCTCTTCAAAGAGATTAAACACTGTTTTTATCTCTTTCTTTAATTATCTTTTACATTCCTTAAAAATGTCCACGAGGTTTTTTAATACGAGGTATACGAGTATCATTATTATATTGGTTTGTTTTAACGTCTAAGATATTAACAGGAAATTCGAACGAAACAATAGATGAAAACTAGAATGCTAATGCTGCATTGTTGATACAATTCTAGAAAATATAGGATGGTTCGCGAACATCTTATATTTTCTGGAATTAAAACTCCATATGTTGATTTGTTCTATAATCATATTATTTGTTTGACAATATTAAACATAAAAAAATTAGTTTGTTTTCAAATTTAAAGACAGTTAGATGTTTTCAAATTTAAATCCAGATAGATGTCCCTGTCCCTTCTGAGAAGTTTTAATAAGACATTATCAAACTACTCGCGTACACTCTTTTCAAAGTAAAGTATGCTGCAATAGCCTTTTTATTTGAAACTTAACTTCCTGATCAAAGATATTCACCGAATGCAGGGGCTGAAATACATTAAATCTGTCGATGCTTATATACCAGTTCAGGTTTCGTCCTCTTTATTTGACACAATTCAAAACTACGAGGTATGTGCCAATAGTAATCGTGTTGATTTGTAGCACGACAAACAATCAAATCCTCCTCGAAGATTCTTGGGCCTGAATCTTCACTGCAAACTACTCTATGCTGAATAACAAATGCTTTAGTTCTTTCCCCCTCCCCTTCCTTAGATTATATCTGAGCAAGGATTGGAATGGAGAAGACCTATAAGTAGGGAATCCATCACTTGACCGGATTTTAGAAACGCATGATTCATTATCTTGTGCTGTATCAATCCACCCATACGATTGGATTTTCCCTTGACTTCAAAGGTTGTGATACCCCTAGGCCCGGGGGTGTCATCTCTCCATCTACGCGATCTAGATTAGTAGGAATAAATGATTGATCACTCATATTCTCCATAATAAATATAATTTATTATTGTCTAAATATATATTGATCAACGCAACACAAATCCTACTAGAGGGATATGATCAGGAGTGATGCTACGTAGTTATCAATTCTAAGTAAAATAGCGTCTAAAATCCTACTCACTATCTTTATGAGAAATTAACCTCAGAATCTTTATCTACTGTAGATTCCTTAATAAGTTAAAGTCCGTTCTATAATTAATCTCTTACTAATATCTCACGGCGAGCAGCACCTCGGCTTTCTGTCTCTTCTTGTATTCTATTTTTCTACTATTATACTTTGATTCTATTACTATCCGGCTTCTATCCCGCTACTATCAGACTTCTATTCAACTTCTATTCTTACTCTCCGGCTTCTAGGCGACCTCTAACGGATTCCTATATGACTAATTCTCGAATGCTAAAGCTCCGTTATATATCTATTCACTAATCTGCATATCGTGGTTTCTTGAGAGAGTTGAATTGAAATAATGCCATTCTGGCCCCAAAGGTTCCCCAAGAGGATTAGTGAGAAAACGCGATAAAACACCGTCACAAGGTTCTTGGGTCTTCTCTTTAAAGTTCATACAAAACATGTACTGTCAGCATTAATAATGGTATAAAAATTATAATGCTGCTGTTTCATTTGATTTTAAATTACGTCGCATTGTGAAGCAATTAGCGGTGGCTATTAGCGACGGACCTCGTAATTTTGAATCACAGTCAAATGACTAGGAGGAAACCTGAGCTGATACCTCTCTCCCCCCAAACATCCACAGCACACCAAAAAGAGGACTTTGAGCCTCAACAGAGAGGCAGCGGTAGCCTAGTGGTCTAGGTCACGGACTCGCGGCCGGCGTGTCATGAGTCAGAACCTAGTACCACTGAAGACCCATCGCGTAGAGCAGCGATACTCAACCTGCGGCCCACCGAGCCTTTTTAAATGGCCCGGTCTTGGTACATTGCTGTGAAATTTTTTTAAAAAAATTGTATTAAGAACTTGGTGAGAAATTCTTTGTCAAGAAATCAAATATATCAATTTTGCGTTTTGTTGTCGGTGTCGTTTGGGTACGAATAGTGTTTTGTTAATGGTAATATGACAGCTGTAACAAAGACATCCTATGAAGTTTGTTATATTATTGGTAATCAAACGAAACCGTTTACTGACGCAGATATTGTGAAGGAGTGTTTCTTAAATGGTTCTAATTTAGTGTTAGCGACAAATAAAAAATATAAAAAAATAATAATTAAAAAAAAGCGCAAAACAGGAGTTTTAATATTTGGATCAATTTTTCACATTTTAAATTTCCAATGTCATCTCGGTCTTAAAGCATTTTTCTCCCCCCGCCCATTTATCTTCATGTTGCGGCCCACGGGAAATGACTAACATATATGTATGTGGCTCGCGTGAAATAGCTGACATATGTATGCGGCCCAGCAGAAAAAAGGTTAAGTAACCCTGGTGTAGAGGGACTGATGAACATTAAATCCGTCGGGGCTGAAACGTCGTGCTGTTGGTGTGGTGTACAAGCTAGGAGAGAGGGGTCCAGCTCAGGTGTCGTCGTTATTTGACTATGATTCAAAATTACTAGGTTCATCGCCAAAAACACTCGTGTTGCTAAATAAGGCAACGTTAATATTCACTCACTCACTCACTCATATTAAAGTGCATCAGTCCCTCTAAACGGCGGGTCTTCTATGACACTAGGTTCCCTACCCGTAACTCTACAAGGTCAGCCACAAGCTCGCAACGACTCGGGTATTGCAGACACTATAATGCAGGTTTATCAGACAAGATCTGAAAGGTGCTATTTGATAAAATTCCGAATGTATTTTATTAATTGGTTTACTATGCATCTCACGTGCCTCCTTAATTAAATAATCCCAAACATTATTTCTACTTATATTATCAATTTATTCTTTTAGATGTCTAGATTAATGTCAAAATATGTCTTAGTGTGATCAGTTTTAGTACAGTTATCTTACGTAAAACATATTATAAATTGATCAAAGCACAAAACTATAATTAACATTTGTGAATGTCTTATTTTACTGAATAGACAGTGTACTTCAATAAAAGGGTAATTTTGTTTTAAAGCAGATATACAGTGAAAATCGTTTAACTCGAAATTGAGAGGACTGAAATATTTTTTCGTGTTAAAGCATATTGCAATAAAAAAACATATATTTAACAAAATTTAGTTTTTTAGAGTACATTTTATTTATATGTTTAGATGTATATATGCATGCATTTAATAAAAATCAATGAAACAAAAACATTTACAAGAACTTAATGAAGTATAATACAATATTTTCAAGTTTTTAGAAAAACAAAATATTTATTGAGTTTCTGGAAAATAGTCTGATATTTTTCTTTGCATTGTCTTTTTTAGTATCAAATTTTAAAGTCTTCGATTTTGCTATCCATTTTACCAATGGAATACGTGCCTAAATAACTGCGCATACTTTTTTTCATGTTCCTCGTTTCGGATGTTTGTGTGTGGCGTTTGTTGGGATGGAAGGTGAAAGTAGCTTAGATAAACAAAATTGGCTCGTGGCTCAAGCCATTCAAGAGAGCATTCGAGAGCATTTCAAAGCCAAGTTAGCTTCCTTTCTACGAAGTATATGAAAACCACCTCTGTTTCATTTCACACCCCTCCTAAATTTCGCCTGCATGGCTGATTTTTTCGTTTCGTGTTAAGAGAAAAAAAAGAGTGTGTGCTTATGACCACACGATAGAAGTGATAACTTCAAATTTTGTAATATTATTTCAGGATTAGTTAGGTGAATAAAAAACAAGGGGGATATTAGTATTGTCATATAAAATTATCTATTCTTATGTCTGTATTCATAAAGAAATATTTTTTGCGAAATATGCAATCATATTCGTGAATTAATTGTATTCTAAGAAGGAAACAATAGGTTTATGGTTGCTGAAATAGGTTATTACTTAAAATTCAAAATTATTTAAATATCTAAAAAAAATCTGTCGAGCGTTGTTCCGTACTTTGCCGTGCTTTCATTTGGATCATTTGTCATAATTAAATTGAATTTTGATTTTTTTAAAAAAAATCTACTTAAGTCTTTGATTTGTCTTTTGGAAAAACTACATTAACATCCCCACCTAAACTAATAGGCAATTTGTTCAAAAAAGTTGATCCAGTTTCAGTGTAGGCAACTAAATTTTTGTGAATAAATTCGATAATTTTCTCTACACTTGGTTTTGGTGAAATATAAATAATAACCATTAGATTTATTTGTCCATTTTCTGCTCTACATTTTGCTGCACAAATTTCTCCGATACATGACATTAAACCCAAATGGTTCAGTAGTATTGTTATCATTGTTACAAACCCGAGGGTAACAATGCTTGGCTTATTAAAACGCATTATTCAAGTTCACTCTCTCCAGCAAAACGCGCCTAAAGATATCCCTTTAAAAATGCATGGAAATGCATAATTGTTTGTCGGGACCGTTGTGTTATTTCGTTTTAACCAATATTTTGTTTTAAGCGTTTTCGCGTTACACGAGTTTCACAATATAAAATCATTCAATAATAATAAAGATCTTTTTGTTTATTTCAGATGGGATATGCTCAACTGGGCCAGAGGACATCGGGTATTCACCTCCGACAATTCAGCCGAGCTTTTGTTGTGGACGATGGTAAATCCAGGGTTCTCTTCATCTCGCTCGATGTCGGAATGACGTCACAAGTCATTTACTTAGAGGTCAGTTAATCCCTTTCCTGTAATTCTGAATTAATGAGAAATAAAAAAGCTGGATGTATACACAGAAGGTTTCTTTAAAAGAACAGAATCACGAGTATTCTCTAGTTATAAGAGATTTGCCCAAAGAGTTTTACAATTTGATCAGTACGGTCTTATTAAATCAATTTTTCTTTAAGGCACATGAAGTAAAACAAAAGAGATCTTAATAATGCATGGAAATAAGTATCACATATTCGTTCATTATTATTATCGAAAAATGGTGATTAAAAGAGAAATTTCTGTGTTTGTATTAAGTCTCAATGTTCTTCCAAGAGAAAATTTGGAAAATTTTGTATAATTTAGAAGCGATTAGATAGAATGCTTTTGATCAGCGGTCTTCAAACTGTGTTCCACGGAGCTCTGGGGTTCCACGAGGCATACCAAGAACTCCCCGAGTCACAATGAAAAAATCGAAAAGAAACTTATAAATCTGTGTGCCAAATGGATTCACGTTCTCCAAAAGGTTTTTATACCTATAAGAATTTAAAGCTCATGCTTGTCATTAAGAAACTGGATATTTTATTCATATATGATAACTTTATACATTTTTCAATATTTTTAAACTTTTATTATAATGTAATAAAAGAGTATTATATATAAAACGCGCGTTATATATATATTACTAGATTGTGAATATAATAGATATTATATATACTAGATTGTGAATATTGTATTGCTTATACTATCCTGAGTTCCACGAGATACTTTTATACTTGTTTGTACAATGTCTTGCAAAGTTAAATAGTTTTCTATTGGAAAATGCACTTTTTATATTTGTGGAAAAATACCTACAACATATATCAACAGACTCGATGTTAAAAATCTAAATTTAAGCAAGAACATATCCTAAATTTTAAGTTGCAAATTCATGCAAGATACACAGTATTTCTCACACAGCTGTAAATAGGAGGGTTGGGGCAAAAGTCATGGCAACTATTTTTTTTCTTGAAGATACCAGCCCGGTTGGAAAATGTGACATATACAGACGAAAGTTCAAGGTGTTAACTACATGTGTAGACAATGGATAGCACTGAAATATCGAAACACACTTATTTATTACGGTAGTATACAGGGCAATGTGGCCTTCACGGTGCAAAAGAATGACAACACAGTACACATAAAGTTGACTTGATAAACCTGGGCCTAAAGACTCTTAATGCAATCCATTTCTCTTAATATAATCCATGAGATGCTCGATGACAGGACGTGCCAAATCGGTTCGCAACACTGACCGGTCGTCCCGAACGTTGCTCAACACTGGTTGACACACATCCTTGCTGAAACTTTCCTATCCACCGGGCTACTGTACTGTATGGTAGGGCATTATTCCCAAGGGCTTCCACTAATTCCCTGTGACGTTCCATCGCATTTCTCTCTCAGAGAACGGCTATTTTGATGTAAACGCGCTGCTCAACACGGGTTACTTCCATCTTGCACGACACTCACCAACTGACTGATTTCACAGCTCTCTCTGAGCTACTACCAGCTATCACAGAGCCATCTGATGTGCTGCATACACACTATGCCTGTAGAACTTCCACATGGCACATATACGCTTGTGATCCGTTCACATATCTACAAGAAAAACAATAGTTGCCATGACTTATGCTACAACCTGTTTTAATGCCATTAAGAATGATGTGTATGAAGGAAAAAGTACTTATCAACGTGAGTGGCGACAAAAACAAAGTATAGAAACAAATGAAACTCAAAATATGTAATGCTATTGAAGTTATTCTCAATTGACCTAAACTTCGACTGTTTGTATGAAAAAATTCAAACACATATCCTAGTTACTAAACATAATGCATGGGTAGATGATACTTGGATCCCAGATTAATATTATTAATGAGCAAATTATGTTAAAAGTAGATTAAAATTTTTAATAATAAATGCAATACTTTTAATTGCCTTTATAATGATCTATTGTTGATTTACTTTAAATATTATTTTAAGGTATATTCTTTTAAGTGTATGTGTGTGGAATAGCGTTTTGCAAAAATACTTTCTAGTTCTAGAGGTTTCACAAAAACACCTTCTAGCTCTAGGGGCACCGTGAGTAGAAAAAGTTTGAAGACCAGTGCTTTAGATTGAATTCAACAATAAAAGATATTCACAAATTTAGAAAAGCCCAGAAACTTCTCAATGAAATTCTTAAAAAAAGAAATCCAAATGAATTAAAATGAAATTAAGTGACAAATGAGAAATTCCAAAAAAAAATACAAATTGAGAGAAATTAGGAAACTGATAAGACTGGCTTAATAGAAGATCAGTGCATATATACAGTCGGACCTGTATATAAAGAAGTCGCTAAATCCCCCAAAAAAGTTCGTTACATGGGAAAATTCATTATATAGAGGACAAATTTTAAATTCATAAACACTATATATTAAATAAGAGTAATTATTCACAACTTTTTGTAAATTAATATATGTTTATTTTATTTATCTTACCTATAAAAAAAAGAGAGACAAACTACAAGAAAAGTTTCTTGGTGCCTTTATCCACTTCCCGAAAAGTTAACTTTTTTCTTTGATTCTCACGGAACTAAATATGAACGGAGACTAAATCAAGGACACGAAACTCTTCATTGAGAGTGATAGGGGATATCGAAGATGTTTCCAATTGAACTGAACAATGGGGGGGTTAAGGTTTACACTTCATGGATGAAATGCCCAGAATTCTATTGCTTTAGGCGAGTTAGGCATCTAATAAAACCAGTTCAAGATTTATGACCAACATTAAATGTGCTAAATGAGTGAATAACTCGAAATGTCCAAAAATACTTCAAAAATAGGGAGAAAAATATTTAATCACAAGAAAAAAGTTCGTTGTATAGAAAATGAACTTCGCTATTGGGAGGTTGTTTAACGAAGAAAGTCGTGAAATGTTTTTGGTTCCAGGAAAAAGTTCGCTGTATAGAAACATTCACAATATAGAGATTCGACTGTATATGCATATTCTTTTTAGTTTAATTGTTTAATAGATTAATGTTTGATTATACTTGAAAATTTTCGGCTTAAGTGTTTTGAACCATGGTTTATTTTCCACAAAAATGTGATTAAATTTTCCACTGAAAAGGATGTTTGGGACCCAAACCCTTAACCCTACTTCACTACCTTAAGTCGGTGACACTTTAGAAAACATTAGTTTTCCATTTTGGTCAACTGACTTTATATATAATTTCTGGATTAATTACAGAAATCTCTATTTATTTTGACTTTTATGAGCTTACTTTCAAGTTTGTTTTTTATAAATTAACTTGTTCTGTTTTGCTTTGGTACACTCTCTTTTGACTGGGTATCTACTTCTGTATTTTACAGAAATTTATCTATTTTGACTTATTAGTTATTAGGATGAGGGAATTTCATAACTCTCCCTCTTTCTCCAATAACAATTTTAGAAAGGATCTGAGTTCTGTTAAAGAATTAAATATTCGTAATAGTAATTCTAATATTAAACTATTCAAGACGAATTTTTTGGAACAAAAAATTCATTAATGTCCATCATAATCATTATAATCAAAACTTGTTAGATTCTAGTAATCACATTTCTCAAAATATTAATAAATGTTACACTAAGAGTCCTGCTATACATGGAATTATTGATAATTTATCTTCTTATAATTTTGATAACACTCAATCTTATAATAGTCTTAAGTTAAAATTCAATAAATGTAGAGATAGTAGATGTAAGACATGTACTATGTTAAATATGGATCAATATGATTGTGATTCTAAATTTAACCTTTGTAAAACTTTAATTGTATTTATCTTTTAAATTGTAAAGTATGTCATTATAAATATATTGGACAAACCTCCAATACTATTAACTTAAGGATTAATCAGCATAGACATGATGTTAAATTCTTTAATAATTCTAATAATTCTAATAAAATTGAACTTAGACACTTTCATATGCATGATTTCAAAAATGTTGAACTATCTATCATTAAAATTTCTCCAATTACTAAGCACAGATTATGGTGGGAAAATCACTTTATTAGGAGTTTTAATACAATCTATCCATATGGCCTTAATGTTTTGTATTTTGCTAAAAATACTTTGCAAATAATGTTACAGAATAATAATAAAGAATTTTTTTATAATGCCAATAAATTAAACAATACTTCTAAAAGAAAATCTAGAAGTAATAGAACTAAAAGGAAAAATAGAGATAAAAATTCATTAAATGACAATATTAGAGTTCTTATTGATGATTTTGAAAAAAACTTTAATATCAAGAAGATCAAATACTTCATGTTTGGTCTTAATAAACATGAAATTGCATTGTTATAGGAATCCTTAAATAATGATTCCTTAAAGGTTTGTCATGCAGTACACATTATTAAAGACATTCTTAACTATCTAGTTACTCTAAATTCAATATTAATGTTGAGAAAATTAATGAACCTATTACAGAGTACTGCACTTTATTATTCATGAATAAAACTTTTGACAAAATTAACTTTTCTAGTGTATTTAATAGACATTTGTCACTTTTTCCGGTTAGAAAGGTGGTTGTAAAGAAAGCTTTTAAATATAACAAAACGATGGGCAGATTTATCTTTAATTACAACAATAGTTCCCCCTCTATTAATATAGAAGATTGTATATGTAAAAACTATAATGATTTTATTGATGGTCATCATAAACATGTAGTTACTGGCAACTTAAACATAATCAATTATAATATTTTAAAAGACATAATGAGTAAAGACACTAATTTTAGATTAAATGTTTCTAATAACAACAATACTATTAAAAAAACAAATTATTAAAGATATAGATAATTTTATTACAAAATCTGCAATTAAATTTGGACTACCTATTGAGGCATTTGATGAGTATAAGTACAATATTTTAAAAGACCTTATGAATTTTAGTTACCATTCTCAATATGAAACTACTTTTAAAGATATAAAACAGAAAATTTATTAATTACAAAAGATTTTTATCATACTTTACATTGATAAAGTACCTGGTAACTATATGCCGTGATTTGTAAGTATTTTTATTATAATATTCTTTATGATCACTTTCTTAATAATGGTTCTTTTAAAAATTAGATTTGTCACATAATGAAATTAGTAATCGTATTATTGCTATTTATAAAAAAATTAGGTTATTGTATTCCTAAAATTAAGTATCCATATATTTTTAACTCCAAAATTCCATAAAAGTCCGGTTAAATTTAGAACTGTGACAAATGGTTTTAGAACATATATTACTACTGCAGGCAAATTACTTCATAATATTATACAAAACTTTATTAATCAGCAATGTAATAAAGCTATAATTAAAAATAGTAAAGAGATTATAGATTTTTTAATAATAGAAATATTTATTCATTTCATAGTTATGACTTTGAAGATCTTTTCAATTCCATTGATTTATATGATATTATTAAAGTAATTTTAGAAAACCACAGTATATATAACCTTAATATTAATTTTAACAAATTTAAAACTCTCATAGATTTTGTCTTAAAAGAAAATTACATCAATTTTTTTTAATGGTTCTTTATATAAACAAGAGAAAGGACTCCCACAAGGGGGCCCAGCTAGTAATAGTTTGGCTAATCTTTATTTACATTTTTATGAATATAATTATGTTATTAATAATGACTACTACATTTTAGATATATTGATGATTTAATTATTTTTGGTAAAAATGATAATTTAAATCCTATTAATTTTTATCCGTCCTACTTAAACTTAGTTAAAATTAATAATAATCCTATCAAAACAAATTACCTAGATGTATCACTGTATATTAAGGATTTGAAACTACATAGTAATATTTATGATAAAAGAGATGCCTTTAATTTTAATATCATCAAAGTGCCTTTCTGGAATTCTAATTTATCAATATCTATATATAGAAATATTATTTTTAACTATATTTATCGCAATAATATATTAGTTAGCGATAAAGCTAATATTTTTTTAAATCTTAAAAAAAATTTTAATCACTGTATTGAACATGGATACCCTGCTAACTTTCTTTGTAATATATTTATAATGGTATTTTATGATACAATTTGTATTACTGTAATTATTTACTGTTTTTATGTTTTGCAATGTTTTTTTAAATTTAGACAATATCTAATTTATCCTACAATTATTAAATAGATGGCGCCACATGCTTATTTTTTAAAAAAAATTTTAATATATATTTTTTGAGTTCCTTTTATATTTTACGCTAATTTTATATGATTTTTATTTTTATGTTTTTTTAAAAGTATATATATATATATATATATATATATATATATATATGTATATATATATATATATTTCTTATTATCGTATATCGTATCGCAATTAATCGTTTCTTATATCGTATCGCAATTAACTTTATGTGGTTCTGCTCTCCTTATTTGGCGGGAACACGTTACTGCACTATTGGCCATCGTTTTAACTCCGATTTAGTAGGTTATGTTTATGTTCCTATGTTACTTAGTTTAATGATTTTTTTAATATTTAAATTCTACATATATAACTCTTTCCTTTCCTCTTGGTACATAGTATGATAAATTACAGGTGAAGGTTGGCGCTGCAAAACTTGTTTAAACCTGCAATCCTGGTTCCTAAGGCCAGGAATTTGTCTTTATACTATGTGCCTCCTTCCTACTTTTAGTTATCTTAGGTATATAACTATATGTCTATTTTTATATTTTTGTTTATGTATTTGTGTATAAAAATTTATATATATATGTATATGATTATATATTGAAAAAAAATTCTTTTATATTGGATTATATACATATATATTTTATATATATATATATATATATATATATATATATATATGTATCGGGTTTCTTGTTCATGATTTTAGGTTTTAAAATTTCACGCCTTTCTCTGCTATGTAGGATATTTAATTTGTCTATCATTTCTTATATAATATTAAGGTTTTGTAGATTATTTTCTTCAAAAAATTTAGGCGTCACTGAATTTTATATCAGATTCACTAAAACTGACATGTATGAAAATTTGTCTTTTTTCCGTTTCTAATCAAGGATTTAAACGCACTATCGATCATGGTCTTGCTAGAACTGAAATAAATTTTATACCTTATAATTTCTTGAAATAATTAACCATTCGTGTGCAATTTTCTGTATTTTTTTTGCCATAGATTCCTCTTCAGTTCTTGTACTTTCTTCTCTTGACCTTCTCTTTAGACCAGGGGTACTTAACCTTTTTTTTACTGTGCCGCATACATATGTTAGTTATTTCACGCGGGCCATAACAAGAGGATAAAAGGGGGGAGGGGGAGAAATACTTTCAGACCTAGATAACATTAGAAATTTAAACTGTGGGAAATTGATCAAAATATTATAGCTCCTCTGTTTTGCTTTTTTTTTTAATTATTCTTTTTTATATTTTTGTCCCTAACACTGCATCAGTAAACAGTTTCATATGATTACCAATTTCATTGTTACCGCTGTGATATTACCGCTGACGAAGCACTTTGTTGCTGTTCCAAAGACTATTCAAGAAAGCCTATTTATCACCTCTTGAAAGAGATCTTCGACGAAAAGTGTCATTGAATGATTCCTGTTTATTGCTGTTTTTTAAGTACAACACTTTCGTGACAAATCAAACAATTACAGATTCAAGTTTTTTTTTCACTACAAAATTTTTAACCTCCCATTCATCTGGAAACGATATATTTTCTTCGGATATTTTTCGCTTGCAAGATTAGATAGTTAAAAATTAGTTCCACCCATAAAATGGTCGCTACTCCACTTTTGTCTGTTATCACTAACTGTAACCATTCCAAATAGAAAAAGAATATCAATTCGTACCCGTACGATACCGACATCAAAAAGAAAAATTGATATATTTGATTTCTTGATAAATAATTTCCCCCAAAATTTTTAATTGAATGTTCTTAAATTTTCTCAGAGCAATGGGCCATGACCGGGCCACTTAAAAAGGTTCAGTAGGCCGCAGGTTGAGTATGGCTGCTTTAGACCTTTCGTCCTGAATGTGAATCAGCATTAAAAGTTTTCTATTATCAAGCGTGAAAATTCTCGATGAAAAGAAAGTAAAAAAATATCACTCTACCTGAAAGCTTTGACATAACTCTGACTATTACCATTTTTTACGCAACTCTGATATCACAAAAATACAACAGATTCTGTTTTATCACGACTTGTATTTTTATCATGTAATAGTTATTATTCCAAGGTAAAAATTGTTATACTTTTCAAATTTCTATTTCTGTGTTCCTTCAAGTCATTGAAGCATTTTTATGTGTATATTTGAATAAATATTTCGCTCCTAACACAAAATAACGTAATGATTATCACAAGTTCTAACAATAAATGTCCTCTAGTAGACATATTTTCTCTTGTATTCATCAAAATTCAAGCAGATAACAACCTTAACCATGAAAAAAATTAACGTTTTACTTTCGTAAAACTATTGTTTGCTTAATGCATTGATCCTTGAAAATGCACAAGAAAACATTACGTCGAGTAGCGTTATTTATTTATATTTTTGAGTTTGCTTTCCGCGATATTTATATTGTCAAAAATTCAAATGTGTGAATCTTGCGGTATTTTGTAGTCGTATATGTGATGTAGCCATTCATTATTCTTAATATCTTTTTCTGATGAAAAGTATTTTTGTCTTTTTTTTTTTTGGGGGGAGGGGAGGAATGTTCTAGCATTACGTTGTCTGAAGCAATTCTACATCCACATTTTACTATCTGGATAATTTTAAAAATATTTTCTTAGCTTTTGATACACACACACTTGTTTCATCATATTGATTGAACGTCATACAAATATAACATAAAAAGTTTCTCAGTGAGAATGATTTTTTTTATTTCTCATAAGACATTTTCTAGATTGAGATTCTGATTTTAAATAACTTTTTCCGAACCTCATTTAAATTCTCTCTTGAGCCTTAATCTTCTCTAATCAGGCTTGAAAAATCTTTGACATGTTGTATAGACCAGCTTATTTAAGATGCAAAATACAGAGACACTTTAAAAATCATTCAATGCCATCTACAACTTTATTGTTCATAATTTAATTTGAATTTATATAATTCAGCTTATAATATTTAAAATTCAGATATTTCATTTAAAGCAAAAATATTAATGCCAATAAGTAATCTCTTCTTGAATAACTCTGTTGGAGCGTATAAAATAAAGAGTTTCTTTGGAAAGATTCATATCCAGATATATTAATACGAGGTCTGTCCCAAAAGTATCCGACCTGCGTTCATATCTTCGCGTGGAGAGACTGAGGTGACCTCTAGTGGGTACGAATATCACCAGCAGCTCCTAACCTTCTCATCAGTAGCGTGAGATACCGATGTAACCTTTTAGTTCCCGCGTAGCGTATATTTGTTTACAAAGACTTTTTTTGCGTTCGTCGTAATTTGTTTATTGCTAAAAATGGCAGAACGAACCGAACAGCGAATTTGCATAAAATTTTGCTTTAATCTCGGTAAAAGTTGTGCGGAAACTATTGAAATGTTACAAAAGGCCTTTAAAGATGAGTGTATGGGAAAAACACAAATAAAAGAGTGGTATGGTCGGTTCAAAAATGGCCGCACTTCTGTTAACAGTGATCCTCGTTCTGGTCGACCTTCGACCGGAACATCGTATGCTTTCTTAAATTGCATAAATCTAGGGGATGTTAATTTAATATCCACGATTGATTTTAAGAAATTATGAAGTGTGTTATATTTTCTCTTTAAGTTACATATTCTTTATTAACAACTTATCAACGAATGGAGTTAAAATGAAAATTTTCGGCTTGTAGGCCATTTTATATTTTGAGAAGCTGCTGGCAAAAATGGTTGCTCCAAGAAACTCATCTGTGGAATGAAAATTCTGGAAGACCCAAGCCTGATAGGAGACAAGATCGGATTATTGTGTTGTAGTTTTTAACCGTTCAACAGCATCGTTCTTTGCTTTCTAACTTTCTACTTTCTTATCCATCTCATGATGCTTGGTTAAGGTATGGTTACGCTTACAGTGACCTTTAAGATGTTGGTATTTAACAAGGCAGAGTCGTCAAGAGAGGTATCATAGTCGATCATCATGTCTGCAAGCAAACTTACATCACTTAGTGTTCCGCAATGAGTTCCATTTCATTACTGGAGCAGATGACCATTGGATCTGTCGATGGTTCGGGGACAGTAGCATGCCGGAGAGTGTCGTATCTTATAGCAACATCACTGCTAGCCATCCTGCACACAACTTTAACATCTTAAAAATCTGATGAGGAGTTCCCAAGGATGGTTGCGTTACCCTTTATAATGTTATCCTGTGGTCATTTTCCAACAATATAATTCCAGGTTCCGTACGACTTCCCTCTCTCCAGGTCTCACTATTTTAGACTGCTTCTGTTGGTCATCTTTCTTGGACAGTCACGTCACCATACTTTTTGAAACTTGATCATATGTGGCATGGTAGGCCACTAAGTCTAGGCACACCAAAATGTCACATATCAGAAGCAATGAGTGATGAACGCCTGGCAGAACATATTGCAAGATGAGATTAGGAATCATTCTTTCATTATATTGACATGCAAATTTATGTATCGCTATCGAGATAAAGAGGTAATCAATTATTGATCTTAGCATGTAATGAGCAAATGCTAGACATTGATGTGTTTGGTCTTTCGCTTTTTTTTACAGAAGGATGTATTTTTGTTTGTTTAATTTTTTAATGATTCACACACAAAAAATGTTTTGTGGCATTCAGTATTAATAAAATTTTTAAATTAATAAACAATTTAGTACAGCTTGTGTGTATTAAAAATCAATTTGTATATTTAATTAAATAATTTATTCTAAAGCAATTAAAATGTATATTAATTTTAGATCTTAACTTTGGAGAGAGTGATGGTAGTTCAATTAACGAACAGAAGGGAGTACTTTTTTTTTTCAAAAGACCCATAAAGAATATTTTTGAATTATATGTAAAAAAAATCTATTATCACATAAATTAATTTCTTTGGGTAGGGAAAAAACAATATTGAATTATATAAAAAAATCTATTATCACATAAATTAATTTCTTTGGGTTTAGCAACCGTTGGAGAGAATATACACCTTGCCTTTTTACCTAAGCTTTTTATACTGTACATCTATTTTCGCTTCGAATTATTATTTTATTTTCCTCGTAAATACCGCATTACATTGCTAATATAATCTAATGAAATGTAATTGAGAGAATGCTTATGATGAAATTTCAAAAAAAAAAATAATAAAATGTTCAGTTTTAAAAAGCACTTCCTTCGTTCATTGTTTCTTAGCTGTGTGGCGAATTTTTATTTCGTAAAATTCATTACCCTAGTGCGTTATATGAATAAAGTTATATTAAGAAATTTTATCTATCAATATATTACCGATATCCTACCGATTACGCTTTAATCATTGCGTAATATCCTCTTATATAATGCTTGAATACGTACGACTGAGATATATTTTTAATCCTTCGAATTCTATTCCGGTTTAAATAATTTTTGGAGGGTTTTGTTACGCATCAATTTGTTACGACTAGATGAGTGAACAACTTCTCCGCATACTTTCCTTAACATTATTATTGAAGTCACTTGATGTAGGCTGTTAGGCAGATTGGGCTGTACGTTTAAAAATTGCTTGCACGTTTAAAAATTGCTTGCACGTTTTAGCTATCGTAAAATTACGCATTTCTATCTGTATGAAAAAGCCATGGTAGAACCAAGAGATTAGACACGAGTTTCGTAGACGACTACTTTGGATTGCAAATGATTTGTGATACTATTGAAGATAATAGTACTCTGTTGCATGTTAAACGAAATTCGGTCTCTGAGTATACGTTTGGTTATGATATGACATTCAGGAGAATACGATACTACTCGCTTTTCTGATACTGTATATTGTTTTTACTAGATCCCGTTTCAAAGTATGAGGTTCAGCACCATATAATCTTACTATAGAGTCTAAAATAGAATGACTTCAAATTAAATCATATTCATTCTTTTATTAACGTATGTTTTAACAAGATAGCCGATAGCTTGGCTAAGTTTTCCTCTGCTGACACCTTGTGGGATAGCACTTGTGAGAACCCCCCTGGGTTCCACCCTGGACACTACGATTAATTTGAGGCAAGGAATGACCAGACGCCATTTGTATAATAATAAATTATATTTATTCACTTAGTTCAAATATCAAAATTCTAATGACAAATAGTAAACTATATGTCTACGTCAAAAAGGGATCTACCTTTAATATTAAATTAAATTACGAAATATGAAATTAATCCATAACTACACTCAATATCAAAAGGGTTTACCGGAATAGGAGGTCTGAGAAATACCCGCAACTTGAATTATTAGCTTTCATTAAACTTGAACCAATTTTATTAAACTAACGCTTGAGAGAGAGAGGTAAGCGGTACGAAGCTAGAATATATCACCTGGTTGTACTTATGATCTCTTCAGGTAGATTAATCCTCCTAAGGCTTCTTCGCTGAATGAACAGTAATTCTCCAATATCTTAATCCAATTGAATCATGCAAATCTCGTCACTACTTATGCTCGCTCAATCGCCTTCTTCTACGCTAACCTACCACGCTCTCCTTAAATACCTTATCTATACCTATCCCATTTTCTTCTTTTAGAGGGAATTGGAAATATACGCGAATTTACAATTCACAAAGACACCTAAGAACATTAGTGGAAAGGTGCCGTAAAGATTCGTCACACACTTGTCTAACTTTTGCCGAATTGCCTGCATTAAAAGGATAGAATTAAATGCACTTTGGAGATCCCCCCTGCTGACCCTTGGTATTTTGGGAAAAGACCTCGATGGTGTCACCAACTTAATATTCGTAGGAATCAGCAGACGGCTCTACCACGCTTTTTTAGCGACCACATCAAATCTCTTACTTTTCAACAGGGCCGGAAAGTGTTTCAAGAGTGTCATAGGTGAGAGGTTGATCAGGCCTCCCCCAGTCATATTCTCAATTGCTTGGATTTTACTATTGACGAGGGCTTAGGACATCCTACTTTATTATTGTATTTTTTGGTGATTTTTGGTTTTATGGAGAAAAGAAACAACAACAACAATAATGTAGGATTATTTTTGTTAATGACAAGTTGTAAAGGGTGTTTTTTGAGAGGTAGAGAACTTTAAATTGCAATAAAACAGCGATGTATTATTCGATTGACATGAATTTTTTTATTCGAAAGATAATCTTGTGGTATTACATTGTAAATACTATTTCTGGCATATGACTGCCACGGCTGGCTCGGATGTAGTCCAATCTGGACGTCCAATTTTCGATGACTTTTTTCCAACATTTGTGGCCGTATATCGGCAATAACACGGCGCATGTTGTCTTCCAAATGGTCAAGCGTCTGTGGCTTATCCGCATAGACCAATGACTTTACATAGCCCCACAAAAAATAATCTAGCGGTGTTAAATCACAAGATCTTGGAGGCCAATTCACAGGTCCAAAACGTGAAATTAGGCGGTCACCAAACGTGTCTTGCAATAAATCGATTGTGGCACGAGCTGTGTGACATGTTGCGCCGTCTTGTTGGAACCACAGCTCCTGGACATCATGATTGTTCAATTCAGGAATGAAAAAGTTAGTAATCATGGCTCTATACCGATCACCATTGACTGTAACCTTGTGGCCTTCATCGTTTTTTGAAGAAGTATGGATCAATGATTCCACCAGCCCATAAAGCGCACCAAACAGTCAGTTTTTCTGGATGTAACGGTGTTTCGACATACACTCGTGGATTAGCTTCACTCAAATGCGGCAGTTTTGTTTGTTGACGTAGCCATTCAACCAGAAGGGCGCTTCATCGCCAAACAAAATTCGCTTATGAAAATCGACCATTATTTTCGAAATAAAATTGCACAATTTGAAAGCGTTGTTCAGGCGTGAGTCTATTCATGATGAATTGCCAAACCAAACTGAGAATAAATCACTTGACAGCTGTTAAATCGGTCGCCATCTTGGAAAGTAATGCCAACTTAAACTTCTATACCTGGAAAAAAACACTCTGTATTTAATTATTTAGTCAATAGATCAATGATTAATTGAAATAATTTTTCGGATGAATTATATTAAATTTTTTTTGTAGAATATTTGCTTTCACCCAACTATATAAAGGTAAACAAATATGACTTTCTGAATCGATAAAATCTGTCTGAACGTGTTAACAACTTTAGCGTGTGACGTAAGAGATTCTTGACTTGTGCTCAAACTTAATAAAACGGTATTGCTTTAATTCTCGATCTTCTGCACACGCATGAAACATGAATTTGTTTGCAAAATTGATTAACTGCCATGTGAACCTGTTCCTTTTGTATGCATTCTTCCTTTCGTCGTGTAAGTTTTCTTATATTTTAATCTTTTTTTTATTAGAAGGAATTCCTTTTTGTTAATCAAACATAAATCACGCACATCTCTTTTACTTTTTAAAGTTTCGTTAAATACATTTAAATTTTATCTGTAAGTCATCATCGGAGCTTTCTGCAACACGTGGCGTCATTTTTTCCGAAACATACATTCAAGTCCTGATGCCACAAATAATCAGAGTTATGGTTTGTGAAGCGGTTATGATAGATCAAGGAGTTCGGGAGTGAACAAAGGCTGAGAAATATCGATATAAACTAGGGATGTTACTCTTCACGCTCGAGGACTAAATTAATAAATTTACAATGATTCGCGGGTCACACCAAAAATTTCACAGTGATCCACGGACCACACGATTGTCAAAAAATATTGCAGTCAGGAAATTTATATAAAAAATAGAGGAGGTTTATTTTACAAGACTTCAACTGATTCTAAGGGAAGAAATGATGTTTACAGATTTGTATATATATATATATATATATATATATATATATATATATATATATATATTGGTTTCAAAAGAGTTAAATGGAAGTCGAATTAAAGATAAGAGGGCACCTTTTTTCCGAAAATTTCTGAGATTATATGCATATTCATATTTTTTATATTTAAAATTACAGTGAAGTTTTTAAAAAATTCGTCCTTTTCAGAAAGTTTTATAGCAAAAGGATATCAAACATATCCGTGAAATGTTTTAAATATCATGAATAACAGATAAAAATGTCGTTTTTTACGGCAAAAAGCAATTTTTTTGAAATGGCTTCAAATTCAAATGCCACTAAAATGCCTTCTGTGGGCCGTTCGTGATCTGCGGGTCTCGGGTTGAAAACCCCTAATAAGAAGCATACCGAGTACATTTTTTATTCCTGTAACGGTAATCATCTTAAAACGTGTTGCAAACTTTTTGAGGCGTTTTTTTTTTTAAAACCATCTCCAACATTACCAAAATATAGCCGTTTCTCATCTTGAAGAACATAGTCTTTTACGTACTTACTCCCGCTACTTGACTTGGGAAATTTGTAACAACCAGCAAGTTTTTTTAGTCAGTGACATCTTGAGGCCGTGGGCCTTTATGCAAAAGTAGGTTTACTTACGACCCTTTTAAGTAGATAGTAGCATACGTTATATCAAACACTCTTACAAGCGGTAATCCATTACAAATAAATGTGCGCGTCTCACAAGTTCCCGCGATCAAATGCCGCCTTTCAACTAAATGGATAATGGTGGAAGACCTGGACACAGGGGTATGACGTTACAATGCAGTCTTACCAAAGTTACCATTTGGCATATTGTTTTAAACGGTCTCTTTTTTGTAGAATATCCAGGAATAACACTTGATGATTAAAATTTTCGGATCATAATCTTATTGAAGTCGATTCGAGCATTTCCTTCACACTCCTCAGGTGGTCTGGGTCCAGTTGGTCCATTCCTTACAACGCCCCTGGTTTTTGTCCGTTATGCAAATCGAATTGCTATTTCAAAATTAAAATACATT
The DNA here is from genome assembly GCA_019973935.1 of Trichonephila clavipes. Classification (NCBI taxonomy): domain Eukaryota; kingdom Metazoa; phylum Arthropoda; class Arachnida; order Araneae; family Nephilidae; genus Trichonephila; species Trichonephila clavipes. The sequence goes on from BMAU01020065.1 coordinate 383,962, forward strand.
CCCATTTAAAAAATAGGGTACTTTTCCGTTTCGCCGACGCAAGCGATTAAGTCACCAAAAATGATACAGCCGGTGCCAAACGATGTATTCCCGCTGACAACTCTTACTACCACATTTTGAAAACAGGTCACTGTCTTTTCTTATTAGTAGAGTTTTTTTCATAATGAACCAAAAATACATGAAAAACCAATCAGAACTAAAGTTTATAACAGTTTTTTACATGTAAGAGAGACTACCGGGGCAAGATAACGAGTATCTTAATTTTTCCGTTTTCCACAAGGGGGAAGGATCAACCGAACACTACTGGTTCTCCTGTTGGCCGTTCGTCAAACAATAGTGTAAAGAAGCTTAAATCGCTATTTTTGTGTTAGTTGTGAAGCTTTGATTGTTTACCGCTGCCACGATATAACATTTATGCATGGGTAAATAAGCTCTGCTACAGATATAGACAAGATATATCACTTAATATTTATGAGTAACTTAGATTAAATGCTACCTATTACCATGAATAAATGTCAATTAATCGCCTTTCTTCATGGCAATGAAAACTAATATTTTTAAACAGACAGTCCGGGGCAAGATGATGAGCTCGTCATCTTATTTATTAAATCCTGTAAACGCTTGTTTGTCTGTGTGTTTGTCCACTCGACCTTACGCTTCTATCTCCTCTTAGGCTAAGGGGGCATTGGATCGGGAAATGTGTCGTTCGAAAGGGGGTGACCAGTGGAAGATATTTATGCCATTATTCGCTAAGCCTCCCCTCCTAGCCCCCCAAAAGAAAAACACTACCAGAGTAAAAAAATGAAATACCTCAATATCTTCGATTCTAACAGTGCAATTCTTTCACGGCCGGTACCGATCGAGTAGGTTTCGCTTTGGCAACACTTTGCAAAGTTGCAGGCTACACCCACAATGGTTGTGATTTTTAAAATATAGAATAATAGTGGTAATCCCCTCAGACCGTGGTAGTAGAAAACCAACATATAAACCCTCCAGAAGAACCAGAACTTATGTCAAATGCTGATTCCGATGCACCAAAGAAGCCTGTTTGTGTTTTTTATTTCAAACTATTGCCTAAAGCAACACCATATGAGAAAAAAATAAAAAGCAAAAAAGTGAGCTCAAGCATTCTTACAAGCACACCCATCAAAGAAATGTTAGAACAAAGAGAAAAGCAGAAGGAAGAACAGAAAAGTTTAAGAAAACAAAGAAGAGAAGCTCGTGAAGCTAAGAAGGGAGTAAAAAAACTCAAACTAAGCTCCTGTAGGCCTAAGTCTATGAAATCCAGGCCAAACAGTCCAGTTGCATCAACTTCAAAGGATGGTGTTATAAGATGTCCTGCTTGTGAAGAGGAATATTGTGACCCTCCTACAGAAGAATGGATCCAGTGCTGTAAATGCCAAGAGTGGTGGCATGAGGAATGTTCCAATTATGGAAATGGCATTTTTATTTGTGACGATTGTTAGCTGCACAACTAAACACTTCAACATTACGTTACAATGCATTACGCTTAGTTTGATACTTCGTAAGATGTAAAAACACTGATATACCATTTGTTAAACCATGTAACATATTCAAAAATAGAATATGTTCAACCTTATTCAGTGTTGTCATCTTGCCCCAGTACTGGGGCTAGACGACAATTTGTTAAGTTATGGAAAAATAAAATTATCCTTTGTTTTATTTTTATTTGAAAAATCAAATGGTAATTTATTTATTATACAAAGGATTACTCTAACACTTCATGCAAAATTAATTTTTTTATCCTTAAAAATAAGTTAATAAGCAGCAAAAATTGCAACATAGTCATCTTGCCCCGGTCTCCCCTACATTGTGTATTGTCGCCAACAAGGCCTGCTTGGCAAGATTTGCGCGAACGAAATGGAAAAGTATCGAAAAATTTTTATAGGATAAAGATGGTCAAATTTTTAAAAGGTATATTTTTGAAGGATTTATGTTGCAATTTCTGTGAATATATATATTTTTTATAATAAAAGATATAATGCAGCTAAATGTATGATTTGTTACCTAATGAAGCATTTAGCAGGTATTTCATAATGTTGATGAAGAAGCTTTGTGAAAAGAATTAAAAACATGTTGCATAAGCTAGTGATACAATGACAGAGAAAATACAATAGTATTACATAACGAAAATGCATATATTAGCCGATACATTTTTCATAACCTATTTGTCAATTTTAAATCTGTTATCAATATTCACATTTAAAAAAAATCGCCAAAAGGAAATGGGATTCGTGTTTTTTTTAAATAAATGAGTACGGTTTGTACACGGGATTAGTCATAAATTTTAATAATTCATAAAGAACTTATTTTAAAAATTAATATTTTAATAAATGTGATGCGCAAAAGCAGGCAGCAAGTGTTGAAACATGGAAAAAATTAGTAATAAAAATTGTTTATTGAATGGAATATATTTATGCATTTACAAAATGCGTGAGACAGTTTATTTCAATAAGTTGGTTTCAAAAATTTCAGTAATACAATTTAAGAAGAGATTTTTCTAGATTTTTTTATCTATTGTAGCGGCGGAATCATCTAAATAAGCCAGTAATAGCCTCCGGACAGATGTGATGACTTCTGTCTAGTGGATATGTTACTAGGCTACGAACCCGAAAGTCGCGGGTTTAAACCACTACACTATTATTATTATAAATACAGTTTTTTATGCCCTTAAAATGTGAGTCATATAATTAGAAACTATGACTATATATATATATATATATATATATATATATATATATATATATATATATATATATATATATATATATATATATGTTTTAAAATTTTTTCTTATAGCTCTTAATTTAATTAATAATTTATTGAGAAATATCACGTAATTGAGATACGTAAGAAACTTTTTTTACCCTCAATAAAGTCATTTTTAAAGTTTTCAAGTTGATTTTTTTTTGGGGGGGGTGAAAAGATACCTCCCCATTTCAAACTTTTTGTAATTATTCGAAATTTTATTTAAACTTTTTTCACTCCTGACACACTTGTGAACCTGCATAATATTACTCATTACTAACTTTAAGTTGACAAAAATAAAGACATTTTTTCCCTTTATAGTTAGATAAAATTCTATATTAAATCATTATTACATGTGTTAATCTAAAATAACTTTAAAAATTTGAATATTTACTGTGATTTTAGAAGTCACAGATAAATTTTTTTCACGTGGAAAGTTTTTCGCTTTATGTTTAATCAAACTTAGCTTTTGAATAAAAAAAACAATGTGGGAGAATATTAAATAGGCTTTTAGACAAAACTTATATATGTGCTATCATAGTCGCATGATAACTACATTCTCGTGTTCCCGACCAATCAGTTTATACGAATCGTTGTTGCCAACATTTGATTCTGAGGAAACTTTCTTTTAAAAAGTACGCATTTGTCAAAAATAATAACGCACATAGGAAACAAAATGCACTTGATTTGAAATCACGTGTATAAAGAAGGAATTGTAGGCTGTTTGGCATAGTTGGTGTTGAGACTTGAGAAAGTTTCGATTTCAATATCTTTTATTTTTCTTCGACACGCAAGATGAAATGAGGCTATTTAAACTTATACATGAAGCTATATACATGCATTTTTGAGCACATGCTCCGTAAACATAAAGTATTATACAGTGATATTCTTAACGTAAAACTTAACCTACCTAGAATATTCCGTAAACATGCTTAACTAAAAATAAAAAAACGAAACGAAAGAGCTGACTTTTTGGCTAGGACTGCTGCTGTGGAGGGTGTGAGTCCAAGAGGGAATCACATTTTCTGAGATTTCCACAATTTCTAAATTTGAGCTCAACCGACAAGTTAAAACTCCACCCAGTCATGCATGGTACTTTGCTAAATGTCCCGGTGAGTCCATTAGACTCAGTAGTAGACCTCTCCAATCTACTTATTCTAGATTTTTGAGCGGACACATAAAAACTCTCGGGTTCTCTAATGGACAAAAGACTTTTCCGGAATGCCACTGGTGTTCTTCCGGAGAGGCCTCACCTAATCATATTTTACTTTGTTTGGGTTTTAAAAAGGACGAGGTCCTTTGCGACCCACTGCTGTTTTTAGATTTTTTACAGATTTTCGGATTCATAAGGATTGTCTAGCCCTGCTGGGCAGTACCGAGATTAGTCAAAAAGAAATCTGTTCCTGGATTCAGACAGGTTTGAATATTAAAAACAAGACAAATATTAAACATTATCCAACAGGAAATGTTGAACATATTAGGAGTGACAACAGTTAGTTTGTCGCTAGCCTTGTACGTCTAAGATCGCAGATTTGATCCCGGCTCAAGTCGGTGGATTTTTATGATGCAGAAAATCGACAGCGACCATGTTTTAGATTATGCGGCATGTAAAAGTTTCCTTGAGTGCTCCCGGCAAAACTAAATTCTTAAGTACAGTTTTGCATCATCAGAGCTCAGGTGCCTCCCTCTGGGAAAGAAACTGGGCTTCAAAATCACCTGCAGCGATTTGTATCCACCTATATGGTGCAGCACTTAAAAGGGATACCAACTCCCGGGGAATATACTAGGTGTGCAATGGCACAATCCGCAGCCCCATTTTAAAATAATAATAATAATATAGGAATTATTTCTAAGTTAAAAAAACTTTTTGAAGAATCCTCACCTTTCAACATGTTTACGTAGTTATCAAATTTATCTTAATTTTACAATTAGAACAATAAGTGTAAGTTTAATGTCAGTTTAAATTCAATTGAGAACACATGATTGTATTTATCATGTGACCATCATGAATTTAGTTCATTGGAATGTGAAAAAAAGAATCCCGTCAATTAGCAAATACTCAAATTCTTCCCATTTTCATGTTGAGATATTTCTTGTCAAAAATAATGCTTAAAATTAAAATGTGTTGAACGAAAATATCTTTCAAAACGTACATATTTTAAGGCATTAAAATACTAATATTCAAATAAATAAAAAAAATATTTAAGAAAAGGGCAAATCACACATGTATAAAAATGAGAAAAAATTGATTAAGATGTCAATATTCCAAATTTTGTTTTGTATTTGCTTTAAAATTGTGTTTCAATGAATATAAAATTATATTAAAAAAACAAGGTTTTGCAAGAAGATGTACCTAAAAATTAAGAATAATAATAAGTAAGAGTAATAAATTCGCATATATAATCATAGAAATATATATATATATATAAATTAAGATATCTATTCTTCCTTTTTTTCTTGTGTTTTACTCCCTATATTCTGTTGTAGAGAGGGTCAATATTTAGACTTTGCCATCCATCATTTTTACAAAAGAAAAACAAAGCGTTGCTTAGAAACGGTCGGCATTTGGAAATTTCATTCCCACAGTCATCTGAATAGATAACTACAGTGAATGATCAACAGATCGATGAGAGAGAAATCCCCAACCAGACATTTACATCACAATATACTGCGAGTTCTGTGTATTTTGAGAACAAAATATGTTACCAGGGGGAGGGAACCTTTTTGTGCTAGTCGCATTGAAGATGATTATGTTGTCTGGTTCCTAATACGGTCACACTTTTATCTTTAATTTAATTAACCCGAACTAAGAAACTTCAATTAAATACATCCAAATATTAATGACTTCACTAAGTTTATTTTAAAATCAAATGATATACCGCATATATTTTTTTTATAATAAAAGATATAATGCAGCTAGATGTATGATTTGTTACCATTAAAAATGAAAGTAGAGGATCCACTAATTCAAAGGAAAAAGTGATTTAGGAAAAACATTTTTCGCAAGCTGTTCTGATCTTTTAACTTTTTGGATGTTTTGATTTGGCCTTTTATTCAAAAAGAAAAGAAAAACCACAAATTCTTCTAAATCGGGGTCAGAATCCCAGTTTCCACATATGTACATGATCAACATGCAGCGAGTTTTACCTTTCAGGGCATGAAACATTGGTCGATGATCACGTGCTGTATATGAATTTTTCTCTTCGCTCATTTTCAAAACAAAAGAAATGACGCAGAAGGTATGGCTAACACAGATACTGTACTCGATAACAAAGGAATGAAAAAATGCATAAGATTAAGATAGTGTTACCAGAAATAAAGCTATTGTCATTGACGTTTTTCTAAACAATTTTATTGGAAAATAATGTATTCCACCCGTTTTACCCACTGAATATTTTCGACCACAAGGTGAGATGTTTAAAAATTAAAACTTTGTTATTATTATTTTTTTTCAATTTGGCCTACGTATAGGTATTGAATTTTGGGTAAATTTTTAACGGAAAAACGCATTCTCGACTTCGGAAATATATGGTAGTTCGGATCATCTATGTGTAGTAAAAAATTTTATCACTAGAGAGAATTGCTTTAAATCGGTGTTGGAATTATATGATGTGTGTTAGAAAGCATTAAGATAAATAAGGTGTCAATAATGCTTCTTGAAAGCTTATAATTTATTTAAATTGTTGCTGATTATCAAGAATATTACTTGGTTTAAAAAAAAGTAAGAAATAGGCCATTAAAAAGAAGGTTTATACTTATAAAATTGAAAATTTTTCAAAGGAGTGGATAACAGAAATAACCATTTTTATTCCGTAATTATTATTCTAATAAAAAAAATTTAAAACACAATAGTTTATTATTTAATATTGTAAATAATAGTAATGCCATTTAAACTGGAATCAAAAATAGAATCAAGATGGCAAACAGATGTTATCATGGATTGATAAACCAGTTTAAATGTAAATACATAAGTAGCAAAACAAAAATACAGTTATGTTGTTGTTGTTTCTAATGCCACCTGTCTGAAGAAGTCAGATCGAGGCCCACGAAATTCAAGGTGCGAGAAGTACGCCTGTCGTTGGCCTTGAGCACCATACAGGTGACAGTACGATTTAGTTCGGCGAAATTTCCAAAGGGACGATAGATGGCGACACCACCTATCTCCACCTCCACAATTTCTGCATTGAACTGAAGGGGAGAGATCTCTCTAGTAAGATCAATTGTTTTATACGACAGTGAATGCTGGACAATTAACAAAGAAGACAAAGAGAAACTAATGACTTTCAAGAAAAAAATCTTACGAAAATTTTTTGGTGCAGTTAGAAAAAGCGCAATCTGGAGAACACGATGAAACCTTGATTTTCAATGGAAATACAGAGAACCCAACATAGTCAAAGAGATCAAGGCTTCCCAAATAAGGTGGCTGGGACATGTATTTCGATATAGCGATGAAGATCCTGTGAAGAAAATAACTTTCCAAACTCCAGAGGGGAAGAGGAAGACCGAGAACAAGGTGGATATTTCGCAAGAAAATGATGGAATTAGGAATTTAATCAAATCCCTAATTGGCGGGAGATGTTAAAATAACGTCTCTTAAAGGTCGTTTCCCTGATAAAAGTAAGGTATTTGATTAAATCCTTGACATGTTGCAGTGAAATGATGAAGTAATGTAGTCAAGAGTTTAAAAGTGTTTATTTAACAAATAGGGTGCATTATTAAACGTGGTAGTAAGTAATACAGCAATAGTCAATGAAATACAAATTATTTATTCGAAATTAACAAATAATTAGAAAATTATGCTGGTATTTTTTATGCGCAACATCTTTTCTCTCGGTTGCTTACACACTAAAATATCAATCCCTGTGTTAATCCTATGGTGCCCTCTTTTTAAAGATATGGGGTTGATATTTAGGGGATCGATGCTACTACCTGTATGGTTAGGAAGTACGAGGACTCGACTCCTCCCCCACTTGTCTTCCCCCTGGACAGCATTTTGCCAATACAAATCCTGACTAGTTCATTTCATCATTTCACTGAAACAGTTCAGGGTTTGCTAAAATCCCTTACTTTCAATATGACCTTGAAGAGACGTTATTTTAACACCTCGTGTCAATTTATCCTATCCCTTAGGGATTTGATCAGATTTCTAATATCATCATTTCCCTGCGACAGATAAATAAAGTAGAAAAGTGGTTGAAGGACTTGGGAGTTAATAGATGGAAGAACATAGCATTATATATATAAGTAGATCAAGATGGTCTAAGCTGACTGAGATAGCCTTGTCCGGTAACCTGTTGTAGTTCTTTATAAGAATAATAATTTATATGAGAGAATGCAAAATGTACATTTTTAAATTAATGCATTTTGTGATAATTATATTATTAAAATGTCTGAAATTAGTCAAAATATCATTCTGTGTGGGAGAGGTGAAAATGCGTAACAAACCCAGTGTGTGAATTAATTCCTTATATATACAAAAAGTCCTTCAAAGCAAATCATGATAAAATTCCTATTACATCACTTCTTTAAATCTTTAGAAAATAAATTAAATCTAGTATATGCATAAAGTACTTGTGATATTTGGCTTTGAAGATCGAAGAGGGCATCTTTTTTTAAAGAGCTGTAACTTTTTTTTTATATGTTTTAGATTTTTACATTAATCTTAAGATATAAATTAAGTTTCCAAAAAAATGAAACACATTTAAATTAAACGAATCCAGTGAGTAAAATTCAAATAGGGTGTTATGACTCGTGTTTTTCTTACGTGTACTTATATATGATTGGAGAATGTACATATTACTATCTTCCTTTTAATTGTTAATGAAATCAAGAAATCGGAAATAAAAATTTTATAAAGATTTTTTTATTTGAGAAATTTTTCAATGTAGTTTCATTACATCATTAATTTAATCCGTATTTCGTGATAAAAACATATGAATATTGATTTAATTTTTGTAGTTATCTAGTTTTCTGTATGGTTGTGTAGCTTGAAGGCTATATTTTATTTGCTTATTTCAAAAGTTCGGTAGTTTTTTCTATAGTTAATGCATGAAATATCATTTGAAAATCAGATCCGTTTAAGCATTGGTTTTTAATAGATTAGTAGGTGTATCTAAATACGAATTTTCAAAGAAAGGGAGGATTACGAAAAAAATTCTATAAAACCCTTGTTAAAAGTTGGTTAACAGCATAAACAAGGCTGTTATGGCAAGAAAGACTCATTTTATTGTTATTCATCACTATTAAAAGAAATGCTTCACACACACAGTAAAAGTCAAACTATGAGGAAATTTTTTCAAGACATCCCATACTTTTTAAAACAAATTGATCGAATTGAATTGTCTGTGACATTTTATTAGAATTTAGATTTTTTTCACATCATTCACCCTTTGCTTTTAGCCAAAAAGAATAAAACTGCAGAGTGAGAATATATTTCGAAATCCTGAAAATATATTCTCATTGGAAGCAACACTAACATGACATGACTTTTGATTGAAAACTGTTAGCACTAAATTGATGCAATTTTCGAGAAGGCTTTCAAATGTCTAAGTGACATTTCAGAAAATTGTCTGACAATCGTAATTTTCATTCCAACGGCAGTTTTGTCCTTGCTCTGCAATTGTCGAATCGTTATTGGAAAGAGAGGTGGATCAATCAATTTTACATTTATCATTTTAGTGTTTGATGATAAAATAAGTTAAACATTTTTTTCTTGGTTGCAATGTACAAAGTCGGACACAATGTTCTGGATAGTTTCTAAATATTCATAATTGCTTAAAATATACCTTTCTTATTCGTTAATAATACCCAATGCTTAGTATTGGGTAAAATTCTAATCCTCCTTCCATTATTTTATTCACGTCCACATCAAGTAATTTTTAGAATTACTTGCATAACAAACATAACATCAGACGATAACTTTATGTAGCAGTCCATTGAATAAACATCAATCGATATAAAAATTATTATTACCCCAGTGCCTACGAAATAATTAAATAAATCTTGCCTAATTTTTTGAATCAGTGACACGAGTCGCCACAACCTCGAATATTTGTGCGAATGTTATTTTACATAATGTTTTCCATGCTCTTTCAAATTTTTCTTTGTTCTTTAATTTATATGACATTTTAAAACAACCCAACGTGTTCATAAAATTTTTATGGTGACTTTCTGTAAAATATATCCCTTTTGTTTATATTCTATTATTTACAGTGGAATAATTGGAAAACAAAAATGCAATACAAAAAGAAATAAAGTGTAAACAAGAATAACTTTTGCTTGGATCACTTTAGAGAGAAGTAAATAAATTTTGAATAAAGAAAAGCATTGAAAGCCTTTGTGTAATTTAATCGTATTCTAGTATTACGTGTGATAACTACTAGAAACATGAATGACAAATATATTTTCAAGGCCATCCCTCTCACTGTGTCATTAGTTACATGCTTTTTTGCATCTATCATGACCACATTGTTTGTTATTCTCTATGACAGACATGACAAAAAAGACGTATCGGGGAGAAAATTAGTTGAGTACGAAAAAAATAGGGCTATAATCTGTCTATTGTTGAAAATTAATGTTCCACCATACGGGCTTTGACACTTTTCAGCTGCTATAACATATCCATCTTTCAGGCAGTGATTGTTCGTGAAAGTTTATATTAAGAAAAGAGTAGGTTGATTAAATAATGATGAATTATTGACAATGACCTACCGTTGACATTGAGTTTTTATTGGCCTACTTTGAAGGTTTCAGATTAAAAAAAATATTATTGGATATTATTAATTTGTTGGAAAAAGGAATTTTTTTTTCTAAATGAGAGAGAGAGACATTATTCAATTTTATCTGTCAATCTATCACGTTAATTAATTGGGGTTTTTCCTTTATAAGGGCTTCATCTCCTACGTTTCACCAGCTAACTAATTAAATAACCAATCAATTGGTATCTCATAATAGATGTATTTCAGCAAAAGTAATCCATTAAAGAATTTGATGAATTATGAAAAGTATGGAGAAAATAGAATTTTCAAAATTAGTTTATCATTGTTATTTTAACTCATTTTAATCATAAAAATTGATTATGAAATTTTTGAATCTTGATTAAAGATAGCATTGAGTTCAAGCACATTGGCTTCCGAGACTGAATTCAGACTCAAAGGCAAAGTAGAAAATTTACCTAGTAGATTTTACAACAAGAAATTTCTGAGAAATAAAGAAGTAAAGATTTATATAACCCTAGGTTTTTTTAAAATGTTGAACAATTATTGCTGGCTTGTACATTATTTAATTCTTAATATATCTGCTGGTATTTTTTATTACACAACAAATTATACAACTGTTATAAACACACACATTGCTTAAATTGTAAAACTTATTTACATGTATTATGTTATCAATTTGTAACCATAATATTGAATAGGACTTACTGCCTTTTTTTTGTTCTCGTATGTGAGATAAATAAATAAATTAATTACATCATCAGGAAATTTTTTTATATAGAGAGAAACAATACAAATTGAACTCATCTTCATAATTTAATCGTTGTTTTCTGCGTAATTGTTGATGTTCGTGTGTTTTTATTAATGATTTCCTGCTTCTACCGATAAATTTATGATACTTCTTGCGTAATTAGATTAAAATTGTTTAATATAGTTCCAAAATATCGAATAATATTCACAATTAGAAAAAAGATTGTGGATAAAAAATTATTCCGTCTATTACTAAAACTTACAGAAGCTTGTTTTAATGTTTTTTAGGTTTGAATACCAATAAATAACAATTTTAATACGAAATAATCTAATCTTTATCTTATTAATCTACTGTAAACAACCGCAAAAACAGAAATAAAACCAACATTTTTTTGTAAATTATTTAGGAAAGTAACGTAAAATCCGGCGTATATATACGTATAAGCCGCACTTTTAACGCAAAAAATAAGATCGAAATTAACAGGTGCGCGTTATACGCCGAATACAAAAATGAGAGCTTAAAAAATAAAAAAATAAATAAAGATGAGCATAAAAAAATATTAGACTTCTACATATACATAAATACTGTTTATTTTTAAAAAATGACATTCCTTATGAACTCAACGGGTTGTAGTTCTAGAAATATACTATTTTATATATAGATATTATATATACTATATTATAATATAGCCTGAAATATACTATAAAGATTTATTTCTAAATCTTTCAGTATTCGTAACTTTTGAGTGTAAAGGGAAGCAATTTTATCTGAGTTGAATGGCAATGCGTCTATCAATAGATATTTTATAAATGTATTGTGATCCATAGCTCTTTTGTCAATGCTTTATTAATAAAATGGAGTCGAAGCAATGGTTTTGTTTTACAAGATGAGAAATATTTCCGTTAAGTGAATTATTGAATAGTTTCTTTCATAGAATATTACCAAAAGTGAATTCCAACATACTTCTTGAGTATGCTTGTTTCAAACAAAGACAAGATTGTAGCAAGCTCGGATTTAAGTACTTTTTGCGTAATTCTTTAACCATTTGAGTACATTAATGAATGAAAAATCTTCACCCATTTTTTTTGTTAAATTCTACGAGGAGAGTATGAATCGTCCAAGTTAAAAACATATTAAGTTTAATCTACTTGAAATATTCAAGTTCACAATAGAATAAAAAGAACCTTTTGAATGTTTGTTTATCTCTTGTTTATTTAAAATTCCCATAATTTATAAAAACAGTAGTTATATGGAATTGATTATATACTTTAAAATAGTGTTGAATATCTTAAGTGTTTTTCCCCCGGAATATTAGGTTTCAGAGTAGTAACACTACTGAAACATAGATACTATTGTTTGAGGATTTTATTTTCGAATTATGTTTATTCTTTACAACATATAAGATAAAAAAACATTTATAGAGAAATTAATTTAGACAAAATTACTTCTGAAGTTTATCAAAACTGATAGGTTTCCCGGGAAAGTGTTGAAAGTACTTATTTTAAATCTTGAAGATTCTCTAAATCTCTCTCTCTTAAATGAATTACGAAACTGGAAAAAAACAACATTATGATTCGAATAATTTTTATTAAAATATTTTCATTTGCAGAATATTTTTTATAGATGTATGTTGTCCATATAGAATTGAAATACTCCTTGTCCGGGATTTTCTTTGTGGTAAAGGCGAGAAAATTTTTCATTGAAGGCAGGAATTTAGATATTTGAAAATATTCGATAAAAAAGAGGGATTGGCAAAATAGTATGTAATTTGTTGCTTGAGACAAAATGAAAGTGAAAAGATAGTCCAAAAATGCTGATATTATCTCTTTCCCCATTGAAATGTAAAACTGAATATTATATCATGCTTCAAATTTGTGTGTGTGCATATACATATGCACACACTCACAAAATCCTCTACCGTTTCAAAAAGAAAAATGAAAAAATGAAACTTTTTTTTGTAAGTATGAGAGAAATTCTCTTTTAAGATATATGATACATTCTTCATAGTGTGAAAATTATTGTTATAAAAAGCAAACATTTAGGGTATTTTGTGCTCTACAATTATAAAACAAAAAGTAGTGTGAAAACTTTAAAATTAAAAATTAAAATAAATTTCTTTCATTTTCGGATTCTGTTAAATACTATGCTTATTTGTATCCCATAAAAAATTGTCTTTTGGGGGGAATATTTTGGGCAAAAAATTGATCGCTAAAGGGGTTAATATTTCGAAATTAAGAGTTGCCGTAATAAAACATCAAAGCTGATTATTTTATGAATTCCGTTTACTTTTCAAAAAGGAAATATAAATGTATTTTAAATCGGGATATATTTTGAAAAATACTCAAAAGCATTAACGTCGAAAAATATTTATCTAAGTAATGAAATTTTTAATTTATAAAGTTTACTTTTAACGATAAATTCCGAAATTTTGAATATTTTCCCATGAAATTGCCATTAGAGTCGATATTTGTATATTAAATCAAAACGGAATTCAACGTTAATAAGCACTAAGTAAACAGCAATTTACACCATTAAGTTCATGAATCGCGGGATAAAAAACGATTAGCATTAATGAAAATGAATGGAATATTAAGTGATGCAAGCAATAAATCATTTTGTTGGTCATTATCGGTTTTATCGACATTTTGTGATACAGGAAATATATCGCAATCCCAAAATATTTAGGAAGAAAAAATCCTTCATAATAAATGCTTTGTTAATTTGATGTAGAAAAATTATGATTTTGTTTTGTTGCAGAATTTTAAATCGATAAAAATTTTTTAATCTGAATCATGTGGTTTTTGAAGTGAAGACAATAAATTGCTTTCAAGACCTTGAAAATTCGTATCACTTTTCTTATGTATCTATGAAGTAGGAAGAATTTTCTTTGGGGTGGTTAGTGGTCCAAATTTTTATTTTTTTACCAAACGATTTTATTTGGGCGGAGGGATGAGGGAAAGGGACTCCGTGATCCGTGTACTTTAATTCCTGCTTTCGATACTGATGTATAATCCATCAATCAACTGTGACTTGAATGAGTAACTTTTTAAAAAAATTTAAATTTATGATTAAAAAAGATTTCACATTTTTGTTCAGAAATATAAAACAATGAGTTATATAGACTAATTATGTTGAACCGACCCTTTATACACACATTGAATAATAGGATCTTCAATTTCTCTTATTTTTAATTAAGAAAGTTCCAGCATTTTCAAAAGTGATAAGGAATGTTATATTTTAAACTGCTCTAGTTTGTAAACATTGGTATTTACACATTATTAAAAGAAAATTAAATTAATTACTTTAATCTATTTGTGTGAAGAATAGTCAAACCTCAGTCTGTATCTCTGATAAAGTCAGTAAATATCTGGTAGATGTGTGAAGGGAAGGGGGGGACCTAACGCAGTAGATGTGACCATTCTTTTAAGAACTTATGCGTCGACAGGACTCTTCAAATGCATAACAGAGGTCGGATACTTTAGAGTAGATAATTTATAAATTTTGATTTTCCCAAAAGTTTTATTTAATTCAATAACAAATTTGAAAAATTCAGTTTAAATTAATGATAATAAAGGTTGGTGAGCACAATTCTCATTTTTGTGGATTATAATAGTGGTCCACTTAGGATTCAGTTGATAGACGAATACTTCGAGACTGAGGATATTCAGAGGATGTAGAAGCCAATTAGATCTCCTGACTTAAATTCCATATGGTATGTCTGGATGTTCTTGGTAGAGTAATTACAGCTTACTAGCTTCCTCCCAGAACATTCCTGGATCTAAGTGATTTGGTACAAGAATGGAATTTATTGTCCCAAAACCTCATAACTGCATTAGAGTTCGTTGTGCATTGCTTTTAAAGGCATTTATACCACATCATAGGTCTAATTATCAGACTGCGTAGATCCATCTAGGATGCTAATTTGATACAGTAGGGCTAGGCGCCAAGTTGTAATTTATGTTCGCCAAGATAGGCGATAATATTACAATCGTGAATTGCAAATTAAACAAAAAAAAAGCTTTTTTGCATATCTCAGCTGAACAAAAAAAATGATTAAATTTTAAGTTTGAAGATCTAATAGCTGATAAAAAGGATTTTATATATATATATATATATATATATATATATATATATATATATATATATATATATATATATATATATATATATATATATATAACTCTCCGTAAATCTCATGTGAGTTGATTTTTGAAAACACCTTCCTAAACTGATCTCTACTCAGCAAAAGTAACACATTGTTACAAATTTTCTGTAATGAACGCTTAAAATAGTGTAAATAATTTATATTTGGAAGTGTAATATGTACATTAATATTACTTTCTGTTGTATTTATTTTATGTTAAAATCTTGCCACCACCTCTCCCTTCGAAATCTAGTTTTATTATGAAATAAAAAAAATAGTGATTATACTGATCGAAGGAATAAATTAAAAGTGGAACGCACAGTGAAGCATGGCGTAGACAAAACAAAAGGGAATGTTTTGCTTCACCGCTGCTTGGCGCGATTCCTTAATCGCGCCAAAAAGCGTTTGGCGCGTTGCACTCCAGTACCAAATCAGTTAGACCGGTGGAGTTACGCAGTCTGATAATTAGGCCGACGACATGTTAAATCCTCCAAGTGCTGTCTTGTGACATTATTTTTTGACTACTATGCTTGTATGATTATTATTCTTAAACGGGAGCAAAAAACCATTATTTTTTTTATCTTTTTGGTAATATTTTTTTTCCACCAAGTTTCACTTGAATTGCTTCGGGTTTTTTTATTATGTCCACGGAAGTGGGCTTATTTCTTAACTTGTGCGCTAGGACATCAATAAAGTGCTTATCAATATTTTTCATCTGTATATTTTCTGTTTTATTGCTACGAAGTTATATATTCTGCCTTGTGCTTCCTAGAAACTGCAAATTTCACGTCTTCCTTTATTTGTAAATAGTGAAGGGAAAAATTTACATTTCTCAATTTTGGTTTTGTTTTTATTATTCTTATTTACATATTTATTGTGTGAACACTAGATTATAAAGATAAACACATTAAATATGTACTCTGTATTTCCTAATCAGGTAAAAATACAAAAAAATATTCATTTCTGTACTTTTTTATTATATTTTTCAAATTATAGGTTATTTGCAGATTTGTATCTTTAATTTTTTTAAAAAATTCCTTTTTTAAAATTTTATCGACACTTTTTGTGCATCTGCTTATATTTTCACAAAATAAAAATGTATCGGACAGAAGACTTTAACAGCGATTTAACTCCAAAAAATTTTATATATACAATTTCAAAGTTAAAACTACTTCAACTTTTCCATTATTACTTTTTGAAATCTAAAATTTTGTATACTTTCGCTGATTATATTTAAAGTCCTTTGCTCATCCGGTTCGAGTTAAGGTGTGAGACTAGAACAATTTTAAAGTTATTTTTTAAATAATTCGTATCTTTTTAGAAGCAAGAAAATCAGAAATTCCATTTTTAGTGGCCATTTTACTCAAGTTTTCTGTAAAAACTAAATCTATTTTTCCAGGTTGATTTCCAAGGCCTTGTAACCAACTGGGAAAAATTATCAGTTCAAGTGTTCGGAATTCCCTTTAGATATTTGAATTCGGTGCAATTTCACTATCTTTCGATACGACATTGAAACCGCAGCAAAAAAATGCATTTTTTGTGAAAAATTTCTATTTTTCGCGAGAAAAACGACCACGACAGAGATAACAAAACATATGACAGGTTAAAAAATTGTATCAAAACGTAAACAATGATGAGAAAATGTTTATTTTTTGCTATCGGGTAAATGTCAACATCGCAGTCATCGAAGTTTCGTATCAGCGTTTGACGTGACATGTTGCGATAATTTAAAAAACCGAGAATTGGAATGGGGAGATTTTTGAATAATACCATCCTTAAACTCGATAACATTTCCGAGTTTTGTGCAGCATTAATTGGTCATTTAAAAATTTTGAAAAGTTTTTATAATAACTAACAATAATGGCAATCGTAATATTTGAGAAATTTATTTTATAAAATTAACGGAAGATTATAATTACAAATACGAAAAGAAACTTTCGCATGTTTTCAACTGGATTTCTTAGTCTTGTATCCCCTCAAGTGGCTACCTCTTTTGGTTAGTCACGGAATTTTTGACCCAAAACTATCCGAGTGGCCTCAAGGACGTTTTAAGACTTCTTGAAATCCTGGCTCCTATGCAAAAGTTAAAAGTAGACAGTATGTAGCATACGTTGCTAAATACTTTAATAAACGGTAATCCGAAACTACCTAAGCACGAAAATGACTCACAATCACAGAAACCTAGGCACAAACCAACTCGACCAATTGCCGCTGCCTTTCGATTAAATGAGTAATGATGGTGTATGGTGGTAGACTTGGGCCTAGACATGGGCGACGGCTGTGAGAATCCCCCTGGACACCAAGATTGATTTGAGGCAAAGAACAACCAGACGACATTTTTATAATAACAAATTATATTTATTTACTTGAATTAATTATCAACCTTCTAATTACAAGGATTAATCAATATGTCTACGTAAATGTGATTGACCCTTACTATTAAATTAAATCACGAAATATGATACTAAACAACTATTAAACTCAATATCGAACGGGATTACCGGAATAAGAGGATCGAGAGATACACGCAATTTGAATTACTAGCGCTGATTAAATTACCACTAACTTTATTATATATTTACTCTTATGAGCCGATAATCTAGATTTAAATCTCGCCTTCTTTTTACTACCTCTCTTTCCAGGCGTAACAATCTTTCCAATTGTACATCACTGCCAAATGATCAACGAGCCGCTAATCGCACAATCAACTTGAATCGCCTTAGAACACTGTCAACCTATCTCTTGGCGCAATAGCCTACTGTTAACTTACAACACTCTCCTTAAATACTTAAACTAATTTGCACATCCCGGTTTCTTCTTTTAGAGCTGGTTGGAAGTATACGCGAATTTACAATCCCCAAAGACGCCTAAGAGTATTAGAGATAAAGTGCCGTACAGATTCGTCACACGGTCATCACATAATAATGCGGTTTTACCACTGTTGACATATAGTTTGAAATTCTCAGTTTTTCGTAAAACATGTCCGAGAATAACATGGAAACATTAAGATTATTCGGTTTTTGATCTGGATTACTGAGTGAAGAACTAGACGAGGCTCCTTACGACTGTCCTGAATGCCTTCCTTGTTTTCAAGGCATTTTATTGTTTTTTTGTGGCTGCAGGGCGGGATTCATACATTTCTGCACCTTCTTTTCTCCTTATCCTCCATAAGAAAATTGAAAAACTTGAATTTAAAACATTAAATTGGTTATTTCTTCCCCACTCCCCCACCCCTTATCGTCTGCTACTCTATCGGGTTCTGGCTTGGGTTAAACTTAAGAGCAATCAGTCCATGTGTGCGCACTTCCGGAATGTCCGCTCCATCATTTATTATTCCCGACTCGGTTCCTTGTCAAAAATAATCTTTTTTTTCTTCTTTTTCAACATTTTTTTTACATAATATACTTGATTACTTATAAATAATGGGGTGTTTTTATATTAGTGCAGCTCAGTGGCGCACACAAGAGAGGGGGGGGTCCGCACCTCCCCAAGCCCTTGATTTTTTCCCGATTGATTATAATTCTAAGTATATAGTACGTGAAATTTATTTAAGTATTTGTTATTAATGATTAATTTTATTAATTAATGCTAATTATTTATTCAATAATTAGTTTTTTACTGTGTTTTGTTCCTGAAAATCGACAAAATCAAAAGGAGCATAAGAATGGTGAACTTTCGACCACGGACCCCCCCCCCTTTGAAAAATTCCTGTGTGCACTACTGGTGCAGCTTATTTAAATACAGTCCTTGTACCAGTAGGAAAAAAACACCAATCAAAGTCTCATACTCTATGGTGAAGAAAAACGGTATTACAGTATAATAAGAAATTAAAACCACTGACGAATTGACGCATTTCTGAAGAACACGTTTAGCGTATGTATTCAAAACTAGCTGTTTCCTGCCCGCTTCGAAGGGTATTTTATGATGTTCTATTACAATATATTATTTCTAAGGTGTGTTACCTGCGTCAACATTAAGTTTTCAATTGCGTTGAAAAGCATTCTAATAGCCCATGCCTCCTATTGAAAAAGAACAAGACTTGAATTTCTAAAACGAAAGTACATTTACAGTGTAGGCCTCCTTCGTTCTCCCCTTACACTCGATTACCGCAAAACACGTTTTATAGAATCTATACAAGAAACATGCTTGAAATTTTGGATTATCTTGGTTAATAATTTTTTATCTATAACGCCTCTATAACTCCTTTGTAAGTTGATTTTCGCAAAACCTGTTCAAAATGCACTTGAGCAGAAACTTGTGTGCGAAATTTCATGTCTGAAAGTCTAATAGTTCTGGAGATCTCGTGACGAGTAAGTCAATCACTTTCCTCCTATATATTGATTATTCGTTAAGCACTATGTTCTAATTTAAACTTTAAAAATTCCTAAATTTTATTGAATTCTGCTCATTTTTAAAAAAATTAAATAAGTGTCTGAAGGTGTCTCAGGAGTGTTAACTTTGTCTCGAGAGCTGAAAATAGTAATAATTTTCAAGTATATAGGTATGTTTCATATGAATGTAAATTAAATAATTCGTATATATCTCTTACACATTATTTATAAAAAAATTAGGTTTTGTTTAATGTTTAAAAAATAAAATGTTTAAAATATAATCATAATTTTAAAAATTATAAGCATATCAAAATGAGAAATATTTCTGTAATAAATATTAAGTAATTTTTTTTACGTTGCGCAAGCTATTTTCTAAAATAGTAGCCTTTGATGTATCATACTAATTTAAACAATGCCTAATTTTAGTCTTATATATCTTTTGTACTTCAAAATATTTGAAAATTATTGAAATTTTAAAAAAAAACTTTTTAATGTAATTTTTTTATTTTTTAAAAAATATAATTTACTATTCTATTTATATATAAATAGCTACAATGTGATAAGGATAAATTTAACTTTACAAATCAACATATTGCTAGTAATTGGAGCAGTGGCGTAACGGAGAACTTTTGGGCCCCCCTGCAAAGTCAGGTTTGGGGCCCCATGTTGAATTTTACAAAGAGTCAGTCAGGCTTTGGTCCCCTTTAGAACCCTGCCCCCCGCGATGCGGGGGGTGCACGTTACGCCACTGAATTGGAGCTACTCTTAAAAAAAATAGAATATATTGCGCAATGTAAAACTTATAATTAATATTTTTTACAGAAATGTTTCTTATTTTCATATGCTTATAATTTTTAAAATTATAATTATATTTTAAACATTTTATGCGTTTTGAAGCCTTTTTTTCTTTATAAATAATGTGCAAAAGATTTGAATTATTTAATTTTAATTTTCAAAGAGTTATATCTATTTAAAAATTGCTTATATTTTCAGCCCTCGAGACAAAGTTAACACCCCTGGAAATTATAAGACCACCTGAAAAAACTGTCATTTTAAACATCACTTCAGAAGCATTATAAAGCGCATGCATTAGCAATTCGTGAAAGCATCACCTGAGGGACAAAAAGTTTTGATTGTATTATCAACGATTCATTTGAAGATGCCTTCAGGTAAAGAGTTAACTGAATGCGGAATGAGAAAAATTTAATTTTATATCAGTGCTGGGGTAAATCTGGAAGAGAAATAGCTGAGTTAATGCATGGTTCTTAAACTGCCATTCAGAATGTCATAATTAGGAAAGGTGATTCAAATAAATTTAAATGACTTGGAAGAAAAATTTCGACAGCTTTGGGCGATCGGAAAATTTTTTGACTGTCCTTTCGACTCCTGAAATTTCCAGCAAAACAGTTCACAAGCTATAGAGAGAGTTTGGAAAAGCTTCCTATCAAATACTTATATAAAAATTGTAAAAATGGGGAATATACAGCAATGCTGAACAAACATCATCCAACAGTAAGACTTAAATTAGGTTAAAAATGCCCTGTCATGGGACGACGACTGAAAACAAATGACATTTTTGATGAAAGGAGATTTAACTTGACGGTCGCAATGGCTACAAGCTACTGTTGCTGTGACTTGAAGAAAGAACCGAAAGAAGAATACATAAGTCGCAATCTTTAGTCATGGTGGGTTGAGTAATCTACAGTGAACTTTGGGATGTATGCTCTCTACACCGGTGATTCTTAAACTTTCGATCGCAACGCCCCCCTCCCCCCTCTTTATGTATCAGTCGGAAATCGCGATTCCCCAAGATTTAGATTACCCTTCTCTGAAACTCAGTACATGTCTAAGGGATTTAAAGTTTCCACTATAATCCTAAGACTGCCTCTGCTACTTATACAGACTTTTTTAAGACTTATTTTTTGTCCTTTAAGAAACCAGTGTGATGTTGCTCCCCTCGGATGCCCTTTTCCTTGATTATTAGCGTGAGCTAGAGGTGTAGGATTAACGGAAGAACTAGAAGCAGACATGATCTTAATCTGACTTTATTAAGATCTTTAACTTGAGCATCTAAAAATTAGATAATTGTAATATATGAGAGAATCTACGGTGGCTAAACACACAATATATATAATACCGAAATCACGTAACTCGGACCACTATCAATACTAACTCGCCTAAGCTCTATTCTTAAACTATCACAGATCCGAATATTAAATAGTCGCTCCTACCTTTAATGTAGATTGAAACAACTATCACTATAATCCTAGATGAAATTGCTGTTTACTCGAGTGTAATGGTATGCATCTTGACTTTAGGGCTCTCTATCACGTATAACTTCTGATCGCTGTCACTTATGTTTCCAAAACCTCTTCACGCTTGAACCACGGATTATGTTTACATTCTTCAAATTGCCACACAGCTTACTCTAAGTTCTGATATTTAAAAGTTTCCTAATTTGCATCTTTCCTTCACGCTTCACTTCTTGGATTTGGTTGGAAAAGAGTTGCCATTAATTCTGGCCCCAAAGAACCCAAAGGACATGTTAAAGAAAAGACGCGTGAGCCCGTCACAACAGTAAGTCTCTCTCTCTCTCTCTCTCTATATATATATATATATATATATATATATATATATATATATATATGAGTATATATATAGGGTGGTCGCGAATTCATTGTACAAACTTTAAGGGTAGGTGCAGAACATTGTGTGTGTGACAATCATTTATTGTATTGATGTAAACACAAAAAATAAGAGAGATGAAAGGAAAGACAAAGTGTTAACTGAAGTGTCGTTGACGAGCGTAATGTTTACAATTACTGTTCATAAGTGTTCACCACATGAGCTATGAAGTCCAGCTGCAGAGCGCACGTTGTTGTACCACCGACTGGTAGTCGGAGAAGATAGACTGCCGGATTCAAAGCTTGTGCTCGCTAAAAAGGAAAAAGGCTTAAGCGATTTTCGTTTAACACTCTACAAATGGTCTGATGACTTACACTTACGTGATGAGCAACGGCTCTTGTGCTTGACTCGGATGTGCTCATCCGCAACATTCAAGGTGTTTTCTTCCAGCCCTGGACTGCGTGTAGCTCTTCATCAACCAGTATTATGTCTGGTGACGTGAAACGAACGTATTTCACGAAGTTCGCGATGTAGCCGCTGAGAGAAATTCTGTCATCCTGCATTCGTCGATTAGGAAACTACGCGTGATACATGCGTAGCGCAGCTCTGCCGTTACTATTTACACGGCCGTACATTTTCGGCATACGGAAAGTCTCCCATCGTAGACGTCATCACGATTGCGAATGGCGCTTTCCCCTACTGAGATGCATCATGTTGAATGGCCTCTACTAACGGCATCAACTGCCCCTTTCCGGCAACGCAACTAGCCGATAAATCCATTTGTCTTTTCTTTTATTTTCCCTGTTTGCGCCTCTCAACGTCACTTGGCACCCATACATTCCTATACAATAAATTATTGTTACAATGTCCTACATCTATCCTTAAAACTTGAACCATGAATTTGGGACCACCTAGTATATATAATAAAATAATAAGATACAAATTGTAATTCCTACAAAGCTAAGAAAGAATGAAATTGGATTTTAAGAAACATATCGAAACCCGCCAAAATGTAAGTAAAATAAATGGTGCAAAAGAATACCGTACTAAAATTGGATAAAAACAGAAGTTACAAGAATCGGAGGTGTAGATCTATTAGAATTGAAAATACCGAAAGAAATTCTGGACTAAAATGGAGACCAATTATGATTTCTAAAGCTGTCACCCTATCGCGGACCACAGTTTCAGAACCACTGCTCTACACTATATCAAGTCATAATATATGATCATCTGGCAATGTTTTGGACTTTATTCAGTAGTTACAAACTGTGGATATTTTTTGCCGAACTATACTTTTTTTCTCAACACCTAAAGAATGGTTTTAATGTTTTATCAAGGCCATGTTAAACCTCATAGACAACCTATGAGGCATATTATGTCACAAAATTTATGCTATCAATAAATAGTTTTTATCTGCTAATAAACTGGAAGTAGTCATTGTAAAAGAATATAATATGGCACAATATTTCTGAAAATTCTTAAACCATCTCATCATTTTAATGATAGTCTTTGAGGTTATCAGAAAATAGAAGACCTGTATCACATACATTAATTTTTTTTTACTTCTTGATTTTAGGCAAGTGCTCTTATAATTTTTGTTAACAATGTATATTTTTCATTTTCTTTCTAACATTTTTGTTAGCAATCATTTTTTGCACGGTTCGAAATTTTTAAAAGTTTATGAAATGAATAGAATAGGCTGTAATATATGTGGGAGTCCGAATGAATCTTCGAATAAAAATCAGACTCTTCAGAAGGCGGGATTTTAGATTGGCGAGGTGGTTGTCTAGGGTTAAGTATTTAAGGGTGAGTGATGAATTAATTGAATCAAAGTCATTTAAACACGGATACTTCATTTAAGTAAAAAAGAATTTATTTAAAGTTAAAGGGAAATATTTACAAAAGGGGATATTTACAAAGAAAAAGACATGCAGGAATTAGGTTAATTGAAAGTTGAATTATACCTTTAGAAGACGGGGAAATTAATTACCTTTCTCATTCTTGGACGTTAGGACTGGTATCGCGCTGAGCGCAAAATACGCTAAAGACGTGACGTGGTGAACCGGCGGTGGTTAGTAGGCCTCTGCCGAAAAATTATTCAAGCCGGAGCTACGAAAGCTCACTAGACGGCGCTGCTTCGGAATGTAGTAATAAACAAAATTTACGTTAATGGTCCTCTGAAAAGGATATGACTCAACCTTTTAACAAAATATTTCAAAGGGGAATTCCTACATATATATGTTTAAATTTAAAATTAAATATAATACTAAAGTTATGTATTATTAATACTCTGAAGTGTATTTTCACAACATTGGATTTATTTTTAAAATTTATAGTTTGTTTTTTTAAATTGATTTTAAGTGTTTATAATGATATAAGTAAACCGATAATTTACACATAAAATAAGCTTAAAGAACTGGTACCAAGTTTTTATACTTCCATTTTTGATTTGAATTCACTTTTTTGTTGAATACTTGAATTAAACTACGAAAATATGTCGATAATTCAACATTTTTTCCCTACAAAGCAGGATATTGTTAAACGTTCAGTTTTCTTTCAACAAGTAAGTACTTTTTTATAATGTTTAACACTCATTAAAATTTTGAAACTGGGAAGTATATACCATAGTTTAATTTTTAAAAGTATTTAATTCCAAAACATTTCAAGAATAAAGATTGCTTAGTTCGCTTTACATTCGTTTGCGATGCAAAATTCCACTATCAATTTTGTTTTAAACAAATATCGGTTTAATTAAAAAACATATATTTTATAAGTAAATTCTTCGTTTCCCATGATCCAACAATAATAGTATTTATGAATTTTTTTTTTTAATCTTTGTCATCACTTTTTATCTTATACCTTTTCCAGAATTCCCATGATCAAATCAGCCGACTAAGATAAATTACAGTTGTAATCTGAACCAACAAAATACAGAATTAATAAAATATTTGTTTTGTCTAGTTTTTCTCACTAAACCGTGTCAAGTGTACCCGCTTCAAATTAATCTTTTTGCGCGAACCACATCTGTCCATGATATTGATGCCTAGTGCAACCATCATTGAAAGGATTGCATGCTGTGTTTTCTCACATAGATACGATGAGGAATATCATTGATTAAGTACGACATACGGGTCATTTACAGAATCTTAGATAGGAAGCTGTGACCTAGATTCTTTCGCCCTCTTTCACAAACTTTGATCCATACTATCTATAAAACATGCGAGGTGCAGGTAAACGAAAAAATCTGATAAGAAAAATACATTTTTAGAATATCGTGTTTAGTATTGACATAGTTAAGATACCATTATTTTTACTTATACCGCTTTAATGTTGTTATAAAAGATGCCTGTATTTAAATTCTTTAGTTTTAACTGGACTTTTCTTGACGAATTTGATTCGTTTTGCTTGGCTATTTATATAAAAATACTCTCATATTCCTTTTTCGAACGGTTATTTTCAACATCGGTGTTAAAAATAGAATTTGAATTTGTATATTAAGTTGAATGTGTCGTCAAATATTAAACAACAGGTAAAACTAATGTTGCCAAAAAGGGCGGCTGTGCGAATAGAGGAAAATGATTTGTAAGCACACATATCAATTTCCACACTTGGTTTGTTTGAACACTTTTGGGTTATTTCTGGTGAAATTCAAAAAAAAAGTAAAATAAGTGATCCCCAATTTTTAGATAATGGACTAAAGTGATGAATCATGGAGACACTTGAAGTAGGACAATCTCAATTGCAAATTGCTGAAAACTTTAATGCAACTCCCAGCGGTGTGTGCAACTTATGGAGATAGTTTAATGAAACCAGATCCGCGTCAAAAAAGGCCCAGGCAAGGTACACTAAAGAGCCACGACGACGAATGAAAATCAATTTTTGTCTATTATATCAAGATGTAACATGAATGTGAATCTTCTCAGCTACCTTGTGATAATCATGTGGCAACAGGAACCTAAATTTTAAGGGTTACTGTTTCTAGAAGGCTGCGTGAGAGAGTTAAGTGCTAAAAGGCATGCTGCTTACGTACTACTTGCTCCCTTCAGCTCAATGAAGAACAATTTTAGCATAGTGAAGAAATCATAGATTTGAAGTGGACATTAACAGGTGATCGTTGTATTCGGTGACCTCTCTGGATTCAGCCTAACAAATAATTCTCAACGTATTTTTACCTGAAGTGGACCACTTCCCTCTATATGTCTTTTAACATATAGCAGACCATATAGCAGCGAAAGTTGATGATCTGGGCATACATCATGCATGTACACACAGACCTTCATGGCCTTGTTAAATGCTCTGTGACTACTATGAGGTATAGGAATAAAATCTTGGAGCCCTATGTTTGCCTTTTCAGGGCTTTAGTTGCCTTGATTTCAGTTTTATGATTGATATCTTTTGTTCACATAAGGATTATATGGCCCACGAATTTCTGGAAAGTGTATATATTCAGCCGCATATTTGGAATATTCTTAGAAGGGGTTCTAATGCAACTCACATTCCCATTCATAGAACTAAAGAAAACAATTCAGGTTGCTGGAGAAGAATAACAGACTGCCTTAGGCTCTCGAGAGATGTCTTCTAAAAACCACGGTTTTACATTATGAAAGCTGTGCTAATTATAAGAGGCGGACATACTCTTTGTTAAATCATCTCATGTTCTATCTTGTAATATCTCTTTTAGCATAATGATGATCTTATGGTACGGCTGAAAGTCCGTATATAGGATTAACATTCATGTGTATTATTACTTCTGTATGGTATTTTTTTGTGTGTGTGAGTACCTGTGTGTTATACCAACGCATGTGCATAATTTCAATGAAATCTGTTCAGTCTTTCAGGAGATGAGCCACCAAAAGTAAAAATTCTGTTAGCTTAGAGCGCCATTAAAATATTCTACTATCGTCATTTGAATGATATAACAAACGTGTTTAATTCTTTCTGTGAAATATCCATTAATTTTATACAGCCATTTTCGTCACATTGTGTATCTTCAGTGGCGCACACAAGGGAGGGTCCTGGGGGGTCCGGACCCCCAAAGCCCTTGATTTTTTCCGATTGATTATAATTCTAAGTATATAGTACGTAAAATTTAATTAATTACTTGTTATTAATGATTAATTATATTAATTAGTGCTAAATTTATTCAAAAACTAGTTTTTTGCTGTGTTTTGTTCCCGAAAATCGACAAAATCAAAAGGAGCATGATACAAGAATGGTGAACTTTCGACCCCGGACCCCCTTGAAAAATTTCTGTGTGTGCTACTGTGTATCTTGATCCCAGATTATTCAATTTATGCGCCCATTTCGTTATGTAGATAAGAAAAAGAGTCCTTGAATATTTACCAAGAAGATTTAAGTCATAAAATTATTGTGAATTTAGTATTTTTTGTATTATATTTTTTTTCTCTAAAAAATTATCTAACAGCAGCCAAATTATTAAAATCAAATTATTTTTCAAGCAGTCTATTTTTTGGTTAAAATATTTGGTATTTAACGATGATATTTCAATTAAATTACATTAGCTTTTCTAAAAGTTTCTTATTTTCGAAAGGACTGCATGTGACTCACATTTCAATTGAAAATCTCGAGGTCATGTGAAATTGCATTATTTTTTGTATAATAAAAAAAGTCTACTTATAATTTGATAATTTATGTAAAAATATTCGTAGAAAATATTTACAAGTGTTCTTTTAATTTTGATTAGAAAGTTTTTTTCCACATTCTCTATTGATTTACACTTTAAAACTTTTTTACTATAAAAAATTTTAAACTTTTTTTTACATTCTATATTTTATGCTTAAATACGAGGGCATTTCGAAAAGTAAAGATACAATGGTTTGCATTCCTTAAAAAAACCATTTATTTAGAAAACGTCAGTTACATCTTATTAACTGGATTATTTATTATTTTTCGACATGATCACCCCCGTTATCCAAACATTTGTTAAGTCGGTGCACAAGCTTTTGTATCCCGCAGTCATAGAAGGTTGCGCCTGTTGTCGGAACCACATTTCAACTTCATCTTTGATCTCATCATCTTCGTGGAATGATTTTTCACCAAGATAATGACCAAGCGCACGAATTGCTTCCTCTGTTCTCTGAAGAAGGGCATCAGAGAACACAGATGGCCGACCTGTTCATTGTTCGTCCTGAACATCGGTCCTACCTTCAGAGAAATGATGACACCATTTCGTTATATTTTGTCGATTCATAATGTTCCCATAAACAGAAACAATTTCTTTGTGAATATCCGCTGGTCGCTGATCTTTTCCATGAAAAAAATGTATGACGGAGCGCACCACATTTGGCGGGATTTTGAATCGGCGCAGCCATTTTAAACACGACCTACTCCAACCAGAATCAACGTTGAAATGCCGAACGACCGCGAAGAGAAAGCTAACGGTTCATGGTTAACACCTGTGTTGCCAACTTGCTCGCCAAAACTTTTCTTTTCCTCTGGCGTACGGTGTATCTTTACTTTTCGAAATGCCCTCGTATGTGATTATGGGTTTATGAAAATAATATATAAAACTTGAAATCACGAAAAGCAATATGGATAGCATGAAAAGGTGGAACTTAAGAATAAGTTATGAACTGTTTTCCAAAGTTAATTGTGAATAGTTTTAATGTATTTTATGAATATATAACAAATATATTAAATCTTAAGCATTCTGAATCTCGTTCCTTAAGAATGTACATATTGTACTGGTATTTATATTATTTTGTCTTTCATAAACTGTATCCAAATCTTCTATTTAATATGTAAAACTAAACAATGATAAAAATGGGGGGTTTTCCCCGATTGTTAGACGGTAAAACCAATCAATCACCTTTTAAAATAACTTTTAAAGTTTTTAAGTAAAACTTGAGGCATATGCTGGGCCGATTTTTTTTAAAGTTGACTCAAAATAACAATTAAAACCTATTATTTTTAATATTTCTCTGTTTTATCAAATTACCACCATTTTCAAAGTTGTAATAACGATGACCAAAATATTGAAAATTGAATGATAGTATTGGTTAGTACGTTTTTAACCAACTGAACTATTTATAAAATGCATTCAATTCAATGTAAAAAAAGGCAGAAATTTACAGAAGATATTTTCGGAAGATTCTTTGATAAATTTTCAATGGCTTACTTTATTTGTTTTGAAGAAATGTTTTTTTATTTAAGAAAGTATGTAAAAGCATTTACACAGTAAAAAATTTTCAAAAATATACAGAATATAATGGATTTATCGAAATGGCTTATAGTTTACCGCATTCAAAACAATATTCATTTTTTAAGATAGTCAGTACTAAATTAAATAAATTCAATACGAAATTGAGGGGGGGGATCAGATAGTTATGAGAAATCTTGACCTTAAAGGAGCTGACATTTTGTCCTTATTTGATTTTGCCTTGCAATGACTTGATATTACAGTAGCAACATAATAAAGTGAAGAATAAAATGCTCGTGGTGGGTAAGTTACTCGAGAGAAAATATGCAATCAAATGTTATAAAAATGAAAAGAGGATGTATACATATAAAAGAATTTTTAAATACGCAGTCTCGCAATTGAACAGAGGAGCATTCTTATGAGCTGTCTTTGTTTTCGTAAATTAATAGTAACGAGGATGTTTTGACACTATGTTGTTGAGAAGCGTGTCAGATTTTTCTGAATCATAATCATCATTTTCGTGATATTTTAAATGACGTAGTATTATTTAACATCCTGTTTTGTATTATCTCTTGGTAAACCTTGATAAAAACGGATACTCCAAAATATGCGCCATATGAATCGCGTTATATTTATTTCAGAGTAGTACAAAACATAGAACGTGTAGCGTATTTTTAAAAAAATATTTTGAACCAAAATTATCAATAAAATAGTGTTTTTCATCCCCAAGATTGTGGGACCCCCCCCCTGGGTTCCACCCTGGACACTAAGATTAATTTGAGGCAAAGAATGACCAGACGCCATTTGTATAATAACTTATATTTATTCACTTGATTCAAATATCAAAAAAACTCTAATGACAAATAGTATCTATATGTCTACGTCAAACGAAAGGGATTTACCTTTAATACTAAATTAAATTACGAAATATGAAATTAATCAATAACTACGCGCAATATCAAAAGGGTTTTCCGGAATAGAAGGTCTGAGAAATACCCGCAACTTGAATTATTAGCTTTCATTAACTTAAACTAATTTTATTAAACTAACGCTTGTGATAAGCGGTATTAAACTAGAATATATCACCTGGTAGTACTTTGGTCTCTTCATGTATATTAACTTCCTAAGGTTCTTTCGCTGAGTACTAACCGTTAATGCTCCACTAACGTAATCCAAATGAATCCTATGAACTTTGTCATCACTGCTGCTGGCTCAATAGCCTTCATCTCCGCTAACTTACAACGCTCTCCTTAAATATCTTATCCACATTACATTTCCCGTTTTCTCCTTTTAGAGTTGATTGGAAATATACGCGAATTTACAATCACCAAAGACGCCTAAGAATATTAGTGGAAAGGTGCCGTACAGATTCGTCACAAGATTATAAAAACTACGAACTAAAACATGTCATCAAGTGCCAATTTTTGTATGTGTGCTTCGCAGAATTAGCCACGTGTTTACTTCTTAGCCGGCTTTATGGAAGAATGTCTGTTCCAGTTCATAGCAAATCACTTTTATTTAATACCACAAGAACAATTAAGATCATGTCACCGCAGGGAATGT
The DNA here is from genome assembly GCA_019973935.1 of Trichonephila clavipes. Lineage (NCBI taxonomy): Eukaryota > Metazoa > Arthropoda > Arachnida > Araneae > Nephilidae > Trichonephila > Trichonephila clavipes. The sequence continues at coordinate 415,019 of BMAU01020065.1, forward strand.
CATGACAGGGCCGGTTCTAGCAGTTTTGCCACCCCGTACAAAAATGGAAAATGTCGCCCCTCTCTCCAAAGCAAAAAATTATGATTAAAAAATATGAATTGTTTACATAGATACACACCTATATATATATATAAAACTTGAATAATTCTTGCAAACAAAAAAGCAGCATAAGAATATGTATATGTATTGTTATTCTGTTATTAAAGTCTTAAAAAATACAAAATAATTCAAAATTACCTGTTATTATTTCAAACGAGTAAAATGTAAGAGAAGAATAGCCCATTTCAGCAGGCCAATTTTGAAAAAGAGTCTACGTGATGGTGGGGATCACAAGCGTTTATTTTAACTTATAGTAACTACACTCAAGACAAAAATAAAACATCTCATGTGGCTCTCTATCTACTAAAAACTCTTATTACCCCTGTCCCCTTTTGGAATTGCTGACACCGGACATCGTTTGAATGAAAGAAATGTCCGTTATGATCTCACTCCTGGTTGGGAAGAAAGTTACCAGTGGAAGATGGGTAAACGTATCAAATTTCATAATTTAACATATATTTCCGCTTCGAACCCTTCAAGTTACAACATAAAAGAAAACTGGTATTAAACGTACAATGTACAAAATAAGGAAATCAGATACGTTAAGGGAAATATCAAATTCACACCCAATATTTTTTGTAACATTAAAAAAATATTATCCAAATTCTATCCAAATGCCGCCCTGGGCAGGGATCCGGTTTGTCCGGCCTAGAGCCGCCCCTGTCATGTCGCCTCTGCCACCGCCGCCATATCGATTCTATCAAAAGAGAAAATTCTCGTTTTCAAGAACGCTAGGATGCGTTTAGGCAACACAACGCCATCCAATGAGGGTTCCACTAATCAAAATATATAAATATTATAAATGCTACAAATATATAAATATTAAATACATTAAAAAATAAATGTGAAAAAATATTAAAAAAATGAGTTGATATATTTGTAATTTTGGTAGCCTTAGCGAACAGAAATCCTTCTTTATTTTTTTCCTAATTATTTAATTTACTAAAAAATTAAATAAATAAAAAGCATACTTTCATAGTTACATATCATGTATGATTTTTGATGTTATCTCCATGTAAAACATTTTAGAACACTTAATAGACTAAAGTTTAATTAGAAATATTACTTAGTAGTTAACGCTATAAATGAATTCAATATAATGGTGAATCTATATTAAATTCATAAACGTTTTTTACTAAGATAGCTATAGTTTTGATATAAACTACGTTATATGGATACCGCATTATATGAGGGTCCTAAACTTAATAAGTTTCGTATAAATAAGACAATGTGTTTATGATTTCAATAAATAATTCCGAAGGATAATAAAGGAATTCGTGGTCATATATCATTTATTACAGCGCACGCAAGCAATTTAGCTGTGACTTGAATGAACTGTGGCAAGGTAAAGCGCACAAGCCGCGTTTTCATATCAAATTCATACTTACGTAATAATGGGGTTTGCGTACGCGTTAAATTCAGACAAGCCTCAAAATCCTCGAGTAACTCAGAAATTTGATGAATGAAATGTTGTTGGTGTTATTGTCATTTGATTGCGGTACAGAATTACAAAATGAGTTGTCAATATAATGGAGTTTTGTTGCAGAAATTCCTAAATTTTTTTTTTCAATCCATTTGAAACCCTTTGAAGGCTTCAAACTCTTTCTAGGACCTGCTCTTGTCTTATGAATATCTTCTTTATACATGTATGAAAATATATTACATAAAAATGTATTAATTTTTGTGTATTAAATGATGCGTGAAATTAGTAAAAGTCTAAATAATACTTTAAAAATGTAAAATGCTTCTTAAATTTCTCTTTCTTTCAAGTCATATACAACAAGGATGTCAAACTCAAAGGCTAACTTGAGCCAAACAAACAAGGTTTAACTTTAGGTGGGTCACAAAAAAAAATCAACAAGGTTTAACTTTAGGTGGGTCACAAAAAAAATCAATCTTCATAGAAACATAGGTTTGTTTCGGATAATGCATTATACTAAAGATATATAAAAGAACAAGAAAAATTTCACTTTTACGTCCTGACACTTGATATCTCTTCTCGGCTACTATCTTTCCTATTTTGAGAGGAATTTTTTAAATTTTATTATATATTATTGCATGCCAATATATTGGCCGGGACGCAAAAATGTTCGTTGTGGGTCGTGAGCTTGATACCCCTGATGTACAATATAGGATGTATACATGCTGTAACATCGTGGGCTGGTAGCATGATGATGAATTCACAGCAAATTGTAGAAATAAAAGAAAAATTTATTTTCTCAACAAAATAGTTAAGATTAATACAATAAGGAAATGTCTCTTTTCGCCAAGCCGGTGCGTTCAGTTTCTCCTTAATGTTGGCGTTCAATCGCTCCCATTCTCTATGCATCACTAGCTTCAACAACGCCACTGGCGTTCATCCTATTCTCTCTCCTCCTACTCCAGGGAAATCTAGCTTGGACTTGAATCCGATCTGGATCCAATCTCGATCTCTGATCTTGGATATCCGCTCTCCCATCTCTCTGAAAAATAACCCTTTTAAACTCCAGGGGCGGGCCCACTACACGTCCCTCTTCCCTTAACATTGGCAAGGCCACAAAAGTCTGCACACGGCCCTCAGACTCTCCCTAGTCCCTTCTTGAATGCACAGGCACCAGACTTCTCGCCCGACATCTGGCCACTTTGTCCATCATGCGGTCATTGTTTCTTGAAGCCTTTTTCCCGTCATCCTCCTAGGCGTCAGACAGGCCCCGTCAATTGTCACCCGGGGGGGTACTTTTATTTCTATTACGACTTCCAGTCATTGTGTCGTCGCGTACCCAAGGCCAAACAGTAGACAATGACCTCAAAGCCACGTGCACTGTATCCGAGCCACCTGCTCTAATCTATAAAACTTGACATGAATGGAAGGGTGTGGATCGTATCAAAGCGCAGTCGTCACAATGCATGATTTGGGGAAGGACACACAAATGCTTGTAATATTATTGTGCAATATTACAAGCATTTATGTATAATAATATGCAATCATAAATGAAGTGGCGTAACGGGATTATATAGGGCCTCCCCCTGCGAATGCTATGAATATCAGGTTTGGGGCCCAAAACCTGACGCATTGTATACGCATTTGGCGACAGCGACGCGGGGGTTGCACGTTACGCCACTGTATAAATGTAAAAAATATGACGTGTATAGGCGGCTTATTAATTTGTCAAGTCTGTTTTCACGAAGTTGTTTTCCATAAATAAATATTAATAGAGAAAAATTTATTATGGTTCTTATTGGATTTGAGTAAAACTCAAACATTTGGTTAAATATCAATTGATAAATTGTGTACCCACGGTAGCCTAATGGTCATAGTCATTAACTCGTAGCTGGCATTGTCGAGTCGCAGGCTCGAGTCCTGTTGCCTCTGAAGACCTGTCGTGTAGAGGGGCTAATGCTCGTTAAGGTATCCGACCACGTTCGGAACTGTGATTTTGCAAAAGCGTATAAATGGATAATATTTATGATATTTAGTGTCACTTAGATTAGAAAACGTATATAAAATGGTTTCAAGAATATTATTCCATAAAAAATTATTTTACAATATTTTGACAAAAAAATGAGCATAGAATAATCCATTTTCAAAACATTCTCCTTTTATGAAAAATGCTTCTATTATAATGATATTTTGTGTGTGTGTGTGTGTGTGTGTGTCTGTATATAGTTCAAACCTTTGTACAGAGGCTGAACTAGAATTTTTGAAATATATAACTTAGAAGTGGGTTTATCCATGTTTTACGACAACAGATGGGAGACATTTTAAGAAAAAAACGCCGATAATTATTTCAATTGGTGGTAACTCTGAAAATAATGTGAATTTTTCAAAAATTCTAGTTCAGACTCTCTGGAGAGAAGTATTTACTTTATATAAGCAAAATATTATTATTATAGAAGCATTTTTTATAAAACGATAACGTTTTGAAAACAAAAGGTTGTTCTAAGTTAATTTTTTGCCAAAATATTGTATTTAAATAATTTTTTTTGATGTAATGTCCTTAAAACAGTTTTATACATGTATTCTAATCTAAGTGACTCTAAATATCCTGAAAATTATCCAATGCGCTTTTTTAAAATCACGGTTCCGAACGTAGTTGGATACCTTAAATCTATCGTGGCCCAAATTTCTTTCGTTAGCGTGCCGGCTTAGGTGTCTTCCTCCTCACTTGACCACTCTTCAGAATTACGATGTCCGTCGCCAATAATCCTTTAGTTATTTTAATATACTCTCAAAAGTCTTTTCACTATCCCTTGGTTATAAATCTTGGTCTAAAAATGTCGTTAATGAAAAAAAGGAAAGGAGAAATAACGAAAAGATTATTGATGATTCAATCTAAGCTTTGAAACACGTAATTGCTTCTGTCCCATTCGATTTAAATCTTGTTTATATTTAACTTTTATTTAAATGGACTTCCTTGTGAATATATCATTTAAATCGTTTTTAGTACCATTTGATTTGGATTAATAGTGTAATAATACTTTTTTAATGCACTATTTTATATATATCTGAAGCATGTAGGGGAATATAACTTTCCATCAAATCAAGTTTTAATGTGCATCAGCCTCAAAAAGTTATTTGCGAGATGAATTTATATCCCATCATTCATTGCCTCGTAAAACAACATCACTCTGTCTGTATCTTGATAGTATATCTTAAGTGATTGATTCTGACTTAGCGAAGGTTCCTTGTGATAATCATAAAAGTGTTATTAGTTTTTCCGCGAACTGTAAAGGCTCAATCACTTTATTTCTCTAAAGAAAAGGCGAACTCTGATGTAATATCAGAAAGATATAGCGATGTTGTTGCTGCTAAAGCTTCGAAGTATAGTATTGTTAATTTTTTTCAAAGCTTAAACTGAAATAAAATTTTAAAAAATCCTTAATTTTTGTTTAAAAAACCTGCATTTCGTATTCTGAATTATCAGTATTCCGAGTAGTCTGCCAATTCCTAAAATTTCATGAAATTTGGACGATTACACGCGAGAATTTTATCCAGAAAAATAGTTTCAAAAACAATCGCTAGAAGGCGTATATTTTTATACAAAGCATAACAAAAAGCTCCAAATTGTTGCCGTCTTATGTTGACAAAACATACCCTTCACCATTGTCTGTCAACAAAATCACAACTTCAACAGTTGAAAACAGTGTATCTCGCACTAAGTTGTGTTAGGATCGGAATTATATTAAATCACGGTGGATCAAACTTTGAAGTAGATTTTGATTTGCTTATATTAACGTCGCGAAGCCCAGTGGCTGAGTTGTAGTGTATCGCGCTTCCATGCCCCAGATCCGGGGTTCAAATCCCGGGCTGGGCAAGGTCGACTCAACCTTCCATTCCTTCAGTGGGTCGATAAACGAGTGCCAAGCTTGCTTGGGAACTGAACACTGGGTGCTTCGCGTCAGACTGACCCCTTGACCGAAACATCTGCACATGCACTCCAGCACCCAAGGTCACGTGAACTGAGATAGGCACAGTAGGCCTTGGTTCTCATGGGCTGTTGTGCCACTGAGTTCAGTATTAACGTCAGACTGTAAAGCTGCATGGAGGCTACTGGTGTTGAGATGACACCTGAACCGACACTCCACTTTCCACTTCCACACCACGTTAATGTATAGATTTTGAGCTTGACATATTTGACGTGCATCGGCCCCTCTACAAGGTGGATTTTCAGTGATACCAGGACTCAGACTCACGACTGGACAGCGCTGGTCATAATTTCTCGATCATAACCCTTTGGCTGTCGCTGCCACATTTTTGAGGTAGATCGGCTGCCAAAAAATTCAAGAATTCAAGTCTGACTGGCCAAGCAGGAGGGAAGGAATGACAAATGATTATGTCGTAATTCAAATGACAACGAAGTATCTTTTTCACAAAACTCACTGTGAATGGGTAACTGCCACCGTGTGTGAATATTGTTGTTAGAAAGATCGGCATGCTTGCAGAGCTGCGATCACGAATTGTTGCAGCAGAGTTAACCAATAACACTGTACGTATCAGGACTTGTGGTGCTGTGCTCATCGAAAAAATATGAACCCGGAATATATATATGACAATACCTTTGCATGCGAAGAGTGTAACGAAATGTGAAAAATTTCTTGTTGGTTTTTTGCAGCGCAAATACCGCAATTTTTCGTATCACCCGCACCATCTATTCTTTTATAGTAACAATGTTATCTGGTGCCCAGAGTAAATGATGGTTCTAAATATCGAATTAGCTTTCATTATCTGTGCTTATTTTGCTTAATATTATTGAATAATACTCCGGGACGAATGGTGTACATACACCTCGGAGAGGTGCAAATCCGAGTCGCCTTAATAGAAAATTAAGTGCTTAATTTATTCGTGTCTTAGAACTTTGGAACATCTATGATTCTTTGTGCCATTTAGTTCCTGCTTCTGATTGAATACAACATCTGTAGGCATATCTTTTATTTTTCACACAACTCAATAATTTTCATTCATTTTTAATTTGTTAATACAATTGTATGTAATATGATTGCCGTCTACAAATTTTAAAATCCCCTTTATTCTTTATTAATATATTTCTTACACGTGAGTTCTACTTGAACACATTCTATGTTCATGTTATTCCCCGCCTTTTGCCTGATACTTCTTTCTTATTAATTATAGTGCAACAATTTTGAAAAGATATTTAAGATTATATACTTATAAATCAGATTAAGAGCGTTTTAAAATTAATACAAACACAATAAGATATTTTTGATGGGAAAATGCATACATTAAAAATATTAAAAATTAATAATATATTAAATTCAGGCTTATTTGATTTTAAAATCAAACCAGCATCTTTTCATTAGGTTATAAATAATATCTAAAGCAAACCATTTTAAAAAGATCCGTGTCTTAGGATACTTTATTTACTTTTTAACACTTGAAAAGTAAGTTAGGCAGTTAGTTTTTAACACTTCGTTTTATCAGCAACGAAAAAAAAAAGAATTACACGACAAGTAATTGAAGCTATATAATGTATAGCTTCAATTACTTGTCGTGTTATGGTTTGATATAAATATTTTTGGAAAAAGTGCACATCTTTGTTATGGGTGTAGATAGACCATGTTTTCTTTCTCCTTTTTCTGATTACACGAAATGCAATTTCCTTAGGAAGAGGTAATTGACAATCGCAAGAAAAAAAAAGCGAAATAGTTGCAATATAAGGGCCTATTAATATAAGTGAAAATCTATTAATATAACCAAGGATCCAAGCGAGTTTTACCAAGAGTAATGTTTAATAATATATTAACATGGAACATCACAATTTTTCTAAAGGTTTCATTAAATTTATTATTTTTCAGCGGATTGAAATTTAATTAAATATTGGTATTTTTCTTCTTTTAAGCTGTTTAGTTTGTAAAATTTGTTGGAATAAATTTTCATTTTAAAATAAATTCTAATCCACAGTGAAATATTGATTCTATTCATCAATAATTTAAAACTGTTGTTTTTCGTTAAAAAATATTGATGGCAGCTATGTTTTGTATCAATCAATTTTCATTATAATGTATTTTAGTTATTTAATACTTTCAAATTTTCATGAATTTTTTCTCAATGGATTCAAAGAAGAAATTTACAGAATGTATAAAATTTCTATAGTAAATAGACACAGAAAAAAATTTTATTTATTGAAGTTAATAATATTTTAAATGTTTTTAGTAAAAATAACGTTTTAGAAAAGGAATTTTACTAATTTGTGTGATTACAACATTAATTCTAACTTTGCATTTAAAACAAAGTTTTATATTTTATCTATCAATATAGTTTTAAAACATATTATCATCTTGAATATCTTAAAAGTAGTTCAAAATAGTAAAAGGTTATTTTATCTATAGTTTCGGAAATGAAATATATTTTATCGATGTTTGCATTCAGTTAAAATGATTAAGAACTTTTCTTTTTCAATTTTGTATTCTTAAATTTACTGTTCTTAAAAGAAAAATATTGATTTTAATCCATTTTGTAAGGCCATTTCTTTCTTTGCTATAAAAGGCTTTTTTTTCCTGTTCTAATAGAAATTGCATGATATTTTTTCAAACAACTCTTCTCTTTATCAACTTTATAAATCGAAGTAAAATACTATTCTCTTTTTATATCTAAATGATTTACCTTTTTTCAACACGTATGGATTCTTTGTAACTTTGTTAATTTTTCATTTATGTTCTTTTAACGACAAAATCCAATGAGTCTCGGGAAACATTTCAAATGTAAAGAGTCAACAAAGACGTTTTCTAAGCTTTTATATATAATTAAAACGAAATTTTGGGATTTGCAGAAGGCGTTCGCACTTTATGGAAACAATTTTGATCCTTAATTTTTATCACTGAATGCCGTATTTTTTGTGGCGATTTGCTTCTATCTGATAGCCACGATTTTTTTCAATAGCTTTAGCTCAAATTTCCCACGCGAAAATAAACTTTTTCTTAGTACTGTCATGTCAATTTTACTCCATTCATTTTGAACCGTTTTCCAAAGTCCGTTCAGTATTCTTGGTTGCCGTTTTCAAGAAGCTCGTTTTAATAAACAGAAAGCACAAAAGTCCATTTGAGGTCAGGTGATTTTACATGTATTTCATCAAATGAGATACACTTTATTCCTGTTTCTGATTCTTCTTTTGCTAAATAAGCGGCAATTGACTTAAGACGTGCGACTAGAAACTTTGTCCATATGAAGCTCTATCAACGTCCTCTGGAGTTTCTTCTTCAAAAATTGGTTGTAAAGCATTCTACTGATAGGAGAAGTGAATTAAATTTGGCTTTACTTGAGACTTTTTTTTATTTCTAATTCACCATTATATGCAAAATCCTGCAACTATCATGAATCCCTTTGGGAACTTTTCTGTACACTGACGAAGCCATTTCGTACGGTCATTCCCGTCAGTTGAGCAATATAAAATTGATTTTCTTTTGTTACAGTCACACTAAACTATGCCCATGCCTCATCGAATGTTGCCACAAATTTTCATCTTTCACAGCAGCTAGGTGTTTTTCATATAATTTCTATAATTTGTTATTTTTTCAGCAATATGTTTTGGCAAAAGCAGATGAACTTTAGGTTTAAACATGTTTTCTGATTTTAAATCTTTATGAATAATTTTACTTACAGCGCCGGAAGACATTTCTAGTTTCGATGCAATGAATCTTTGAGTCGGCGGATTTTCTTTTAGTATCAGAGCTCAGAGCCTTCACTTTCTTGATAACTGCCTGCGTTCGAACATTCTTAGGATGAGATTTCGTGCTCATGTTTTCATTTTTACTTTCAGCTGGACGTTTTTTTTTTCAAATTTAATACATTTTATAAATCTTTTTTTGAAATACAATATTTTATACTGTGATATTTTTGCACCACTTTATAATTTGTTAATACGAATATTTCTCCTCCGAAAACGCAGTTACATAACCTTCAAACCCTTTATCAATTTTGGGAGCCTCTTTCAATATAAATTCTTTATTTCACATTCCAATTAAAATAAAACATTAGCAGATGAATATTCTGAAGTTTTTCCAAATTTTTGTAACAAAATGCAATAGAGAAAATAAATTACTGAATCGTTTCCATAAAGTGCGAACGGCATTCTGCAGTCTGCGATAGGGATCCTAATGACCGATAATAAAAGTCGCGAACTTTGTGGCTGGTTACCAGTGGCGTAACGTACACCCCCGCATTGCGGGAGGGCAGGTGTTCTAGCGGCCCAAAGCCTGACTGACGCTAATTGCGTATTTGGGCTTGTGTCCCAGAACTTAATTTTTCAGGTGTGGGGAGGGCTTGTTCTTCGTTACACCACTGCTGGTTACGCATAATTTTGGGGAAGAGGGAGGGTTTCTTCAGATTACATTCAAAATCATCGATAGAATATTAAGAAGTGCTATGTGTTTCCAGTATGATCTCCAGTGGTGTGATGTGGAAGCTAGGGAAGAGATATACCTGTTCAGGTCTCATCTTCTCCATCGGATTGAGATTTAAAACGGCTGGTCTCCAATAGCGCTCATACAGCTCAATAAAATTATGTTAGTTAAAACTTGACAGTTTATAAATTGACATTTATTAACATGTTTCCATCTTGCCTCATTATAATTGTATAAAAATAAGATTTATTTGCGTTTGAGTCAAGTTTCGTATTCGGTTGAAAATGGAAAACTCTTTTTCTGTGTCAAGTAGAATCACACATAATTTAATTGTATATCTGTAAATATTCGAGATCTTTCTAAGATTGACAGACGTTTGAATATAATTTAATGTTACAAAAAAGAAATTTTGTGATATAACCATACTTTATATTTATGACATTAAAATAATAAAGTTATAATATTTTAGCTGTGCTTTAATTATATAATAATTGTGACATAATATAGAATAATAATTATATTATAAATATAATTGTGCATAATTATAATATATAAAAATATAAGTATTGTTCTTTATGTTTTAATTATCCATTATAATTACATTAAATTATGACAATCTTTATACTATTGTGCCTTTAAAATATGTTACTAGAAGATTCTTACGTATTAAATGCTTTACGTATTATTACTTAAGATATTGACAGCTAATTATACACAACCATTTAATGTTATACGTAAGAAATACATGTTAATCTATCATATTTTTCTTATACTAATTATTTACTATAATGAATAAATTTTCCCCGTAAATTTCATTTTACAAATGTGTTATGCAAACGGAAAACCAGTGCGATCAATGATGAAATCAAGATCAAGGATAACCAGATGAGGGAATTTCAAAACAATCTGTCAAGCTGACAATGACGAAAATAAAACTGGAGAACTAATTAAAAAAAATTGAAGACTTCATTTCTTTTTTGATTAATATCATTTTCTATTTCATTTCCGACGTAGTTTAAGCCTTTCTAATTCTATAGCTTAGTTAAATAAATTTTAAGAAAAGATCAAACTAACAATTAAATGACTAAAGGTTTTGAGATAAACATAAAAGTAATATTCAATTGGACCTTTCAGCTGATCATCCAAAAAATAATAAATAAATTTAAAAAATTAGCTAAATACATATGTACGGAATGGAGCTTTTTGTAGCATTCATACAACCATTTTTTATTTTATAATATAATTGTTAAAAAAAACGTGCAAAATCATATAATATCAAAAGAAAAAAAATCACATTTATAACCTCGTTGCTTGAATCTTGTAGCCTAGATATTCTTTGTGAAAAAAGGGGGATTCAATCTTAATCTGTTTCTTAATTTTATTGTAAATATAAATGTTAAAATCTTTCTAAACTTTAACTATCAGTAAAAGTTATCACAAGGCAAACGAATTTCACTCTGTTATCCGATACAAAAGCATTCTGTTCAGATTAAAATTTTAACAGAATTAAATTCCAAAATGTCATAATCTATCATTTTTGATGGAGGACGCACTTATAATTCAGACAATTCCTTTTTGTGGAATTAAATATTAAACTAATGAGAAAAGAGGGTTCATGTTAACCTTAATGTGACATATATAAGTACTAATATTGAAGAGAAAAACACATATGTAATAAAAGAATAAAATTAAGGTGCAAATCCACTTCTTAATATAGAGTCGACTTTAGCTGTTTTAATTTTTTCGGAAATTAAATTAACAATAATGTGTCTAAAATAATGAGTCTTAGTAATTAACATATAACTTACTGAAATAGTTATGAATACTGAATAATGCTGAGAGGGAAAAAATTATTTGAGCGGTATATGTGATGCATGATTACGTTGAAAAGTATCAAAGGTGAGAGAGAGATGATTGATTACATAAAAACTTTGTCGAGTGTTCTGTAACTAATTGACTCTATATCAAGGGTCGGCAACCTATGGCACGCGTGCCACAAGTGGCACTCTGCACTACTCTACAAATTTGTCAATTTTCGAATGGATGGAAGTTGATAAATTTGTAATTGACTGTATTGGACAATCGTCAGAATTAAGGAGATTTACGGAATCACAAACTAATCTTAAAGATAAATTAATAGCTATTTTGTAAATTATTGAATGTCATTGATGGAGAGGTTTAAATGGTTGAAGAGAAAATTACATTTGCTTTTTTTGCTTTCCTGTGTTTTTTTGGTTCTACATATCTAAATAAAAAATCTTTCCTCATATGAAAAATGTTTCGAGTTCATAAAGAAATTGTTTAACAACTGAATGCTCAGAATCGTATCAAATCAAAGTCACAAATTATACCTCTGATTTTGCGATGTGAAAGTAGAGTGGTGCATGCACTAGGTTTGCATTAATTTTTTTTATTTATCTTTTCATTTAATTATAATGAAGGAAAACATTTATATTTTATGTTGTCTATTTTCTATTTTAATAAATATGTTGAAGAATACATAATATAATATGCAATTATAATTTGTTGTTGAAGTAATAGTTATATTTTATACTGTTTATCTTTATGTTAAGAAATATTTTTAAATGATGCAAGATTTATATATAATAAAACTGTCATTTTTTTTCTATGTTGTAAATCAGCATACATTTTCGATGGAATAGAATTGTTTCCAAAATGTTCTACTGTGTGACACGCGGAATCATATTGGTAGATAGGTTTGGCACGCCACGATTAAAAGGTTGCCGACCCCTGCTCTATATCATACCTTCACAACCTATGGTAGTTGAATGGTCATGATCACGAAATCGCAGACGGTGATGCTTCGGTAGCATCTTAGGTTCGAGTCCTAGTGCGACTAATGACCTGCTGTGCAGAGGATTTGATACTCGTTAAATATGTTGAGGCTCGAAGTTCTCAAGTTGGTGTGATGTGGATTTGATTTTTTATTCACGTCACACTTTGAATCTGTGCAAGAACTGTCAGTGATGGAGCTCCTAATTTTGAGCTGAGTCAAGTGGCGACGCACTCTGCCTTCCAAACTTCCACATCACGCACCGTGAAGGTTTTGAGCCTCGACATATTTAACGGCCGTTAACCTCTCTACACGGTGGGTCTTCACTGGCACTAGCTCTCTAAAAAAGGAGCTGTTATGTTGCCGTATTATGGAAGTTTAATATTTAGTACCAGCTTTTGAGCATGGTTCAAAATTATAAAGTTTCTCTCCTATAAGCTCTCTTATAAGCTTCTGAGTGTGACAACCGGGTTTAAATGTGATTCGAACGGGTTGTAAATCCGATTTATATGTTTCAATTTCTTTCAATAATACATATAGTATGTAAATTGCTATACATAATGTGTATTTTATTACACATAATGTTAAAAAAAATTATGCCTGAAATAAGATAATGTACAAATAATATGTAACATGTGAATTTTTTATGTACTATTTGTGATTGTAAATTGCAATTACAAATAGTTAAAAGTTGAGGAGAGGATGTAGAGTTTCAAACAAGCCTTTCTCTTTGAGTTTGAACTAAAACTAAAGTCGGTGGCGCAACAGCCCATAGAAGGCCAAGTCCCACGGTCCCCATCTCAGTTTTCATGATCCTCGGCACTGGGGTGCATGAACGGATGTTCCAGTGTGGACCAGGTAGTTAGTGTGACGCGAAACTATGAATGTTCAGTCCCCAAGCAAGCTTGGTACTCATTTATCGACCCACTGAAGGGATGAAATGCCAGGGTTTGAACCCTGGACCTGTGGTATGAAAGCGTTGAGTTTGAACAAACAATTAAAAAATGTATTTTGATCATTACTTTTATATGATATTGATTTTGATTTACTCTGTGAAATAATATACCTGTTAATCGAAACATTTCTGTTTTCTATTGATATTTTAATTAAAAAAATAATTTGTTTTTAGGCTGTGAAAGCTCTGAAAGGAATTTACGGTAGCCTGTATTCGGAAAAGAATGTATGCATCAGCAGTACTCATACACATGCAGGACCCGGAGGATTTCTACAATATGCTCTCTACATCGTCACATCTCAGGGATTCATTCGACAAACCTTTGACAGCATAATCGAAGGAATTGTGAAGGTTTGTAGATGTGTTATATTTTCTTGCTTTTTTAAATATGATTTTATTTTATCTAAATAATTTAATGAACTAATAATACCTTGTTGTACGTCGAGTTATAAAAAAATATTAATAATGAAAAAACTTCGAATAGAAGTATACCCCTTAAATACGTAAGAGTTACGCGAACGTATGCTTATATTGAAGTTCATATCATTTTGCTACTTCATTTACTTCATCTAAGTAGATATTGGATATCTAATCTTGCCAACAGGTGATTTTTTCCTGCAACAAGTAGTCAAAACATTTACCCAGCTGTTTATTGCTATTATTTGGAATATATCAAGACTCAATAAAAAAATTTCAATTTATTATACTTTCACAACTGGGGTTAAAGTAGTGACCGCTTGTGATCATGATCATGGCCTAGTGCCCGGCGTTGTCTAGTCAAGAGTTTTGAGTCTTGATTCCTCTGAAGACCCGCTGTGTAAAGAGGGTTCAAAATCCTCACGTTGACGAGGTGTTGAAATTATGAGAGGAGAAAACTAGCTAATTTTCATCCTCGTCACTTGAACGAGATTCAGAATCACGAGTTCCGTCACCAACAGCGCTGTTTAAGTTTGTCTGCGGCCTTTTGTTAAAAAAAAAATGATTTCTTCAGTAAGGGCTGAGTGCTGGAGGAGCTGTTTCCTGGAGCAGGTTTATGGCTTAAAGCCCTTTGAAAGAGTTCATTTCCCTTGGGCATTCCACTAAAAGCCCTCTTGTTGCTTTAGTGTGCTTGTTGTTACGTTCATAAACACTCACTTTGTCATAAAGGATGAAGTGCATAAGTGAATATTATATACACAGAGGGGAAAAAATCCCAACACCAAGGACTTGTGTTAGATACACGAAATTTGGTAGGCATGTTTATACATCTGAAAGATGATATCGATTCAAATTTCGCACTAAAATGAGGCGGTAGTAGCGCTTCTCAGAACTTGCAAATCAGGGTTGCTTTAAATATGTGCTGTAAAGTTTGTGAGCGTTATCTGTCTGTGAAATGTGACGTATTGAGTTGATGTTAGCCAAGAATGCCTTTAAAAGGACGAAGAAGCCACTATAAACAGCTCACCGAGTTTGAACGAGGTCGTGTAGTAGGGCTACGAGGAAGTAGATTTTCTTTCCACGATATTGTAGAAAGACTTGGCGTGCATGTATCCACTTTGCATGATTGTTGGGAGAAGTGGTCAAAGGATCGTACTGCCTCAAGAAGACCGGGTTCCAGGCGGCCACGTGACACTACTGAGAGGAAAGATCGCCGTATTCAGCGTACGGCTGTGGCACAACGCACTGTGTCTGTGGCAGAAATACGAGCTGCAGTTGGTACCACGGTGACACAATGAACTGTTAGAAATTAGTTACTTTAAGGACAGGTCCGAGCCAGGCGCCCTGTAGCGTGTATTCCACTGACTCAAAGACATTGCTGTTTGCAACGCCAGTGGTGTCAAGCCAGAGCTCTTTGGAGAATGGAGTGGAGATCTGTTGTGTTTTCTGATGAAAGTAGATTCTGCCTTAGTACCAGTGATGACCGTGTGTTGATCAGAAGGAGGCCAGGGAATGCCTGCGAACAAACTGTCTGCGGCCTAGACACACTAAACCTACACCTGGAGTTATGGTCTAGGGAGAGATTTCCTATGACAGTAGGAGCACTTCGTGGTTATCCCAAACACACTGACTGCAAATTTGTACGTCAGTCTAGTAATTCAACCTATAGTACTGCCCAGGAGCGGCACCTGTATGATATAATGCATGCACGCTTGCAAGCTTGCATTCAAAATTCTGGAGGTTACACCAGTTATTAATGTAACAGCATTTCACATTTGAAATGCATTTTCTTGAACTTAAATTAACCTGTTATCTTGAAAAATTAATCAATTAAACTTGTTAACTAGACACACAATTGCAGTGTCTAAATTTCAGTACTCTAAAATAATTTTTTCTTCGTGTTGGGATTTTTTTCCCGTCAATGTATATTCAAATTTTAGCATATGCATTTAAAGAGGTTGTCACATTTTGATATAGTTAAAATTTTTATAGTTGCACAGAATTATTATTATAATTAATATGTAAACTCTTTTGAGTACACTGACTTTCCGCATTAAATTTATTAAATAAGAATAATCTAATCCCTTGTTAGTGAGGGACTTTTGTATGTTAATAGTGGTATGTAAATTTCTTAATTATTGTATATATAATGTAAAACCTTTTTTTAGCAATGGCATTCCGCTTTTTCCGGATTTAAAAAAAAATTGTTTATATATAATTAAGTGGCTTTATTATTCAAATTATCTGTTTAAGTTTTGCTTTGCATTTTTATTTTAATTTTCATATTATTGTTTTATTTATATAAAGATATCCGACTGCTCTAAAATCACGATTTTTTTCAAAATTGACCAAATTTTTTTCATGATTTTATTTTATAAGTCATCTTATTAGCTTAATAAAAATACCAAGTTTTTTATTTTTCATTCACTAGAACAAAAACTACACGCTTTTTAGTAAAAGCAGATGCCATAACTTTACTCAAGATGCCAAACTTTAAAATGCGTTTTACTCGAAATGTGTTTTTTTCGAAAAACTCAAGCGAGGACAGCGATTGCTCAAAAAGTTTTGAAAAAAATCGCTGAAATTTTTTGTGTATGTTTTTTACAGCAGTGGAAGTGTTTTGATTTTCAGATTTATCAATCAATGTTTTATTTCAAGATTTACAGTCCTTTATGTAAATAAAATCACTGTTTTTTTAAGCAATTTCATATAGTCACTAAGTTAAAGTTCTCTAGTTTTTGTAAAAATTAAAATATCTCTTATCCTGAAGGTCATTTCAAACATGAATAACAAAGAAACACATCAAAATTGAAAAATTGTGAATTTGTTCATAAAATTTTTATACAGAACGGGCCCCGTTTATGTAATTTTTTGTACATTTTCACTAGTTTTTTCCCATTTTAATAGCTATAAAAAAATTTCTGTTTTCAATTTTGGAATTTTTTCCTTAAAATTTAATAAATAAATCTAAAAATCACAAAAAAAATCCCCATATCTCTATTTTTTCAAAAAAATGTTGTCGCAAGTAGTCGGATACCTTAAGGCTGTTTTCGCCATATCGACAAGAGCGTGACCTTAGCGTGGAGCACATTTTTCGGACAGAAAAAAGCTTCAATTTTTATAAAAATTTGTTACATTGTAACTCGTGTATTTGTTTATAGTATAGTGTTTTTAAAATTTAAAAATATTTCATAAATAAGTAGTTTTTCCTTTTAACATGCAAAGGGATAGTTTATTTAGCATTATGGCATGGGAGAAAAAATCCAAAACACATTTTATAAAAGAAAAAATGTGTTAACTCGTATAAAAATGAGTAGTATGATAAAATAAGTGATTCTCTACAAGATAATGAAGCCAGAATATAATATTAATGTTTGAGTACTTTTATACATAAAAAATATTCCGAATTTCGGTTCTATTCTTAAACATTAGCCGAAAACAGCCTTAAGTTGTGCAGAATAGTGAAAATTCTTATAGTATGTAAAATTTAATGAAAAATATTGGTTTACAGACTTTATTCATGCAACTTATCATTTAACCTTTATCTACCGCATTATGATTTACTGTAGTTTTTTCATGCAATATTTTTTTTGAATCACTACTTTGAAAATTAAGGGATATATTCATAAACAAAATACTCAACATTGGGAAATTTAATCCGTTAGAGATGATTAATTAATTAAAGATATTCAACTGTAAAATTAATTTTATACACTATTCACGTAAAATAAATAGTCAAATCGTTTTCTAAAGTCTTCATTAACATACAAAAAAAAGACACCATTTAACATTAACTACTTTTTCGGAAAAAAATGACAATCTTCGCATCCGATCAAAATGTCAGCTGAAAACGCAATTTCAGCTATAAAACTATCCGCCTTCCCCACTAAAACATTCATCATAGAATCCATGCTGCCATATATCGTGGAAGAGTGGATTTAAAAGAATACAGTGGGTGATCGGTTAACGAACTTAATCCCTTCCAAGCCTATGTTCGCTATCGGAATTGTTCGTTAACCGATCATCGATTCGCCATAGACTTCTATGTGAAATCAATTAATTCATTCTGGAGACCCTAAAAATTAAGTTTTAAAAAATTTATGATTTCTTAATAAGTTTTTTAAAAAATAATACATACATATAGTCTTGCCTATTAATCAGTCTTTTTCATTTTTTGCTTATGGAGCGTTGAAGAGCATGTCCAATGTCGATTGCTTTTCTCTCTTTTTCAGGATTTTCCAGAAGTAATTAATAGCATTGTTGTAAAGATCTCCAACCCTACTGACATCAGCTCAGTTTTGGTGCCATTCTAAGACCATTGCTCTGACATCCGCCCACTTTTTCAAAAGATCTTTAATGGCAGATGTCGGCATTGGTCCTCTTTCGTCTTCCTCTTGTTCAGAAGGAGACACATTTCGCTGAGTTTCTTGGTGTTCTCTCTTCATTCAAAATTTTTTGGAGTTTTTCTGTCGTCAGTTCATTTTCATGTCCCATTATGAGCTCTTCTATGTCATCCTCGTTCACCTCCAATTCCAGATCTCTAGCAGTTGTCAAAATTTCATCCATAATTTCAGGGGTTTTCCCTGATCACCTCCGAGTATGTGTGTTCGTTGTCTAAACACAAAAAAAAATCTTTCTTGAAAGTGTTCGTTATCCGAACACAAAAATCTTTCGTGAAAGTGTTCGTTAACCGATTTGTTCGCTAACCGATCTGTTCGTTAACGGATCACCCACTGTATTCCTTTTAAGCATCGTCAGAGTATTCGTAAAAATGGTTAATCAAGTAATTTTAAATTGAGTGGTACTTATAAATACCGTCGGTAGAGATAAAGGGTTAAATAGGATGATATGAAAGTTATTAATATGCGTCACCTCATAAAATTTTATTTTTGTTCAATTTACTTTGTAAAATAATTTTTTTGCAAAAATTTATCCATAGAATACTGCTGTTATTTGTTTCCCTCAGTTCTGAATTATGAAGTAAAATGTTGTATTGTCTATATTCATATTCTTTCCTCATTTCGCTCTTTCCAGAGTGTGAAAATGGCGCATCAAAATATGCAGCCAGGTTACATCTTCTGGAATGAAGGAGATCTCTATAATGCCAGTATTAACAGAAGTCCAACGTCGTACTTGAATAACCCACCCGAAGAGAGAGAAAAGTAGGTTCAGCATTTTATTTTTTTAAAATAAAGTCTCTCACTCCTGAAAGATATTGTAATTTTTATTCACTATTCAACTAATTCGGTAACGGTAACGATTATACAGTTACGTGGAACCTTAGAGAAAGGCACTCATCGTAATAAGTTGGAAAAAAAGAATAATTTGTTGAAGTTACATAAAAATAGATAGCAAACCACATTGAGTGCAGCGCAACAACGCTGGTGAAGGGGTGAGTGAGAAATCACTCTCCCAGTTGATTTAATCTCTTTTCCACTTTCATAGGAGAGCTAAAAGAGAATGATGTTAAATTTCCATGACAACCAAGCCCGTCTTTTAACCGGCTGCCACATCTCGATGAAGCGAGGAGAGAAGGGATGAATTTCTTTAATAACATGGATTAAGAGAATATTATTTTTACCTCTTAAATGACTGCGAGCGGTTATTCAAAAGACATTTTAAATAACCACTTAGAAGAAAGAAAGATAAGGTAGAGGAGTTTAAAATAAGATCATAAGGGGTGAAGTTGCCACACTAAAAGGAAATTATATTCTCTGAAATTAGGCCATTCCAGGGGTATTCGAACCCACGTTCTTTGCATTAGAAGTCCACAACGCGCTGTCCATTGCGCTACAGGGACACTTCGACTAATTCGTTGTGCAGTTGCAATGTAATGCTAATCATATAATTTGAGAAAAAATTCTTAAAAAAGCGCATTTAGATACGATTTACCCATTGTTTTGGTTCTTACACATGTTTCTTCCATTCAACATGACAGTTCCATCGTTGATCTGCTCCAAGGAAAAGAACGGAAGATAATGATCATTTTTTGTTTGCTGTGCTGGATACTAGCCATCCCTTTCATCGCTATGGCCTCAGTGTGTGACATTGATGGACAGCCCGATCTTTCGTCATCGCATAATGAAGTTCTGTTGTTGTTGCTTCTGATCTCCATGTCTAGCCATACTAGATAAAGTCCATGACCCCATTCACTTTCAAAAAGTCCAATACCATTAGAGGGTCTTCATATAGATCTTGTTTTGAAAGCCCCAGGCAATCAAGAATGTGTTCTGGAGATGCCTGGCAGAGGCAGAACACCTTACACGATTTGGAAAAACTTTGCTACCATCCCTAAAAGTCAAAGTTCGGAAGTGGCCACTCCGGAAACGAGTCAGAATAGTTTGTTCCTTCCTGCTCTGCTTTGAAGGAAAAAGAACAACCAGCGTCGTTTAGCCTCATACCAGTGATGAGCAGGAGGAAGAGTTGTTTGCTGGCTGTTGAGGTAGGTGGAGTGCAGTTCTAAATACGTAAGAGTGGCCGAGTTCATAGTGTGTTGAGCTGCGCCATCTTTTGCTAGAGAGTCAGCAATCTCATTGCCCGCGATGTTAACGTGCGAAGGAACCCATTGTAGATGGGTCTCTCGAAAAGAAGAAATATGTTTTAACTTCTCCAAAATAGCCACTCCTGTGTTACCACCCACCTTATGCCAGTTAGAAAGATGTTGAATGGCACTACGGCTGTCAGATAGTATACAGATGTGCTGTTCGAACCACGAATTGAAAGTGCCTCTTTAAGGCCTGTATCAATAGCAATGAGTTCACTATGAAGTTCTTACCTGTTTGAAACGTTCTATCCATTCGTAGATCTGGCTTCGCGATAAATAGCTGTCACCATACTGTGCTTGTATGCGACGAATGATTTCTGCAGGTTTCACACCTTCCGCAACCAGAAAGCGAATCACTGTCTTCCTTTCCTCCTTGATGAAAATCGACAATGGATTTGCCAAGTTCAACTTTCTGCTACTCCTCAACAAGAAAAGATGAGTGACGCGTTGCATAGAAGTGTTGTAGACTACCCTCTTGCTTCAGCGCTGAATACTAGTACTGTTGCCAAACCTTGGAAAGAAAAATTGTAAACGTCCTTTTACTTTTTGACTTTCTCTCATACAAATAAGATCCACCATGTCTTGGTCTTCTGAACCAAACGTTTAATGAGAGATTTACTTGGATTAAAAATAAAACTATACGCTTATATATATATATATATATATATATATATATATATATATAGAGAGAGAGAGAGAGAGAGAATTTCGTTTTTAAACAAGTATAGTGTTTATTGTTCATACTATGAATTTCATGTAATGGTTTGAAAGAAATTTATGTCTTCCTTTCTTTATTAAACTTTGATTTTTATCTTATTAATGCTTCGAATATAACGAATTTTTTTCTTTAAAATCGTAAAATATTTTTTGCATGTTATGCTTCAAACAGCTAAAAAAATTCTTCTCATACGGCTACAGTTTATTATATAATTTTTATGAAACGTTATTTAAAACGGGTTGATCAATCAAGAACGAAATCATTGAAGTTTTAATCTGATGGCTCTATGAATATGTAAATTTTTTCCAAAGATTGTATTACTTTTGTTATTTATGCAGTTTGTAATATACATTTTGTTACTTTTTACAAAGACATATTTTAATATCTATTATTATTATTTTCTCTTTGAAGCTATAAAACAAATGTTGACACAAACATGTTGCTACTGAAGTTTACAGATCTCAATAGGAAACCAATTGGTATGATCAAGTAAGTAATTTTATGATAATCTTATTGAGTGTGTAATGCTTCAAATTTGTTCAAAATTTTTATGTAAAAAATTATGAAAAGAAAATTTTAAATTATTTTAATTTGTTTAATTATTTTTACTGTCCCATTATATGTTACATTAGAACAAAAATAATCTCTGAAGTAATACTTATAACTTTAACAATGCATGTGTTTGATCCCTAACAAACTCAATATCACGTAAATAATGGTGATTTAGGGTGTGACGTCATGACCCCAAGCTTACTATTCTTCTAGATAGCGAGAGAGTTCACAAAGCTTAAGTAAAATCACTTTTTTTATTTGCAGACTTATTACATAAATTGACACAGTACGAAATCTATCAGTACGAAAATGTACACCTCTAGCTGTCAACTACTTGTATCGTCAACTGCTGGGCTTTTTTCCTAGGGTCTGCACACCTTTCGCCTCCTTCTACCATCTCGTAGATCCTTTCGCCTCCTTCTACCATCTCGTAGATCCTTTCGCCTCCTTCTACCATCTCGTAGATCCTTTCGCCTCCTTCTACCATCTCGTAGATCCTTTCGCCTCCTTCTACCATCTCGTAGATCCTTTCGCCTCCTTCTACCATCTCGTAGATCCTTTCGCCTCCTTCTACCATCTCGTAGATCCTTTCGCCTCCTTCTACCATCTCGTAGATCCTTTCGCCTCCTTCTACCATCTCGTAGATCTACGCCTCCTTCTACCATCTCGTAGATCCTTTCCGCCTCCTTCTTTCGCCTCCTTACCATCTCGTAGATCCTTTCGCCTCCTTCTACCATCTCGTAGATCCTTTCGCCTCCTTCTACCATCTCGTAGATCCTTTCGCCTCCTTCTACCATCTCGTAGATCCTTTCGCCTCCTTCTACCATCTCGTAGATCCTTTGGCTGATCTTCTTGATTGTTAATCCAGCTGCCCCGCAGCGTTCATTCCTTACCGAACTCCTTGATCTTCCCACTGCATTAGTCTTTCGCACTTATAGTTCGCCTTACTGATCTCTGGTCACCTTCTCATTCCCCTCTTTAAGCCTTTTGGGGGTCTCTCTTACGCCCCCGTCAATTTCTTATTTGAAGGAAGATGGATCTATCTGCACCTGGCACCCTCAGTCTTGGTTCCAACCACCATTGGTTCTTCCGGGACAAAATCCTGCCTGGACTGCGACTCTCTTGCCGATATATATCGAAAACTGTATGAAGTGTCTACCTGTCATTTCGACACTGAGAGTACAATCCTTGGTATTCCTTCCTCACAATAGCCGAAAATCCCTAACACACATGTGTTGCACGGTCCCGTGTTAGAGAGAGATCGAAAGAATGGGCAGCCATTGAATTAGGTGTGTATCATCCACAGTTCATTTTGAAGAAAAAGCCATGTGGCGCAACTTTTCGCCTCAGGGCGTGCAAAAAGAAAAGAGGGGTAACAAACAGCTGGCAAAGAGACGACGCTACAAGGGCAATAGTCTTTTCCCCAAAAGTGGGCTGCATAAAGTGATACTAGGGATACACGAAAGAAGATTGATGAGATACAAAAAGGGGTATTTATAGTTTTAGCTTCAGGGGATACGCGATGAAAAAAGTTTATAGACCACTGACTTAGGGATTAACGTTGCTAGCTACGTAGCTAGCTGTGTTTTCAGTTCTAGTCGCATGTTCGAGTCTTGATTTCACCAATGGTCCGTCATATGGAAGTCTCGCCTTGACTTCACGTAAATGGTAATGATCTTCAAAATCTTCATGCAAAAATTAGAAAAGTGAAGTACAGGCTCGTTCTCGTCCCTTAATGAGATCCACTGCATATGGTTCTCACGTAGCTTTTGGAGGGATGTTAACTAAAAACCAACTATTTTCTAGTAGTATCATAACTATTTGATTATTTTAATGTAGTCAGGAATGAAATTGAGTTAAAAAATGTTTAATGGGCACAAGCAACAAAAAGACACTGGTGCCGTTGGTTGAGTTCGAATAACAGCCAGAGATGGAGATGGTGCATATCGCTACTTCCGAGCAACAGTGTCGTATCTCAAAAAATGCCGAAATTCAGGTTATTTCATAAAAGGTTTCAAAATAGTGAATATTTTTTGTGCAGTGATACAGAGTAAATATGAAAGCGATCGCAGTTGTGGGTAAGTCATTGCGTCCTTTTAAAAAATCATTGAATTTTTAAAATGCGATTTCTGAAAATTGTCATTTTTTCAGTTGTGACCCTGTTGCTCGGAAGTAGCGATATGTTTATATTACAAGAAAATAAATATTTATAGTGTTAAAGTTTACACTTAAAAGTAGTAATGTGGGTAAATAAAATTACACATTTGAAGGTGCTGCGAACTGATGCAGACAAAAACCTGGCGTCTGTCCGTTGTGCTTCCTGTTTACAGAAAAGTCCCGGTACGGGGTTCAAAAGTTTCAGTTCGTAGTCGGATACCTTAAAAGCTTTCGATGTTTCCAAAAAATGTCGTTCGCATGCGCTCTTCCATTCCTCGCCCTCGTGACGTACTCTAGTTTCGTCCTCGTTCGGCCGTTTTCTTCCTCCAGCCTCCCCTGCGGGGAGTGTTTTCAGATATTGGTCTCTCTTTCATCCTTTTCTCCGCGATTTTGGGTATAAGCGATTTATTTCGCTGGCACCCGTTTCATCTAATTTTCGTTTCGAAGACGGGAAAGTATGGCACACTCAATCACAGTTAAGTGTAAGGAGTGTAGGAAACAGACACATTATTTTAAGTATGTTTTATTTGATTATATTTTAAATCTTTCTCTTTTTTTGTTTGCTTATTCATAAGAGAAGATAATTCATTATTCAATAAAAGCAAGTAAAGTATAAAAGTGAACTTATGAACTCATGTTAGTTTTAATTAACTTCTAGTTTCTTGCTCAGTTCTAGCTTTTTGTTTTTATTTGAGCGGTTCCCTGGTTCTCTCCATATGAAAGTACGACCACAATTTATGGAGAGAACCGGGGTTACGCTACCTGCCCTCTGATTTCCGAGAAATCGACCATTACGATATTGGAGGCTTAATGGTCTGGGCACGTATCACGTTGGATGATCGCATACACCTCCATGTCTTTGAAAAAGGCATTATGACTGCTGCGAGGTATAGGGATGAGGTCCTGGAGCACTATGTTTGCTTTTTCACGGAAGTAGTTGGCCCTGGTTTTATTTTACTGGATGACAACGCGAAGCATATAGAGCTCATCTGGTCGACAAATTTCTGGAAAATGAGGATATTCTAGTCGAATGGATTGACCAATTAGATTTCCAAACGTCATCCGTATAGGGCACGCACGCCTTTGACGCTCTGGGGAGGACAATGACAACGCGCAACTCCCCTCTGAGAACCATCCAATGCCTGAAAACAGTTGCTAAGCGAATGGAATTAATTGCCTCGGGAACTCCTAAATTCCATTATTTCCCGTATAAAATCATGGTGTGAGGCTTGTTTATCTGAAAGACACCATACCTCCTATTTCACGAATTGTTTTTTTATATATTATATATTCTGTACTTGCTGTGTTTCATACCTTCTGACTTTGTTGAGTGTTTTGTACGATCATGGGTGTGTATTTTAACTGCTGAATGGTGGGGTTTTTTTGTTGTTTTTTATATATCAGCCTATATTAATACTGAATTTCATTTAAATCTGTCCAGTAGTTCTAGAGATAATTAACAAAA
The DNA here is from genome assembly GCA_019973935.1 of Trichonephila clavipes. Taxonomy (NCBI): domain Eukaryota; kingdom Metazoa; phylum Arthropoda; class Arachnida; order Araneae; family Nephilidae; genus Trichonephila; species Trichonephila clavipes. The sequence continues at coordinate 440,557 of BMAU01020065.1, forward strand.
TCTAAAAACTCTCTTAATTTTGATCACCAGTGTAGATACAGAAACATTTTCGAAAAGCAGAGGAAAAATTACATTTTATGGAATAAAAAAAACTCATTACTTTTTTGCTATCGCAGATGTATTTTTTATTGTATTTAAATAATTATTAGAATCATATTTGAATAGAAAAGTAGAAATCGGATTAACATTCATGAATTTAAAATAATTAATAGATAGAAGTCTTGAAGGTACTTACTGATTTTTTTATGTTGATTTTATTTTAATTTCTCAGCAGCTTTGAGGAATAATATTTTAAAAGCAGAACTTTTTACAAGATAAGCATAACTGTAAGTATTTTCTCAAGTTGTACTAAGTATTTTCTCAAGTTGTACAAAAATGTACCAAAAAATAATAATAATAACATTACATAATGACTAAAATGATAATATATTCGAAGAACAAAAACATTTTAAGCAAGAAAGTTAGCTAAATGATATTTAGAATAAATGACAATTTTATGGGCTTTCGATCTTTATTTATTTTATTTCTCTAACCTAAATTTTCTCGTGTAGTTGACCATGAGCTAGGACGCATTTCAAAAAGCTCTCAGCTACTGTTTCCTACTTTTCATGGAACCAGACAGCATTGTTCCGTTAATAACGACAATTTTTTTAAAAATAAGTTGGTAATTGACTAAATTTGTAACGTAACAAAAATTGTAGGAAGATCCAACAACATATATAGATATGGCCTTGAGATCTTCTCAGTAAACTTTCTTTTCCTGTTTCTCGTACTGAAAAGAAAGTTGAAAATATTTCGTAACAAAATTGCAAGGAATGTTCGAAAAATAAATAAAATAATTCGAATTCAATTGCTTAAAAATATTTTGATGCACTGCTTTGCCCTTACATATTTTTGTTCGCATAAATATTTCGAGCATGGCATGAATATTTTAACACGATGTTTTACAACATTACATTATTCTAGTATTTAATTACATTTACATATTCGTTACTTAACCATATTAGTCACTGGCGTAGGGCATCTGAGGGAGCCCTGTATCAAAATTCGTTCGGGGCCCTTTTTTTCAGGTATGGGAACCCTGTTAGTGGGACTGTAGTTACACATGTTGGGGCCCCTATAGATTGAGGGCCCCGTATCATTGATACGGCGGTAGCTACGCCCTTAATATTAGTTTTTTTCAGTTAAAGTATATAAATATATGTGTGTGAGGTAATTTAAATTAGAATTCTATATTATTCCTCCTTAAAATTAAAATAATTATTTAACTGCTTTTATTAAATTTGTACTGAATTAAAACACGGTTGCTTTTTTTTATTATGGGGAGATTGGATGGACAGAGTCTCTTCTAAGAAATAGACGTTTACAAGTTCTGATTTTGATTTAAATAAATACACAGGTTAACATTTATTACTTTTAGTTGATAAAATGGGGAAATTTGTGTGTGTGTGTGTGAATGTCAGGTAGTAACTCAGCTAACAACATCCTTCGTGTAATTACTTTGTTATAAGTTCTTTACCAATACTCCAACTACGAAATGATTTTCATTGATCTCCCAGCCACAATAACGCGTATTACAGACAACTACAGTAATACCCCGAACTTACGCGATAGGTGGAATTGAGGGATAACCGCGTAATTCGAATTCGCATAATTTGGGGTATAATTTCACATTTTAATTATTTTTACTTGGGACCAAAGAGGAAAAAAATTAATAATTTAGAAAAAAATATTTAATAAAACCTTATAGATAACTTGAATACAAAATCGCAAGTGGAAGTTATTTTGATGTAGAGAGTCTCTTAAAATCTAGCAAAATAGTCTCTGCCGGCTCAAAGATGTTTTTCTTCCCCAAAATTTCCTTGTATCATGCTAATATTTCTTTTTATTCCTTATTTTGTTGAAAAAGTACGCTTTTCCGTGTCTATATTTTCTAAAATTTGTTACCCTTTTTTTCAATTAAATTGAGGCCTATCAAATTTCCAACCGTCATTCAATTTTCCGATTGAACTGGGTCTAAGGACTTCGTTTCTAGGTTCTACTCTGATTGGATAACATAGCCATATCACAAATATGAGTAGGTATAATACATATAATAAACACGATATAGCAATTATAACATGTAATAACAAACACACACTCCGTAGGTAAAAAAGTAAATTGCGAGATCTATAGCTTTCGTGTTGCTTTAGAGTGTGCCGTTGATAAACATATTCTCATTTTTGAGGGACACAATAAAAACTGCTATTGGTGACGGATGTCGTAATTTTGAACCGCGGTCAAGTGACAAGGGCACTAAATGAACACCCACTCTCCTATAAGCATCCACGCCATACCAATGTGAGAACTTTGAACCTAGACAAATTGAACATATATTAGTCCCTTCAACACGGCGAGTCTTTAGTGCCACAAGGACTGGAACATCTATGACTCGACAATGCTGGTTACGAATTCTCTACTATGACCTTTTGACTACCACGGCCATTATATATCAAACTTTGGACCTGCCTAGAGATTCAATCAGACTCACCGCAGATTTTGAAACTGTTGTGTGGAAATTTCCGTTGAAGTTTTTTAAACTAATTCACAGCCATTAATTTTTTAATTCAGGACCAAAACAACACCGGCCACATGATTGCAGTCATAACTACTTAACTACCTCCATTACTTGGAAGTTTAAAGATTGATGTACGAGTTGAAGAATCGTTCTCATCTTTTGATGGTGGTTCACAATTAAAAGATGCATCGTAAAGAACTAATTGCTGCAGAACGTTTTGTAAACAATATCAAACGAAACCAAATTTTTGAATCCGGATACTACAAAATCACGATTTTAAATTCGGTTTTTTTACAATTCTTTTTATTGCTAAGCATACTAAAGAAATAGATGAAAGATCTGAATTTTGTTCGTATGATATTTCGTTGGTAGTAATTTTATTTTAGTCATTTTTGAACCAGTTAACTGTGGCGCCCCTGTTTTAGAGCGCTCAACTGTGTATGTCTCGGAAATCGAGCGATGACGAGTATATTCGTCATTCCCAGAGAGTGTCACTGTTAAAATACTGGATAAAAGTTGAGTGTATTTTATAAAAGTTCAAATTTTTTAATAGCAATATTTATTGTATGGGAGGTCTATGAACGGAGCCATAAAGTAATTTAGCTTTGTTGCTGGTTCCTGAAACCGACGGTGCTTCTGACCATAAGTTTTTATGGATATCTACGAACTTTAGTGACCGTCAAAAAATTCTCGGACTGAGAGTCCTAAGCACACACTGATATATTTCCATCTTTACTGACAAAATATATTCTGCCTGTCTTGACACTAAGGAAGATTTGGAGTAAAGTTGATCACAGTCCTCTTTCCAGAAAGTACCCATGCCTTTTTCACCTCGATGAAATATCTGTTTTTTAGGCAGCATGGCATTGGGCAACTACTCTAATGTCTACTCATGGTACTAACATCAAACAATCGGCATTTATACCTCTCAATGGCTAGGTACCGTAAAATCCGGCGTATAACGAGCACTTTTAGCACAAAAAATTAGGTCGAAATTTACAGGTAGACGTTAACCGGGTATAAAAATGATAGCTTTAGAAATAAAAAAAAAAGACCTTTAAAAAAATAGGACATGTACATAAATCGGAATACTGTTTTTTTAAAGAAATGACATACTTAATGAACTTAAAGGGTTATAGTTCTAGAAATAAGCTATTTTTTTCATATTCCAGGGATAACATCTGGAATAAATTACTTAAAAACATAATAGCATTGCATACGTACATTTCAAATTCCTTCGTAAAAATGGGGGGCGCGTTACACGGCGACTATACCTAAAAATTAAAAAATGCATCCTGAAAGTATAGGTGCGCGTTAGACGCCGGATTTTATGGTAATTTTGGGACAACAGCTATATCAATCGGCTCAGCGCTTGGTCGGCGTCCCGCATTTGTCCCATGATTGACCATACCTGAAGGAACCCTATTATAAATCAATTTTCTGACTTTTGTCTTTGTCCCTTTTAGGCTAACATCTAAAAAACATTATCATCATACATAAATAAATTCGTTAAGCGAACTTAATACGTTGTTAAAGCGAATGCATACGGGGGACGCATGAGTTCGTCTTAAATTTTTCATATTTTGTATTTATTTGTTTTACTCCGATCGGCCTCAAAACATTCTAAACATCTTGAAATTCGAGAACAGGTTTTGTTTTTCTCAAAAATTACAATTTAAATAGTCATTGGTAGCATGACGATTATACTCGCCATGACAAAAAAACCTGCAACTCCTCCTTGACGAGTATACTCGTCAATCACAGTTAACTAGTTTAAGTATTTTCAATCATTTTTCATTACTTTGTAATAATTTTTCGTGTATTTATATAATGTCGTGTTTTTCAATTGTTCTTTCCATTGTCCATCATACCTATACTTATTATTGAGCAGATATCTTGAGCTATTTAAATGTGACTGAATTTTCGCAGTTTAAACATTTATATCCATAGTAATGGGAAATTATTGATCAGGAATACGAAATGAGCCTTAACCATAATACCGCCGATCCTTGTGTTTGCATTACATCGATCTCATTACTTTTCCAATAGTTTTATTTACGGTTTTTTCATAGTAACTTGCGTAAAACTACATGAAACGATTCATACTTTATGCGTAGATGTATGCGTGCAGATTAAATGTATACCATTATTTTGAATGAGTGTATCGCGTGACTCCAAAAATATTGTCCTTATCGAATTGCCGTGTCGCTTTGCAAGGCATACGGTAACTGGAATAAAAAAATAACGGTACCTCATACTCATTTATATTTAACGATCAGCAAGTGTTTTTCCAGAAGTTACGAGGAGATGCATGCATATAGAAAAAGTTTTCAAAAGGTGAAATGATTGTTATTTGTAGGTAGAATAAAGTGTTTGATTGATTATGTTTGAAGCGTATAAAAATGTAATAAATAAATAATTTTTGTACGAACTTTTGAAATGTGCGTAGATTTTTTAGGTATATATAGAGGAACAAAAATATCGAAAAAATGACTTCCATTCGGCAGATATTTTTTTCCTATGAGATGTATTTTCCCATTTTGACAACTTGAAACCTGTGCTTTTATTAAACGGTAATAGTTTTCGAAATCATTCTTTTAGCAAGGCGTTTGTGTAAAAGTACAGAAAATTTAACTTCGATTATAACTTTATTTTCTGAAATAATGAATCCAGACACACATCGAGGATCCTTTTTGTAGTTACTCAAACTCAGTGGCGCAACAGCAAATGAGAACCAGGGTCTACTATGCCTACTCAGTATACGTGACCATTGGACGCTGAGGTGCATGAGCAGATGTCCAGATCAGATGGTCAGTCTGAAGCGTAACTTCCAGTGTTTAAGTCGCCAAGCCAGCTTGGTACTCATTTATCGACCCACTGCAGGAGGGAAGAAAGGCTGAGTTGGCCTTGCCCAGCCTGAGGATAAAACGTCGAACCTGTGGCGTGGAAGCGCGATACGCCATCCACCCGACCACTGTGGGCCTTAATGTAGTTACAATTCATGAAAATGCATAATTTATTTTGAATTAGAAATCTATGAGTGCGAATCTGTGACATAGGAAACTTTTATTATATTCATTTTGTTTGATATTGTCATCAAATTTCCCTTTTATATCCATTTAAAAAATTTCTCCACTTGTTACCATTTTGTCTATTCGGAAGCTGTTGTGTATGCTATTTTTTCAAAATATTTATACTTTATATAAAGGAAATATTCTCATTTTAAACTGCTGTTTTGAAACGTATAACATTTCTGTATTTTTTATTGTATGTAATAATTAATTAGAATGAGTAATTAATTCATCCAGCATCATAAATATTACAGAAATAACCTTACTCTTTTCAATGAAAAAAAAATCGCATTCTGGAACAAATTCTTTTAAGTTTTTCCGATACTGTAACGTCGTCAGATGGTAGCGTGGAAAAAATACATCACACCAAGGTTGTGGGAGTAAAAAAAAATACTTTTAATTTTTTGCTCCAATATGAAAATTGATTTTAGTTAGATTGTAAAGTTAATAGTTTCCGTGCCTATAGCCGGTATGGAATCCCCGTTTTGAAACCGCTCACTCCACAGCTTGTCTCCGTCCAGTCCGCAAGGCGTTTTTTCTCATTCGCGTTTCGGATTCCTGGTCAGCATCACCGAGCAAAACTCTGGGATTCTCCTCTCCTCTTCCTCCAACGATCAGCCCTTCTCTTTTCCGAGCTCTTTTCTCTTCTTTTTCTCGTTCGCTCTTTTTTTCCCCCGGTCTTCTTGTCTCCTCCAAAAAGAACCCTTTTTAAACACCAGGGGTGTGTTCACAACACGCCCCTCGCTCCTTCTTATTCGCAGGTCACCAAAGTCTCTCTTGACCTCCTCCTTCTTCCTATTGGCGCATAACACGCCAAAACACACCCGAGCTGTCTGGCCCAAGGCGCCATAGTTCCTTGTCCACATCTGGACACACTTGTCCATCACGCCACCTGTTTCTAGTATTCCATTCACAAAACCCTAGAAAAGATGACATGATTATTTTGAGATACGCTTTGCCTATTGTCAAAGGGGCGCCGAAGTCCATTATGGCGACCCGTCTGCCGTCTCCACTCCCTAAGTTCAGACAATAAACAATGGCCCCATGGCCACGTGCACTGGTCACTCCCCAGCTGGTTGATCACAACAATCCAGGGACAATCGATGGGTGTCGTTCTTGTCCTTGACCAGCTGGTGAAACCATAAAACCTATTGTGAATCGGAAGATGGGAATTTACTCCCATCGAAGATGTCACAACTCCTTCCCCCTAAAAAAGGTCCATTTCACGGGACTGCTCTGGTCCTAGTTGGATTCAGTTCTTGGAAATCACACACATAAAGATCGTCATATCAATGAAATTGATCAGGGCAGCACAATCCCGGTATTAAACACAATAAAAAAATAACATAATACATGAATCAAATTTCAAAAAAAAAATGTACACTTCACACAATTAGATCTTAAAATCCGAATCTGGGATTTTTTTACTCAAAGTTACATTTCACCTTTAAATTATAATTTTTAAACAAAATGCGTCAAATGCCAATCTCTTACTAACCATCTACACTTAATCGCGCCTGACTACAGAAGTAAACATCTGTTGGCCTACGGTTGACTAAGAGACATCAGAGATTTTCACTAACATCCATTTTTCTTCCACAATGTACACAGATACACTCACACACATACAAATAAAACAGTAATTTACATATATATATATATATATATATATATATATATATATATATATATATATATAATAATTAATAGAAAACTCCACAAACTACTTATTCCAACGTTGTTTCCAACGATATTAAATAAACAAAATAAACATTTACAAATTCCAAGCTTTGCAAAAAACATAAAAACCAAATTTTTAAATTAAGAAGTTTAAACTAAGACTTTTTAAATATAATTAAATTATGGCTATCAGCAAGCATTATCGCAACCATCATAACAGGTTACTCACAATTCATGGTATTGTCTTCCATTACGTTAGTTATTGAAGAAACACTTTAATTGGGAATATAATTAACAAACCTCACTAGCTCATGCAATGAATTTTCTAAATCTACATTATGTCTACACGGAACAAACTTGCCCATGTCTCTAATTTACCTGTGGTCGGTCCGACTTCCGACCCAACCCTACTCAACCATTTTAACTCAAAGTCTATTTTCTTTACATGGTTTTTCCAAATTTGTATCAGAATGTCTGTGTCGACTATTCGCGATACATCAATCTGCTCTAACAACCTCAAAATCAGAGTCGTTAAATTACATCCATCATAAGCACAAAGAAACTTAAACCTCGATTTTTTAATAATGTACATGCCAACTGGCATAACGCATGTGGTGTGCTTCGGATAATTCATCATTTGAGAACGACGAAAATACCACTTCCACAAATCCAGTACAGTGACGCACGTTGCTGCGTTGATCTTTTCTACCAAACTTTCCCTTTTTAACAAAAGATAAATCTCGGCTCGCGTCACCTGGTTCAAATTCCTATACTTTATACATTTGATACGCGGGTACGGGTATCGGTTCACTCTTCCTAACCAAACAACAGGCAGAGTACGGTTTGACTGCCCCATCCCGTTTACACCTAAATCTAAAAGATACTCTGTATCCTCTCGTAGTGAATTAATTAACATCTGGGATGAACAACAAGTTTTGATCCTAAATAGCTTTCCCGTAACCAAATTAATATCCTTCTGCCTTAAAACAATCGTCCCAGGATCTGATAGAAACTTTTTTCTTTCTTTTTAGCGTTAATCATTCTTAAGTAGCTACTCCGATCAGAGGCGGTAATTTTAAATACAATTGACTTTTCCTTAAATTACCCTGAAAACCAAAATCCATAAATAGCTTTACCGAATAGAGAGTTTCGGAATCTATTCCTTCTGAGCTATTCTCCATAACCAAATTTGCCAATTCCGTCTTTCTACGGTACAATTTTATTAAATTAAGACGATAAATGGTACTGTGATCTCTTTTTCCGGGTAAATCTATCTCGAAATTAAATTCTGAACCGATGTTAGACCTATTATCCGTCTCTAAACTATCCTTATAAATCTCCCTTGGTTCTGAGAGAGGCAATCGCATTGCTAACCCGTCTTTCAAGCATTTCCGCACATCTGCTTTACACGTGTTTTCTCCCCCTTGCCCTGCTATCTTAGCTATTGTATGATTTCGAAAACTTTCCCGATCCACTGTTAACTGCTTTTCACAACCCACTAACGTCCCAAGAGTATATTTTTCCTCGCAGCTATTCTCACAAATCAATCCTTCAGGGTTCGCCACTCCCTTATCTCTTTTCAATTCAAAAGAGCCATCTCCGATATTATCCAGATTTATTACCCGCTGTGCACCCATCGCCACAGTTTTGACCCTTCCTTCATATACCCCTACTTTCATTTCCACGTCACAATCACTACTCCTATTCACGTTGAATTCTTTCCTTCCTACTTCAGATGGGTGGGAAACGTTCGTACACCTCACCGGGGGGGGGTCACAATTCTTCTTTTCAAAATCACAAGACGTAGCGTTCTCCACGCTTTTATTAACTACCGGATTATTTAAAGGCCTACAGTTATTAACCGGTTCACTAACTTCTGCGGTACGTTTTCCTGATAAAATACAAACATTTGCGAGATCGTTAATCCTATTCCCTGCCTTCAATTTATTTTCATTTAACTTATTTTTGAGTTGAATTCTCATTCTTTCTAACTCGAATTCCCTAATTTGTCTTCGCTCCTCAATTTCCCTTTCTTTTTCTTCTAAAATTCCCTCCATCACCGCTTTGATCGTTTCCATATCATTTTTATAATTTTGTAAAATCATATCCTTAATTTCTACTCTTGTTTGATCGCCGTTGACTTCTACCCCTAATTCTCTTGCTACTTCTAGCAAACCACCTTTTCTTAATCTTAAAAGGAAAGTCATCATGCAATAATTTACAACACTAAATCCAATCTCGATTGCCACTAAAACAATTCAAATATCCAACGCAAATCAACACTACACTATACTTAGTTGTACTACACAAACTTATACAACTACCCGGCGTAACTAACCGTACACTAAACCTAGACTTTAATTATACTTCACGAAATTATACTCATAACTAGCATAACTAACAGTACCCTAGACTGAGACTTAATTATATTTCACAAAATAAAAATACTCAGAGTAACGTGACAATACACTACGCAAAACTGTGCTAACGAAGCAAATATACTACTGTATACTACGACCTAACTCAATAAACAAACACACATACAAACATAGCACATCAATACACTTCAAACAAACTTAATAATGTCTGTAGTCTCTCAGTCTAGACTTTTAACTTTATCTAACATTACTTTCCTTACAAAATTTTACATAAACTAGGAGTGATGTATTGCTGCCCCAATACGATACTCAAAGAAAAAGACTGACCTTAACATTGCAGGTGGAGACACTGGAAACATCTTCCTCATCCTACTCCGGGAAAAAAACGGAAGGCAGGCACTTCGCGGGCACTCTTCACAAGCAGGAAAACACAGGAATTCCGGGAAACCTTTCAGGTGGGCATGCTTCCTTAACACACGGGCACGAACATTTCACTCCGGTCACTTCTTGTTGCATGTAATTCGATGGAACACATTTCTTTCACAAGTTGTGTGAGAATAAGGCGGGCATAACTCCATACGGCTGGCATTTTATTTTTTTCTTCTCAATAAAGGGTTCGAGGCATCTATTCACAGAAATGCCTAATCCCACCTAGCTGCCACCAAATTAGATCTTGCTGTAAAGTCGTCAGATGGTAGCGTGGAAAAAATACATCACACCAAGGTTGTGGGAGTAAAAAAAAATACTTTTAATTTTTTTCTCCAATAGGATAATCGATTTAAGTTAAATTGTAAAATTAATAGTTTCCGTGCTTATAGCCGGTATTGAATCCCCGTTTTGAAACCGCTCACTCCACAGCTTGTCTCCGTCCAGTCCGCAAGGCGTTTTTTCTCATTCGCGTTTCGGATTCCTGGTCAGCATCAACGAGCAAAACTCTGGGATTCTCCTCTCCTCTTCCTCCAACGATCAGCCCTTCTCTTTTCCGGGCTCTTTTCTCTTCTTTTTCTCGTTCGCTCTTTTTTTCCCCCTGTCTTCTTGTCTCCTCCAAAAAGAACCCTTTTTAAACACCAGGGGTGTGTTCACAACACGCCCCTTGCTCCTTCTTATTCGCAGGTCACCAAAGACTCTCTTGACCCCCTCCTTCTTCCTATTGGCGCATAACACGCCAAAACACACCCGAGCTGTCTGGTCCAAGGCGCCATAGTTCCTTGTCCACATCTGGACACACTTGTCCATCACGCCACCTGTTTCTAGTATTCCATTCACAAAACCCTAGAAAAGATGACATGATTATTTTGAGATACGCTTTGCCTATTGTCAAAGGGGCGCCGAAGTCCATTATGGCGACCCGTCTGCCGTCTCCACTCCCTGAGTTCAGACAATAAACAATGGCCCCATGGCCACGTGCACTGGTCAATCCCCAGCTGGTTGATCACAACAATCCAGGGACAATCGATGGGTATCGTTCTTGTCCTTGACCAGCTGGTGAAACCATAAAACCTATTGTGAATCGGAAGATGGGAATTTACTCCCATCGAAGATGTCACAATACTGAATAGACTGTACTAATTATAAAGGGTGTTTTTTTAGAGGTATAGAACTTTAAATTGCAATAAAACAACGATGTATTATTCGATTGACATGAATTATTTTTTTATTCGAAAAATAATCTTGTCGCATTACATTTTAAATATGATTTCTGGCATAGGACTGCCACGGCTGGCTCGGATGTAGTCCAATCTGGACGTCTAATTTTCGATGACTTTTTCCAACATTTGTGGCCGTATATCGGCAATAACACGGCGAATGTTATCTTCCAAATGGTCAAGCGTTTGTGGCTTATCCGCATAGACCAATTACTTTACATAGCCCCACAGAAAATAGTCTAGCGGTGTTAAATCACAAGATCTTGGAGGCCAATTCACAGGTCCAAAACGTGAAATTAGGCGGTCACCCAACGTGTCTTTCAATAAATCGATTGTGGCACGAGCTGTGTGACATGTTGCGCCGTCTTTTTGGAACCACAGCTCCTGGACATCATGATTGTTCAATTCAGGAATGAAAAAGTTAGTAATCATGGCTCTATACCGATCACCTTTTACTGTAACGTTGTGGCCTTCATCGTTTTTGAAGAAGTACGGACCAATGATTCCACCAGCCCATAAAGCGCACCAAACAGTCAGTTTTTCTGGATGTAACGGTGTTTCGACATACACTTGTGGATTAGCTTCACTCCAAATGCAGCAGTTTTGTTTGTTGACGTAGCCATTCAAGTAGAAGTGCGCTTCGTCGCTAAACAAAATCCGCTTATGAAAATCGGGAACAACGGCAATCTCGTTTTGGGCCCATTCGACGAATCTACGCCTTGCTTGATGATCGTTTTGATGGATTGCCAAACCAAACTGAGAATAAATCCCCTGACAGCTGTTAAATCGGTCACCATCTTGGAAAGTAATGCCAACTTAAACTTCTATACCTGGAAAAAAAACACTCTTTATATAATATTTTCTATTTTTTTCTTCGGGAATCTGTTAAGTAATTCTGGGCGTTTAACGATGATTGGTTTGTCAAAAACAATGCTTTAAAACATAACAATTTCTACTCTTTGAATAATTTTCTCCCTGGATTTAATTAATACTTTAATTTTTTCGAGAGCAACAGGATTTTTTTTCAAACCGTAATATTTTAACGTGGGAACGTAACGTTATTTTTGTTATTTGTGGATTATAAATGCAATATTCTATTCCCTTCTTTTATTACTCTGTTTTAAAACATTTGACCTAGTTAAAAGTCGTTTTATTGTTTAGTTATCACAGCTAAATAAATGAATATTTGAAAGTTGCTTGCAATCGTTCCTCTAACATTATGTTCAAATTTCGTACTTTTTAAAATATCCTATTCATTTTTACAAAACTGTTGTTCTTTTAATGTGTAAAACATCTGTCTGATCTTACACTACTTATCGTACATGATTGATATTCGAAAGAAATACCCGAGAGAACTAGAATAGCCAGGAAAACTTAATTAAAATGGCTAGTTGCAGTATTCTATTAAATCTCTGACATTAAATGAAGGCAAACGATAACGATACTTCCATATTTCCATTAACCCTTTCGTGGGCCATTTATTTCTCTGTTGAATTTTTGGCAGTTTTTTTTTTTTATATTTTATTAAAAATTAAATAACAGCATTTAAGGAAATATATTTTATTTTACTGAATTTTATGTTTACATTTAAATTGTAGGGGTGGGAAGAATACTTCCCAAAGAACCATTCACCGTCATAAAGTTTGTAAATTTAATGGTGATTATTTGCTATGAAAAGATGAGAAACATGTTGCAATGCACAAGGGGACATCACATTAGCACACATGTAGCCGGTCCTCTTTTCTTGTCCTTTTCTGCTACATTTCCTACATCGTCTATAGTTGGAAACTATCTGTGTGGTATATGATTTCTCACATACTGGTTAAGCGCACATCATCCGGAACTTCGCACTTCTTTCCTTGGAAGCTAGCAGGATGTCCTTTCCTTTTTTTTTAGGAATATTCGTCTTTTAGAGGACGAGCTAATGCTATACGGAATGTTAGCTGGTCTAAACTTCTTTTGTTCACTTGCCACAGTATGAAACTATTTACGATGGCAAGGTCAATAAGAAAATAAAAGATACGCCACCATCTTACAGATCTTCGTACTTAGTATCTTTCTTTTCTTTGACCGAGGCGATCAACCTCTCCCATGACATCGTTATATACTGCAACAGCTTTTGGACAAGGTACTACTTCTTTAGTACCATCTTTCTTTGCCCGATTTACAGATGTCATAATCACTGGATTATGAGTAGTAGCACAAGACTGAAGCGGGAATTAGTCTTCTTATCGTTACAATAGCAAGACCAATATATTATAATGGGTTTTGCGTTTCCCATAGGTCTATTTTGTAAGATCATGCAGAAGGGAAGTAATCTTCCCAAGACCCACAAAAAGCACGTTAATTGCAGATATTTCAAAAGTAATTATATGGAAAGAACTGTTCCAAAACCCCACAAACTGAATTTTTGGATACATTATGCTAAAAGACATGCCCAAAAATAAATGAAAAGAAAATCAGGTTTTACATTAAACTCAAAGCGTTTTTCTCGTATATTCTCCCCTCCCCTAATTCAATGTTTCTTGATATAAATCGCTCAATTCCACGTACCATTATGAAGTACAGTAAAAATGTTGTACTTCAAAATTCGAAGAACATGATGCTCTACAAATATTCTTCAATTATTGAACACAACATAATATTAATATTCGATACCAAGTATGAAGTTATCAAATTAATTAAAAATCATCTATATTTGTAGACTTAAATTTATTTTTAAATTTTATTAAGATTATAATCCACATTATTAATGATCGCCTGTCGTGGGCTTCCTGGTTGTTGTTTCATTGATCATTACAGCTTCAGAAGTGCCATTACATATCCATATTAGACAACGCAAATTTGTATTGGCAAAATACAGTAGAACGTCGCTTATCCGAATCAATTGCGACCGAACACCGTTCGGATCCGCGATTGTTCGGATAACCTAAAACTAAATGCGATCCATGCAGTATATGAACCCGGACACTATACGAATATTGAAAATCATCACATGCGGGAAACGTGCTTGAAGAAAAAGCAAAATAGGTGCAAAATGTCGCAATTTTACCATTATTGTGGAAAATAATCACTTATTTTTCGCTGTACCGTTGTACACCTTCATTTTGATCTTTGAAATCAGCCGAACCGCCTAATTTCTCGTTAAGTTCCAGAGCTTTTTCGCACAACAAAGGGCTCGATGTCGAGTCCCCTTTGCTCCTTCTTTGTGAAAACCTCAAGTAGATTGCACGATCAAGAACAACATCGTTTGCTTCCCTCGTGGTTGTCTTTTTCTTCGAGACAATCTTCTGAATCAAGTTTTGACGCAAAATTTAAAATGGTTTCTCGGCTTTTTTTTATGTCAGAAATTGTTGACTTTCCAACATTATAAAACTGTGCTAGAGACGCTCCACTTTCTCTTTTCACGAGATGGTTTAATATTTCAAGTTTTGCTTCTATGTTCAAAACGTTGCGCTTCCGTTTTGAATTCGAAGCCATAGCAATTCACAACTCAACAAAAGAGCACTTATACATCCCGTCACTTGGAAACAAACTTAATATTCCGTGCAGATGTTTACCAAATCACACAACTGAAATTCCCCAAATATCCCTGATCTTGGGTTTTCCCGTCACTTTTGGCCTCACGCGAAACAACTGTTCAGCATTTCACTGTTCGAAAACGTATTTATATACAGTGCATGTAGTTGACAAAAAGAAAAAACTGGTTCGGATATTTGACGCTCCGGATAATAAAATTTCGGATAAACGACGTTCTACTGTATTAGTATGTACAGTAAAAAACATTTTTTAAACAGCGTGATATATTAAAAAAAGAAATACTATTTTTTGAATAATATGAATTTTTTTCTGTTTTATTTCCTTAGCTGGTTCGCTGTACATTGTACCAGTATGAATAATACAAACAAATTAATCAGCAGTGACAATAAAGGTTATGCTTCTGTCTTGTTCGAACAAAAAATGAATGGAAAAGTTCCAATAGGAAAAGTAAGTTTTTATATTTGTGTTTATGAATTGTGCTCGAATTAAAGTATATATCAAAAGTAAAAGGTAATATATTACAATAACATTTTTAATATATTAATATTCAGCAAACTTTATATAACATCTTTATGATTTCATTTACTTCTCTTAAATAGAAATTATAAGTTTTGAATAATTTTAATACATAAAGTAAGAATTTAATGAATATGTAATATATTTAATTAATGCAATTTAATTTAACAAGATTTTATAAATTGAATAACATATTTAAGTTTTTAAAAATTCTTTCAACGTTATTGGTTTTAATCTTCATTTATTTTTTAAATTGAAGGAACCATTTTTGGGATAGTAGCATGCTGAAAATTCTTAATGCTTTTAGGAAACTTTGAATTTTTGTGGATTTTTCGACTGTTTAGAAACGTCTGAAAAAAGTGATTTTTAGAGACTGAATAAGAGAAAAAAATTATTATTTGTCAAACCTTTTGATATGTAAATCTCAAAGTATTCACTTTTGAATTTTTTAAACTGTAAATCTTTTGATAAAAAAACATTGAATATATTTTTCAATGTTAAAGAATATGAAATACGCTTAAGAACTCGAAAATATTACTTCGCACTTCAAGAAATGTAAAGAAATTTCAAAGTATATTGATAATACAGTTTTTCCGTGTTTCTGAAGTTACTACTATCAGGAAAGTTCCTCTTTCGGTACTTTTTACTATGAAAGAAGTTTTCTATCGCTGAAACAGGAAAATAGCCATATGGCTATCTGTAGGTGACAGCTGTCAAAAGTTAAAAGGAAGTTAAATATCTTATTTCGAAATCCCTTAACAATACAAAGTTTTCTACTTAAAATTATAGGCTGTATTTTGATTTCGTTGAATATATAATCAACAAAAGTAAATTTTATTTCTATTAAAAGTGCAACAATTTGCAGATTTCACATTTCAAACATAATTAAACTTTATTGGAAAATTTTTTATGAGATAAAAATATCAGATGTCAGAGAGAGAGAGATTTTTATCATATACTGGAAATCATTCTCTACTCTATCAACATTGTATTAGCATGGCTAACGGTTGAACAAAAATTTCTTCAGCGTCATCGTTTTGTTTTAATCACTTTCAGATATATAAGATTGCGAATTGATCATTTATTTCAGTATTACAATGTAATTGTTGTTGTGTCCTTCCCGAAGGGAAGGAAGAAAAGTTACCATAGCCTGATACAGGTTGGACTTCTAGATGTACGCCTGTACGTTGGCCGTAGCCTTGAGCACCATACTGATGACAGTACGATTTAGCTCAGTTCCACCCCAACTTAGAGGGAGAACACCCTAGTGGGTCAGTAACCTCTCACCTCTCTTCCCTTTCCACCAACCTCACGAGAATACTTGTGGCTCAACGGATATTTATAGTACCCCCATGTCACAAAAGCACTATATATTTACAAACATCCACGTCTTCTCCGGGATTTCAACCCAGGCCCTACGGCACAGATCTCAGGGTCGCTAGCGACTATACTGGATGGGCGACTACAATATAATTGGACCCCGTTTTAAGCTTTTCTCTTTTCACGATCTAATACTTTATTGTTCGTTCCAGAAATTTTCAGGCCTGCGGTAGCCTAGTGGTCACGGTACCTGTGTGTCATGAGTTAGAGCCCACAGTGCTACTGAAGACTCGCTGTGCCGAGGGGCTTCTGCATGTTAAATTTGTTAAGGCTCAAAGTTCTTCGTTTGGCGTGGCGTGGAACTTCGGAGAGGGGGTGCCAGCTTGGGTGTTCATCCTCGTCACTGGACCACGGTTCAGAATTACGAGGTCCATCAGGATCGGTTTGTAGCTCTAAACCCTTTTCGGGTGAGCTCGATTCCTTTGGGCATTCCGCCAATTGTCCTCTGGTGCTTTTTCGTACGAAGTTAATCAATATTTACTCAACGCAGAAATTTTCAAATGAATAAGAAGCTATTGTAACTAACGAATGAATTGTGAATTATTGATTATTTTGCAAATAATAAAGGAATTTAATTCGTTGAATTTTCTTGAGTGCATATAAAAAATATTTATATAGCTCTAGTCAATTTCCTTTTTGAGTCGCATTATATTTTTACTGGTATAATTTCAAACTAATTTAAAAAAATTAAATTATTACATTTTTATATTGTATTGTATTATCCTATGTAGCAAATACGAACAAGCACTAAATGTTGGTACTGTAGCTATAATCAACTTTAAAATATATGTATGCTGCGTTACTTTATTGTGACGCCTTATATTACAATAGCTGTCGTTTATAGATTTTAATGTATTTCGTATTTTTTTAGTGGAATTTTTTTTCATATTAAAGAATTCCCATGTAGCATTGCATAGCCGAAATTAGGGATTCTCCAACAGTATTCTGATAAAAGTTTTAACTGGTTTGAATTCCCCGAAAAAGCTCTAGAAATATGTGTGTGTGTTTAGTTAGTTATATAGTTCTATACCTATTTTCTTATATGCAAAGTGTAAAGGAATTTTTATCTAGATCGGTGATTCTCAACCATGTGCCGCCGAACTCCTAAAGCGTCCCGCCATTTTTTAAAAATCATTAATTATACTCTGAGAAAAACTTAAAAGAATCCGGAACCGAACCATTCGGCCGTTTTATAGAAGTAAAGTATTGTTTACAAAAATTACTGTTGACTGCCTACACACACACAAGAGGAAAGAATTATTCATTACTTCCCAAATTTAGATATAAAAAAAATTGATTTTGTTCGAAATCCATTTGTAATAACGGATACATCTATATATGAATTAACTTTGAATGAAGAGGAAAAGGACTAATTTCACTCTGTAATTATCGAGATTTGATTTCAAAACATTCGGAAATGTCAATTAATTCATTTTGGATCAAAATTACAGGTGATTATCCTATAACAGCCAAAAAAGCTTTAAAAATATTGTTATAATTCTTTACACCTTATTTGTGTTCGAACTTTCAGCATTAACAAATATAAAAATGAGAGATCGAGACTTTTAAATGTAGATGACGAAATGAGAGCGGCATTATCATTTTTACAGTCAACAAGTTTAAAATTCTTATAATTAATTTGTAATTAATTACTCAATAAACATTTTGTCTTTGTCGTACATATAATTTTATTTAATATTTAAATTACTATCATAATCATAAACTATTTTACATAGTGTATTATAGATAAATAAAATTCTTTTTAACTTATTTTATTGTTAATGTGCCGCCAAATTCTGCAATTGTTAATATTGTACAGCAACAACAGCAAAAAAGGTTGAGAATCAGTGGTCTAGATAATCTTTTTGTAAAATAACGGATTTGTAATTGAGGAAGCGGTTTTAGTCTAATATTACCAAAAACCAGCGTGTAGCCAAAAGGATGTATGTTAAATAAACATGCCGTGAAATTTCTTAGTTAGCTCGGCATGAATGTGCTGGGGGCCAAGTGTCATCTTTGTTATTTGACCGTGACACAAAGTTAGGAGATCCGTCGTCATTAGCTCTAGTGTTGTTTTCTAGTGTAATGTTAATTAACCAATGAATGATGACTAGAAAATAATCGAAATATTCACTTTATTTGTAACTTCTTGAGGGTGAGAGAGAGAGAAATATATGAATACTTCATATTTACTTTTTAAAAAAATAATACTGTAAAAATTTCCAGTAATCATTTTTAATTAAATGTATAGAGTAAAAAAGTTTAAGTAACGATCAATTTTCCTTTAACTTTATGAATAATTTATACATTCTTTATTTCTTAATTTTGAAAAAAAATGAGCTTTTTTTTTTTTTGATTAATGGAAATGTTTTAGAAAATTTCAAAGTGAAATTCAAAACGTATTTTTCAACCAAATGTATAATTTTATTTTTCTCGGGATTTAAAAGACCTATTAGAACATTTTCAAGCACAGCAGAGGGTTTTTATCTGGTTTCATTGTTGGTTGATTTATATTTTAAATAAAATTAAATATAACCATAAATGACTAAACAGCCCAGTTATGAACCAATGCCTTCCTCTGAAGATTTATCCATATCTACTTTTGATTGATCTTTGATCAGGGGCGTAGCTACCCCCGAAACAGCCGTATCAATGATACGGGGTCCCACGCTACAAGGGCCTCAACATGCGTACGCAAGAATCATTAAGTGTTAAGGGTCCTCAAAAAAGAGAAAACGAGGAATTTTGATGCAGGGCCCCTTGAAGACTAGTTACGCCAGTGTCTTTGATGTCCAGTTCTTTTCATTAACTGCAAGAAAATCAGATTCCACCGAATCAACCCATCTCAACCGCGGTCTTCCCCTGTGCTTCTGGTTCCAGTCAGTCTAAAAAGCAACACCTTTTTTACTGTGTTGTCATCACACATTCAAGTCACATGGGACATACGGGGGAGTGATATTTATCTTTATGTAAAGACATCCTGTATAGTTCAAAATTGAATCTCCTTCTCCAATAACCGTTTTCATTATGCTTCATAAAATCTTCCTTTAAAAAATTGCGATTGTATTTCTCTCCAATCTTGTCATTGTCCAAGTTTCGGATGCATAAGTTAAGACAGGTCTTACAAGCATTTTGTAAATTAAAAACTTTGTCTTTCTAGAAAGGTAACTGGACTTAAAAAAATCTTCTTAATCTATAGACAGCCCTATTTGCCAGATATAGTTGGCTTTTTATTTCAGGAGATATTCTGTTATCATTAAATATATGACCATGATTTACTAATAACCTGAAGAAGTAGCGTTACCTTGTAGCTTGTTCCCGAGAAAAGCTATAATTGGGAAAAAAAGAAACCCTAATAGATCATTATTTTGCCTTAAGGAAGAAAGCACAAGTTTACCCGGACAAATTGGTACATTATCTAGGGTAGAACATGTCTTCCCATTTTTGAAACATACCTAAATGTATTTCTTAGTTTCCATTTCATGCGTTGTAAGTTTGCATCTTGATTAGGGTATAGGGACATTGTGATATCTTAAACCAGTTTTTGAGGTAATCTTTAAGGAGTTATTTTTCTTTCTTTTGTACCAGGAAAATAAATAACACTAATCTTCAAATATTGCAACACGTATGATATAAAAGCATTCATATATTTAATTTTTCACTATAAATTGTCTTATTAATGTATCTTTATACACTGCTGGACAATTGCTAAGGACGGATCACAAATTGCTATGTAGCATAACATTAAGCGATACATGAGGCCTAGTAGGATAAAATATAGTTGCCACACTGTTCAGACATTAGAATAAAGAATATTTATTGTTCTGGTAAGTACAAAAGCTGTGAAACATCTGAAAGAAAAAAATGTTCATTTGATCTGCGTACGGAGAAATGGAACAATGCATCTAAAAGTCAGCAGGCACCTTAAAGAAAGGTATCAGTACGGGGTATGTCCACCGTGGAGTGTGATGTAACATTCCACACGTCGTACCATACTTTTCACAACATTATCCAGCAGCTGTTGAGGCAATTTATCCCATTCCTTTGTGAGTGCACGGATGAGGGTGTTCTTGTTTGTCGGAGGATAGTTTCGACCAGCAACTTGCCTCCCCAAAGCATCCCACACATTTTCAATGGGGTTTAGATCTGGAGAACGCGCTGGCCATACGAGACGTTGAATACCCTCGCTGTTTAGACAATTCTGAACAGCGAGTGTTCGATGACATGTTGCGTTGTCGTCCATAAAAACAAATTTATCACCGACAGCACCACGGAAAAGACGAACATGAGGAAGTAGAACTTCATCAATGTATCGTTGGCCCGTCATAGTCCCATTCTCAACCCCATGTAGGCGCGTGCGGCCATTGATTATGATTCCAGCCCAAACTATGATACTTCATGTCGGATATCGGTCCTTTTCCTGGATATTTTCTGGACGATAAACAGTACCACTCTCGCTCCAGATCAGTTGGCGTCTACAATTCGATGACAGACTGAACCTACTCTCATCTGAGAATAGTACGCATGCACAGTCCTGTTCAGTCCAATTGTGATGCTCACGACACCATTGCAAACGGGCAGTACGGTGCTGTCTGGTCAATGGGACACACACAACAGGTCTGCGTGCGTATAGTCCTCCTCCCCTCAAAAGTCTGGCAACAGTTTTTCGGGAGATCTGCTTTCCTGAGGCAGCAAGAAACTGATTTGCCACCTGCTGAGCTGTGGTGCGCCTGTTCCTTTTTGCTGATAGGACGACATATCTGTCTTCTATAGGCGTCGTACTTCTAACACGACCTCCCCCGTGCCGTCTACTACACATTCCAGTAGTTTTAAATGACTTCCACAGCCGTGAAACAACGCTGTGAGCGATGTCGAACTACCTGGCAACATCTGTTATTTTTCGCCCTTCTTCGATCTTTCCAATAATTCGGCCACGCATAAAATCGTCTATGTGATGTCGGGAAGACATGCCAAAAATTTTAAGAGTTCGTCTATTTAATCTTTCCTGTAAAACTTTGACTTGAAACAACAACTGTCCACTCGTGTCAAAACCTTTAAAGCTCTTATGAACGCTATCACGTGATGAACAGACGTGGAAAAAAAATTTGCATACCCATACTTCTTCTTACTAATATCCCGCACTTATTCTAATTTTCCACATTTTGCTTCCTTTTATTTTGTGGTTGCTATGGATGATAGTGTTATCCGTCCTTCGCAATTGTCCAGCAGTGTATTATAAAAATTTGAAATAATTAAGTATTATGCATTTAAGTGTAGTATCTTGTATTTGCTCATGGTTTCTTTAAGAAATCGTTTTCAGCAGGTTACACCGGGTGGTTATAATTAAAGTTACACTATTCAGAGGCATGTAGAAACTGTTCTGCTTAAAGGATTTTGATGGAATATATGCAATAAAAAGCATGAGGAAAAGATTTCTGCAATAAAAAAAATTAGTACGAATTTTGACCACCACAGGAGGCTTTTATCAAATACTCCTTATGCAAATCCGTAAAACCTCTATATAAACTTGCAGTCATAGCCAGAGAATCATTCAGCGTGCGTTTGTCACCGTTAAACCTGCCCTAATAAAAGATCGAGATTTACTGGTAAAATTGTTTTATCAGAACGGCTGCAACCCCTTACCTACTCTGCGTGAATATCGTCGCTTAAAGGATCTGAGTAAAGGGGCTATGTCGAGGATTGGTTTGAAGAAGATGACTATGAAATTTCAAGCGACTGGGGATTTGGGTGTGCTGCCCGGAAGAGGATGGAAACGGTTTGAAACTGAAACTGTCGAAGAAGTCACTACTGCTGTGGTTGAAAGAGCCTCCAGTTCCATCTATTCTTCAGCAAGTTGTCGATTAGTGTCACGCGAGTTGGAGATTCCGTGGTCAAGAGTACGAAAAATTCTGCGATACATTTTAAAATGATATCCGTATTGAATCCACTTGATGCAAACGCTGAAACCTAAAGATCACAAAACACGCCTTGAATTTGCTTGCCGATTTTTGGCGAGAATTGAAGGTTGGGTGAGGTCGATAGCTCTGATTTTAACCACAAATGGTGTGGTTATTCTAGAAATGTCTATAACGGATTATGAGCAGACTTTGAGTTATGTATAACTTGACTGCTCAAGCAAAAGGCGTGGACTGTATACTTTAAAAATGTTTGTTTATTGAGGACGGTAGGTACGTCCGCTCCGAGGATGCGTTACAAGCATACTGACGAAATGTAAACAAGGAGGACTACTAGCGCCCTCTGCACATGCGGGTCGTAACAAAGGTTATGAAGCGTGACCTTAGAAAATTCTATGGTAATATGAGGTACACTTTTATTTAGATGGAACTGTTAATTGTCAAAATTGCAGCATTTGGCGTACTTCACCTCCTCTAATATCCTGCATCAACAACCACTGCATTCTGATTACGTGACTGCGCTTGGTGTGGATTTACTGCTGAGTTTATCCTCGAACCTTTTTTCTTTGAAACTATCACTCCACAAGGTCCTAAAAATGCTCTGTCGCGAGTACATAGTACAATGGATTCCTTCAACAGCTGGTCATTCTTCCTTTACAGGAACGACAATGTTTGCAAACCACTATCTTTATTCAAAATGGAGCAACTCCTCTTATTGGGCGCCAACTCAAAGCACTGCTTAGTGCTAACTTAGGTGATAATCGTGTAGTTTCCAGAAAGTTTTCGGATACATGGCCTTCTCGTTCACCCGATTTAAATCCCTGTCATTTCTGATTGTGAAGATTTCTAAAAGACTGTTTATAAAAGAGGAATTGGGACTTTACCTGATTTGAAAGCTAACATAATACGCCATGTGGCTGAAATCCCTCGTGAGTTACTTCGCGCTACCATTGAAAACGCTATAATGCGCTTTCAACACGTTATTCATGTCAATGGAGCTCATATTGAGCATAATCTATAATTGAATAAATTTTAACTATTCTAACATACTTTTTGTCCTTTTTGGGGCACCACATTTCCTCCTAGAGGTCAAAGTTTGAACTATTTTATTATTATTATTATTGCAGAAAATTTTTCCACATGATCCATCTAGCATATATTTGAAGTTTCATCTAAATACGATGTACAAAACGTGTTTTACATGCCTCTGAATAGTGTAACTTTAATTATACCAACCGGTATGTTTTGTAAATAACTTTTTTAGATAATATTTTACTAGTTCTCTCTTCGTTAGCATTTTAGTTAATCTTCGGGCACATCATCGAATTCTGTTTCTTCATCGCCATTACTGTTACTCTGATCCATATATAATCTTTCATTCCATCTAAATTTTTTAGACATACTACATTTTTTAAATGACTTCTTAATTAAGTCAGGTTTAATTTTATTCCATGCTTTTATCTATCTTATTTTTTAACTCACACCTTATTTCTAGATTTAAAAAGATAAGAGCATTTCACATGTACATTTCAGGGATTTCGTAAAAAAAATTGGTACGCGTTATACGGCGAATATACCTAGAAATTAAAAATTGCAATTTGATAATATAGATGCGCATAATACGCCGGAAAGAATTTGATGACTACAACGATACATATGTCTGCTAATTTGGTTAAAAATTACCTTATGAAAAATCTAATCGGAATAGAAACATGATATCAAAAGTGTATATATGTCATCAGAGACGAACATAGGAAATTTTCGGGGGGTTAAAGCCCACCATTCTCGCATCAAGCTGTAATACGCCACCCAACATATTCTTCTGATTTTGTCAATTTTGAGGGAACAAAAAACAGTAAAAATTACATTTTTAAATAAGTAATAAGCATTGATTAATAAAATTAATTATTAAAAACGAATAGTTAAATTTTACGTACTATTCACATAGGATTGTAATCAATTGAGAAAAAAATCAAGGGCGTCCGGACCCGGGGACCCCCTCTTCCGTTGTGTGCGCCACTGTACGTCATTCTTTTATGAATTTGCTATTTTTTAAAAGTCAGTTAAATCTACTGAAATCACAGAAGGTTTACTTCTGAGCTTATAAATATGTGTATCATTTCATTTATATTTCTGCTAACTTTCATATTCTTGGTGTATTTTTTATCGTTTCAGGGCCCTTTTGTTGCAGCGTTTGCCCAAGCAAACGAAGGAGATGTCTCTCCCAACACTAAAGGAGCCAGGTGCATAGACACGGGTCTGCCTTGTGATGTAAATACAAGTACTTGTAATGGACAAGTAGGTGCTACTTTATTATATACATAGTAGTAATGAAAAGTAATTGACTAATTAACTTATTGTAACTCTAAACGTACTATATAAAAAAATAGCTAAATTTTTATCCGACATTTATGACTGAAATTTTTCAGGGTATTTTAGTAGAATATTGATAGTGTAAACAATTGCTGACATAGCATTATTGATAGAAATAGAATCTATTTATGCTGTCTACTTCTATAACATTAACTGGATTACCTAAGATGTTTTCTATAAGATTATACAACCTCTGACAATAAAGTTCAGTGATTAGTCCTGTAACCAGGGGAGTAGCTACCGCCGTATTAGCCGTATCAATGATACGGGTCCTCGAAGCTACAGGGACCCCAACATATGTAACTACAGTCTCACTAACATGGCACCCATATCCAAAAAAGGGCCCCGAAGCAATTTTGATACAGGGCCCCCGCAGAGATAGCTACGCCAGTGCCAGTAACATTAATGTAGATGAAATATTAACGAAAGTCACCTTACTGTCCTTTGAAATTGTCAACTCCCATATATATGCACCGCTGATATCTGCTATACATGTCCTGAAAACTTTGCAAAAAATCTTCTTTTGGGATGGAGTTGAAAAACCTCGTTAAGTCTCCTTGAATGTTGGGAATATCGTCAAATCTCTTTCCTTTCAAGCGAGTTTGAGTCGCGGGAATAGGAAGAAGTCCACAGGATTGAGATCTGGTGAGTATTGTGGATGCTCAATTTGCACCCCTCCCCACCCGCCTTTATCAAACAATGTTTGACGATATTGGCTGTGTGAAGGCGAGCATTGTCATGAACAAAAGACCATGACCCTTGTTGTGTGTACTGGGGTCGTACGCTGGCGTAGGCGTTTCATGAAACTGGTCAAAATTTCAATGTACCTTGCAGCATTCATCGTCGTTCCCTCAGGTAGAAATTCCTTGGGGATAATGCCTTGACTATCAAAAAGGTGATGAGCATCGTTTTGATGCGTGATTTTTCTACTCTATCATTTTCCTGACGAGGTAATGCTGGAGAACGCTATTCCATGCTTTACGTTTCGTTTGAGGGTCGTACCTGAGACACCAGGACTCGTCCTCAGTAGTAATACAGTTCAAGAAATTTAGTATCGCGTCCGCGCCATTTCGACAAAATCTCGTGAAGCCTCGAAACGGGCTTGCTTCTGATTGTCAGTCAATTGATGTGGCACAAGACAACACGTTTTTCTCATCCCTAATATTCTGGATAACGATTTGTCGCTCGGATTTAGGGTTAACATGCAGCTATCAAGCACACAGTTAATCGACGATCTTTTGATTCTCACTTTTTTAAGGTTTTCTTCACTTACGGAAATCGCTGGTCTTCCTCTACGAGGGTTGTCAGAAGCATTTTCCCGGCTTTCTCGAAAACGGGTGAGAACCACTCGTATATACACAACATGGACAGTGCTTGATCTTTATGAACACACACCAGCATCGTATAAGTTTCTTTCGGTGTCTTGCCAGGTTTAAAGCAAAACTTTAAATTGATCTTTTATTTATTCATTTTCTTGTTCTCAGTTAAGAACCAACAGACTAAGCAAGCACTTTCTAAAACAAGTCTAACACGAAACACAAACGACACTCAACTGAGCAACGGGAGGGGCAGATGGTCAACACCTGCCGCTACGCATGTGCAGCGTTTTGTTTCGCCAGTGTTGCCAGATCGGCCGTTCTGACTTCATTCATCGAACTTTATTGTCAGAATAAAGCTGCCTGATTCTTTACTTCTCTTACAAATTTATTTTCCAACTTCTGTAAAATCACATATAATAAATCTGAGTTATTCGAATTGCTATTTAAATCAGGTATTTCAAGCTGATCGTTTTTATTAAAAAAAAGAACAAAGCTGCGCGAAAGGTCGATTTGTTTTTTTAAAATGTTTAATCTTTATGTGAATTTTTTTTCATTTAGATAAAAAGGCTCAAAAGCGATCGTGTTACAAAATCTTTTCAACAAGACATTATTTCGAGCAAATATTTTTTTAAAATTATATTCATGGTTATATCGGGACTCTTTACCATGTATTAAAATCAAGTCTATCTAAACGCAAACTAAATTTTAAAAAATAAATTTCAAATTGTGTGATGATATGTGACAAAAGAGAGGCAGCCTAACAGAATATTGGTATTAAAAGAATTATTTCAGAGGCAGCTTAAAACAATTATTTCGAAACTAGATGGGAATACCTATTTTTCGCGCAAGGGAATATTTAAAATAAAATTCGACAATACAGTTATCAAACATGATTTACACTCCTGTCCATAAATTAAGAATACTGAAGTTCAGGCAAAGAAAGAGACAGAAGCAAAACAAATTTGACTTATTTGTAAAGTCTATTTATTAAACAAAAGGTAAAGAGCAAAAAAGATGCTATATGTTTGACATCATTAATAAAAATTGCGATTTTTACTCCCTGGAGCAAATTTAAAAAAAGAACCTATTTACAAAAAATAGTATAACATGGTTAGTACGGAGTATGTCTCCCGGACGATGCAATACAGGCCTTACAAAGCCTAGGCATGCTGAGTATCAAATTATCAATCTGATCTTGGGGAATATTACACCACTCATCAAGCAATGCCCTCCGAAGTTCCGGTAGCAGGTGGGAGGGGGTTGACGGGCTGCAATTCGTCGGCCAAGCATATCCCACACATGCTCTATTGGATTCAAGTCCTGTGAGTATGCTGGCCAATCCATACGGGTGATATCCTCCGATTGAAGGCATTCGTCTACAATGTTTGCATGGTGAGGACGGGCGTTGTCATCCATGAACAGAAATTCAGCACCTATGGCACCCCGAAACAAACGTACATGTTGTTCCAGAATGACATCCCGATAGATGTGGCCTGTCATCGTTACACTCTGAACATGCAGGTCAGTTCTGGAACCAAGAATAATTCCTCCACAAACGAGCCATCCTGCCCCACCGTAACGGTGTCGTTCAATGGTGTTCTCTTGGTGGTAATGGGTACCTAGCGCTCTCCATATTAAAGTCCGGCGAGAATCAGACTGCAGACTAAACCTTTACTCGTCGGAAAACATCACAAAAGACCACTGTTGGGGTGTCCACAATGCATGCTCTCTACTCCAGGTTCATCGCAGGCGACAGTGAGTTGCGGTAAGTGGAACACATCTGACAGTCCTACGAGCATATAGACCAATGTGCCCTAAGCGCCTGTTCACGGTCTTCCTTGAAACTGTCGTACCGGTAGCTGAAGAGAGCTGACGAGACAGGTTTGATGCTGTGTTCCGTCTATTTCTTTTGGCAGTAACTGCCAAATACCGGTCCTCATTCGGCATTGTAACTCGGGGGCGACCTGTGCTGCAACATCTACTCACATTACCATCATCTTGGAATCGTTGCCAAAGCCTGGAGATGACACTCTGGGCGATTCCAAGTTCCTCGGATACTTCCAGCTGGGTACGTCCACATTTCAGTCGTCCAATAATTCTACCACGTAAAAAATCATTCAAATGCTTCCTCTTTGCCATAATTATGCGGTTATTGCACTGAAAGGCTTTTAAAGCGCTTGTGAACAATTTTACTTCCTTGCCACCATTCCTTATATACCCCTCTCTTACACTCTCGTCATTGTGACGTACTATCCGCGCCATCTGGTGGTTTCCTGTAATTTGCATAGTCTTCTTCAAGATGTGTGTGATAATTCTACAGGTGAAATTTTTATTTTAGAGTTCAATTTCTGTGTGATTCTGAATTATCCTTAATTTATGGACATGAGTGTATTTACATTAATGCAACTAAAATTAAAATTTTAACGTTTAAAAGAGCTCTTTTTTTACTTATTTGAGAAAAGTTGTAATGATTTTACAGTTAAAATATATTTGTTCTAGAGTTAGGCCACTTCCACCCTAAATAAAAATTTTAAAATCAAATTCTAAAGCATACTTCAAAAAACTTTCTTCGAGGTGCTCAAAATCATCACATAGTTATAAAATTTAATATGATCTAAGCCTTTCATTTTTTTTGCGTTTCGCCATTCATATACACTCTTTCCTCTTTTCAAAAATGTATGTTTTTTATCATTACTTTATTCTCTCTAAACATTGTTTCTCTGTTTACATAATTAAGATTGTTTAGTTAAAGGCTACTAATTTTTTTATAGATATTATTTTTTATCTATCTAAAGGTTAGAAAGAAAATCTCGTTTTAAAAGCCGAACATTTTATAAAGCATGTGTGTAAACAGTTACACGTCTTAAATGATTGATTTCCACGAGAGCATGTCCCATGTTTGCAAACTCTTTACTGTTACCTGACAAAACATTTTTAATTATTGCATGTACATTTATTTTTAAAGATAAAATACAGTTGAATCCTTTTGTAGTGAATTACCTGTGAACCAAACAAAAAGTTTAATGTACAAAATTTTGTTAAAACATTAAAATTTCGAGGCATTTTATAATTACTTGGATGGTGGCTTTGTTGGGAACAATTATTGAAATAAAACTCAATTTACAAATATAATAAAAGCGTAAGAATTTATTGTATTAATATGTGGTCATTTTACTTTCTTTCATTAATAGAATATGATTGATAATTATATATATGTAATATACATACTTATTAGTATTATTGTTAATATTATAAACCATTGATATTGGTGCGGAGATTCTGATATTTTAAAACAGGAGTCCAAATGAATTGTAATTTTTTTGCTTTGCTAAACTTTCTTCCCATCATTTGACCAGAATTCAAAATACTGAAATCAATCACCAATAATATCTCTGTTGCTCTTGAGCACAACATTTATTTTCAAAATTTTTTTATCAAAACTTAGTAGAAATAGAAGACTTATGAAGACGTGAATATTAAATTATTTTAAGAATGGCAAGTACAGGGTGTCTCAAAATATATACACTATTTAAATGTTTGTGATAACCACACTGTTTGTTCTTTTGTTGAGTATGACTTCTTAAAATAATTGCTGAAGTGGGACTAGGTTTTGAGCAAAGAATTTTTATTCTAAAGGGCTATTGGAAGACTGAGCATATAAGTGAAGTACAAAGACAGTTTAGAAAAAAGTTTCAACGAGATGCACCTACGAGACTCGCAATCACTTGTTTGCGAAATATGTTTGAGAAAGAAAGAGCTTATAAGAATCCCTAAAAGAACCATCCCGGAAGACCACAATCATCCACCAGCCCCTAGAAAATCTGTTCGGCAAGCGGCTTGGGAAACAAGAGTTCCAAAATCGAGCTTCTATCACCTTTTAGAGCGTGCCCAAAGGAAAAGTTTTATTCCTTGGTTAGTCTACGATCACAATGATCGGAGAATTGAGTTTTGGGAGTGTTACCCAAATATATAACAATTGAAATGGTTAGGTACGTTTTGGATTCCATTGGTGTGCCAGGGCCCAAATGGCCGGCTGACTATTTGAACCCTTTCGTTAAACCTTTAACTCTTTTGACAGTTTAATACTTTAATTCGTTTTTAATTCATTTCGTTCATATATTTGTTCACATTATTTTAATTTTTGAAATTTTTTTGTATCATATTAATTGTTGGCGTTATAATCATTCAAAGAGTGTATATGTTATAATGGGACATTTTATATATTTGTCGCAAAATCTGAGTATATATAAAACGAAATACAAAAACTGATGAATACTTTTACTTTACAAAATAACCAGATATTTCGTAATTCAAGTAAAGATTTCATTTAAATGCTTTTTTGAAAAATAATCTGGCTCTGCGATCACAGAAATATTGAATTTAAAATTAGTAATAATATTCTTACATATCTTCTCCCTTATATTATAGATAAGATGTAAATTACTAACATTTGTTGTAAATCTAGAATGAAAAATGCATCGCCTTTGGACCTGGAAAAGATATGTTTGAAAGCACTGAAATAATTGCACGCAAGCAGTTTGAAAAGGCAGTGGTAAGCTCATTTTTAAATACCTCTACTAATTTCGAAAGTTGTTCTATTTAAACTTTTTTATAAATGCTGTGTTTTTTCACTTTAGGAGCTATTCGAATCTGCGAATTCACCCATTTCTGGTCCAATAGGATTTGCACACCAATTTATTGACATGTCTAACCAAACCGTCAGGCTTAACAAGACAACAAATGTAAGTTTATTTGTGAAATGTATAGTTCTTAAGGTTTTATCGAATGAACTTTTATTAAATAATCATGATATATGAGGTAAGTGCAGGGCCGTAGCTACCACCGTATCTGTTGTATCAATGATACGGGGGCCCGAAAACGCGTAAGCAAAAAATCAAGGTGCATATCAGTAAGTCTTAAGTTCGACTGTGGGCACAGGCAGTTTTTCTTTCGGAGTGAATTGTACTTTATTCTGGAACTCAGGGACGCGCGCGCGTCTTAAGACTTCTTAAGGCCCTGGACCCTTACTCAAAAGTAGGGGCCCCACCTATAGCTCTTAAAAGTAGACAGTACATAGCATACGTTGTCAAATACTCGTACAAAGAATAACCCAAAACAAATAAATGTGCATGACTTACAATCGCACAAACCAGCTCGACTGGTTGCAGCTTGTTGACTGCATGAGTAATGATGGTGGTAGAGACCTAGGCTTGTACGTGGACGACGGTCATCATATGTAGCCAGTTGGCATATCATCCGAAATACCCAGTTTTTTGGAGAATACAACTGGAAATAACCGCTGAAATCATTCGAATAATGATTTTTTTTTATTAAGGTTGATTCGAGAACGAGACGACGTCCTTGGCTCATACCTTTATAAGACGTGCCTGTTGGATCTCTCTAGCAATAACAGTATATTTGTTTCTGACGCGAAGCAAAAATATAATATCGTATTAATCTACAAAACATAGATTTAAGAATCTCACAAATTTGCAACAAAACCATTCAAATCCACTTTCACAAGTTCGCATGAGACAAATGAAAAGCACAATTATTGTAATATATGTATGTAATAAGTTATGCGGTTCCAATGGTGATTCTCTGCATCGTCCTGACTGGAAAAAGCCTTGAAGTAGGTGCTGAAACGTAGAACCCAAATATTCAGCCTGGATCATTCTCGACTTTTTTGAATCATATATTTCAGTAAATATCACAAAATAGTATAATGAGTATGTAAATGACTACTTTTAAAATTGTACATCTCTAAACTTGAGTGAAAGGACAATTCAAACAAACTATTGAACTTTTATACCTTAGTATTTCTAAGTAAATTATTACTCATTATACTAAAATATTCAAGTTAAATTGTTTATTCCCTTTTATAAATCATTGAATTTAACTTAATAGAGTAGTTTAAAATATTTATTGTTGTTGTAACTAAGTATGAGATATTGGTATAAATCGTTTATTTTTAAAAGAAATATAACTCTTTTATCTGTATATGATTATAATTGTATGCTTACATATTATATTTACTTAATATCTACGTCATACTTCTGCAATAGAAAGCTTCATCTGAGTAACTTCTTTTAAAATGTTCTGATAACCTCTGAGACAGATAACGAGTTCCGATACCTACGTTTTAGTATCATGTTTTTTTATCTAGCTGCTTATGCACTTATACGCGCTATTATGCATTTTATTAAATATTAAGGTTCTTAAAAGTGCCTCCGATTAGAATGCATTTTATTTTTCCTTTTGTATTTTTTCTTTAGAAACTTTTTAACTTTTTCTCTGAAGTCAAATAATTTTTAGTTTTTTTCTGTGAAGTACGTATTTTTGTGTGGTTCTTGTACTTTCGACACCACGATAAACTTGAGACGGTTAAACGGTAACTGCTATCTGATTGAAACTTCTCTACAACTACTCAAGTCGTCAGCTGATTTTTCATTTAATAATTATTTGTTGCTTAATAGGGGGAGTGGAGAAGTAGGTTTTCTATTTAGAAGTAACCTAATCAAATATTTTCCCGTTAGTTGGTTAGAAGTTTATAAAAAGTAACGGTACTTACGCATTAACGCAACAATCGCCAATTCTATTAATAACTCGCCAAGTTGGCAACCGCGATTTCCTATGTGTCTTTCGCTCAGAATTGGCAGCCATGTGGTTCGTTTCATATAATGTCACCAATTGGTTGCGATAATACGTTAGTATTGAAGTAACAAACTATTGTGCTTTAATATTTTACTAATAATCAATAAATTAATGATAAACTCTGTGTTAAATGAAATAAAAATACAACTGAGAGAAGTATTCTGGTTCCTAGCTAACAGAAAAGTACCTCTTATTAATTTTAAATTCCATGTCAGAAAAGATCAGTAGCCACACACCATAACTACGAAAAACAACTTTTTATATGGAATATCTATCTCTCGATCCTATTTTAGGCCACACTTTTATTTATCGCCGACTTATTATCATCATATTGGGAAAAAAAGCGAGCTGTTGGCGCAATTTTTTCTTTGCCAAAAGTGGGAACTAAACTAGGATTTTACCACAGCTTTATTTACTATTCCATATTGATAAATTTTAAATAAAAATAAATCAACTGATGAGTTAAGTTGAGTTGCTGCAGAGAGATTGCAGAAAGCTGTTATATAGAAAGAAATTAGAAAGCTGTTAATTTATATTCAGATGGCTTTACTAATCGTGATAGAGTGCGAAAGTATGTATCGTCGTGTATGAAAGGGTAATCAAGTATATAGCAGTTAATGTCATAATAAGATTAATATTAATGGTAATCTTTAATTGAATGTATGGTAGTGTGTAAAAGTTAAGGAATAAATACATTTTTACGGATTTTTCAAAAACTACGGAATCGTGTTCAATGAAAATAATTCGGTAATTTTTGAAAAATTCACAAAAATTAGTTTGGTTCTTCATTTTTGCGAATTCAATAAAAATAATTCGGTAATTTTTGAAAAATCCACAAAAATTAGTTTGTTTCTTCATTTTTGCGCACCAATATAATTCAGTTAAAAGTGCAGTGTTAACGTTAGCCACACACATCAGCTAAATGTAAATTAATAAATATTTCACACTCACATCATGAACTAAGTATAAAAGAATACTTAGTACTATATCGTCAAGCAATTTCACAAAATCAAAAAATGGTGTCATCGTTATTATTACTGTGTCCGAAGATGCGTGGGAATGGTTTCCATATTGGCTACATATCACGGCATTTGATGATGTCTTTTGATTTAACGATTTTGGTCGACGACATAATATCGTCGGTCTAATCATCAGAATGCGTAACTCCACAAAGAAACTAAATTTGATATAAGAGTGCTACGCACCAAGTGCTGTTTGGTGATATTCCTTAATCACGCAAAGCAGCGGTTGTTGTCGAGTTGCGTGGAATCCAAGATGGCGGCCTAGCGGTAACAAATCGTCAGGAAAATAATTGTAAAGAACTGTTCATTATCCCCAATGCAACCACATTACCACACGATAAAAATATCAAGGTAACCATATTATAATGTTATCGCCCATCTTGGCGAACATAAACGACAACTTGGCACGTAGCACTTTTATATCAAATTAGCACCTCAGATGGAGTTACGCATTCTGATAATTAGACCAACGATATGTAAGTATCCTTTAAAAGAATTTTAAAAAAACGTTACTAAAGAAACCTTTTTAATAAAAATCAGATAAATCGGAAACCGGAGAAATATGAAATGTAAGTAAATATCGTATTGTATGATACTAATAAATCTGTCGTAACTAAAAAGTAAAATAATATATAATATTCGAAGTATTTTACTATGATTTCATATTTCTTTGTACATAAACATTTTGTTGTGTTTAACGGGCACAATAGTTTTATTTTAATAAATTCGAAAGAAGTATATGATGGGATAATAGCCTTTGTCGCTCCATATCCCACATAAAGATATTAACTGTAACTGTAAGTATATGATTGAATAAAACTAAGACATTTCAGAATTTCTTAAAACAATGTCATTTTCCAAAGTCATGAGTAATCTGGCTTTCATTATAACATTCAAGGTGTGTGTAATTCTGTATTATTTTTAGTACTGCTTTATCAAAAAACGAGGAAAAGATTAAATAAATTTGATTCAATGCAAAAAAAGTCCTTCAGTAAAGATCGAAGCTTCGTCATCCAAGCATTTAAAAGACATACAAAATATACAATGTAACTTTTATTACTTGCTAGAAAGAGAACAGAAATAAATGAATGATTCACCACGGTTCATATATCACGTTTTCTTATAATAAAACTTGGCATTTATGGCTTTATTTCGATATAATGGATAAAATATTGGCTATGTGGCTAAAATGGTTAAAACATTGACTATTTTAATGCTGATTTTGCAACTTATCGCGGAAAAGATATCGAAAGAGTGTAACTTATCCAGAAACTAATAAAAATAACTAAATTGTTAGAAACAGAATATTCCCGAAAGAGTATTAATAAAGAAAAGGGAGCTAGCTCCTGTCCTGGAAGTAATGTTATAAAGAGTTGCAGGATATGATCATTAAGTAAATAACGTTAGTGACCGCGTAAGATAAAACCACATAAAAACATACGGATAGATAATATATAGATTGATAAAAATACATTTGAGATTGGTATAATAGTAAGCTTTTAAGGTAAAAGCGTATAGTTTAATGATTTTTTTAATATTTAGTGACAGTTGAATTAGATAATATGCACAAACATGATTTGAACATTATTATTACAAATAAAAATAGTACTTACGTATTATCGTAACCTATTGGTGACATTACATGAAACGAAGCACCTAGTTGCCAATTCAACGCCTACGACACATGAAATCGGGGTTACCGACTTGGCGAGTTATTACTAGAGTTGTGACGATTGTTGTGATAATACGTAAGTACAGAAAAAATTATTTAAAAGCAATTTTTTGGCAGAAAATGTAGAAAGAATACTATGCATTGAACTGAATGAAATCAGGTTTTCCTCCATTGCATACCATTTTACTCCAACTTTTAACTGGACTAATTAAGAAAATAACATTTATATTTAATACAGTTTGATTTTTTGATTGTGCAAATGCTTCTATTCTCAGCTGCTTTTTCAATATTAATCAAATAATGTGTTTATTATTTGTGTAAGTTATAAGCAAAACTAAGCAGAGAAACCCGAATAAAAAATTTATATATATATATAAGTTACATTTCTCCATTTATTTATTCTGCACATATTTAACTGTTTTTTAGGCTACAACCTGTAAACCTGCCATGGGCTACAGTTTTGCAGCTGGGACCACTGATGGACCAGGAGGGTTTGATTTTAAACAAGGTAACATTGAAATATGTATAAAATATTGTTAAAGGTACCAAATTTCTACTTAATACGATTGTAAATCTTGGAGAAAATAAGTTTACAACTTTACTTTTTATTTTGTTTATTTCCGTAAAAAAAAGTATTTCTTTTTTTTTAATTCTATAATTAGGAAAAATATTTTTATTAAATACAACTGATACAACAAATTACATAAAATGCTAAGTATTATTATTTTCCCTCCGTCATTCATGTTACGCTCTCTTAAATGAGAGCGTTTTGTTTTTCTTTTTGTCGAGATATTATTTACTATTTTCTGTAGAAAAGTATTTTGCTGGTATATTTTTCTGCTCTGGTACTTGCTGTTTTTTAATACAATTTTCTTTTAGTTGAATTTTTTCTACATAGATTTATTTTCATGTCGGTAAGTATTCATGAAATTATCTGTTTTGCACTTTTAATGAAAATATTCCAGTATCCTTGTTATCTTCAGCTGATTCCAAATGTATATGCTTTATATCAGCGGTCGCCAAGTTTTAGAACTTCATAGACTACTAAATGTATAATTTTGTATTTGGTGGACCAAAATAACTATACCGTCATTTATTTACGTCTTTATTTACATTTCCATATCACTAAAAAGGAACTTCGCGAAAGCAAGAACAAACCGACAACGCGATGCATATCAACAAACTGAAGTATTCTTTCGCTAATTTACCATGGTTATACCAACTTTTAAATGTCGCAAGATACACTAGCGAAAATATATAAGAAGCTGTACCATTTTATCCATTGGGCGCTTGGAGCAGGGGCCTGGATAAACTGGACTAAACCAGATTTTCTGGTTATAAATTTCGATCCTCCAGTGCCAAGGGGGCTTGTAGATCTTCTGCGCCCACGCCCCGAAATTAGCTTAAACCTGCACTGATAAGAAGTCATTTAACTCAGAAGAAATTTCGCTAAAATTTAAAAAACAAAGTACACTCCATAATACTCATAGTATGTTTTGTTACTCTTCATTTTTGAAACTGAATACTCATAAAATTTTAAATAAAATCCCAAGTTTTTTTTTTTTGCGGCTGATTAAAAATTTTCACGGACCATCTGCCGTACGTGGAACACCTATTGGTGATCTCTGCTTTAAATGATAAAATGCCCGCGGTAGCCAAGTGGTCCTGGTCACAAACCCGTTACCGACGCTGTCGAATCGCGGGCTCGATGCCTACAATCACTGAAAGGCCGCCATGTAGAGGGGCTGACGCACGTTAAACCTGTCGTGGCTTTAGATCCTCCCGCAGGCGTGGCGTCGAAGTTTAGTGAGGGTCTGCTAAGATGTCCTCGTCACTTAATCAAGAATCAAAATTGCGTGGTCTGTCACTAATAATCCTTGTGCTGCTTCAGGAGACATAAATTAAAATTGAAATAAAATGTATTGATAAAACAGGGAATTCAAATTTTGTCAGATCAAATGAATTCTGTTTTATGATGATTTACTCTGTGAAAATGTATTGAATCAAAACCGTGTTGTATATATTAATGTGGAACCGGAATGATAAAATTAAACCATTTGTGCTGCAGTTGTTATTTCTGATTATAAAGAGAAATTTAGTTGAATAATTTTTTTTTTTTACTACGAGGATGAAGTGAGAAAAGATAATTTTTATTTGATTTCTTAGGAAAAACAATGAGAACAATAGTTCCACTAAATGTGTAATTCTTAATTTCTTTAGTTTCAAATGGATTCTTCAAATGGATGGAACTTCGTTATATTTAATATAATTTATTTTGAGAATACACAAA
Organism: Trichonephila clavipes; assembly: GCA_019973935.1. Classification (NCBI taxonomy): domain Eukaryota; kingdom Metazoa; phylum Arthropoda; class Arachnida; order Araneae; family Nephilidae; genus Trichonephila; species Trichonephila clavipes. Next base: position 478,570 of record BMAU01020065.1, read on the forward strand.
GAAAGTTCAGTCGTATATTTTGATGTTTGTAAAAACAAATTGTGTGTGCAGTAAAAAAATCCTCGTTTGATATTTGTTATTTACTGAAATTATTTAAGAGGCAAACACCTTAAAAACGGAATCTATAACATAATAATTAAAGCAGATTTTTTTCAAAAATAGGTTTCCGGTATGCAAATAATAAACGAAAATAAATGCTAATAATTAAGAACTGTGAAAAAATGGCATACAAAATTGTCTTTTTTTACAGCACTAGTGAGATTTTAAAAAAAAACGTATAAAAAAGAAAATTTGCAACATTTAAAAAAAAAAGGCTGAAATATCCAATTTGATACTTGATTACGTACGAAAAATGCGACAGTAATTTTTAAAAAATTCGGAATTCAATAAATTTGGGTGAGGAAATCACATTACTAATAAGTGGTATGTATAAAATAAATGTTTTTAAAAAATCATAGAATTTTAAAATTGACATAATACTAGGGAAAAAATCATAAAACTAATGATGCAAATTTTAAATTTCCTTTCTGTAAAAATGTTGAAAAATTTATTTATATTGGAATTAGTTCACAATTGCAGTTTTCGCAATAACTGAAATAAAGCGACTTATCTTAATAATAAAAACGTATGAAACTTCGCTGAATTATCAGCATAAGTGCTGATAATTCAGCGAATTAACCATGTTAAAAACGAAGTATTCATCAATTTTTGATTATTTCTTTTGACTATGAAGAAGAAATATTAAAAAAAGAAAGGAAAGGAAATGCTGGAGAAATGTTTCAGAAAACATTAACGACGTATGAAAATCTTTTCATCAATTTAAATAAGAGCATTTTTGTTTCAAAAAACCAATATTGGGAGAAATTAGGAAAGGAAAGCAATAAATCTCTTGTCTATTTTATTGAATTTAAAAATAATACATTATGCATTTTCACTGAATCTATTTTTAGTGTGCAAAATTCAAACATACGCTTCGCAGGTTAACTCTAAATACTCTATTTTACATCCTAATAATTTTCTTTAGTTTTTTCCTAATAAGTTGCTTAAAAAATTTCAAACAACTCTATGACAACATTTCAGATTATGTTATTTGTTAATAATTGATTAACGTATTTGAATCTAAAAATTATTCAAAGCCTAAAGTAAGATGATTTATATTAATTTGATGTTTATACATTTTTTAAAATTATTATTAACTTGTTAAAAAAATTTTCAGCAAATAATGTTTTTAAAATGGTTTAGTGTCAAATAGCTGATCGCAATTTTAAAATATAAAATAATTTATATGAAGAAATATATAAATATCCTAGAAATTATTAAACCATGTAATGTGTATCAGTTTTTAATTGTGTTAAATCTATTAAAATTATTTTTTACATAGTTTGCAATTATTTTAAAGTAATTCTGTTCATAAAAATATAAAATACGTATGTTAGACTTAATACATATGTTATACTTTTTAATGAAATTTCTATTTCTTTGGAAATGCCATTTTCTTGTTTTTATGAATATAAATACATTTTTCTTCATATCTTAGAAAATAACAGTAAAGTATTTTGATAGTTTGTATGTGCTATATAGTAATAAAAAATAAATAATGAAATATGATTCATGATAAGGTAAATATGTATGCGTGAGAAATAAGATGAACCAAAATTGTGCTTAAAAAAGGGAACAACAAGGACTCCTGACAAATTTTAAGTGGTACTCGTAACCCGAGTGCTTATGATTGCGAACTTTTGGCCAACGTTGTTGAATCGTGGCTCATTGAAATTCTATCTTGTAAATGGATTGAAGCCCGTTTAATCTGTCAGGTAGTGCTTACGTTGGCGGGGTGTGGAAGTTTGAAGAGTGGAATATGAACTCAGATGTCATCCTCATCATTTGACTAAAAGCATTATCTCGCACCCATATTTGGAGCAACCATTTAGGACAATTTTTCACCCAGCTGAGGGTGAAAAGTTTCCGTAAACAAAACGATGTACTCTGACATCAGCCGTGCTCTTCCCTCACATTGAAAAATTACTCGCCGATTTTTCTGCTTTGGAAAACGAACATTCAATATTATTTCTTTTATTTCGCTAGCGCTTTTGTTGTTGGGCGTAAACAGGAATGGAGCACCATTCTGTTTAAAATATTATACGCCGTTAAAATATTAACACCATTAAAATATTATACGCCATATCTGATGCGTTTGACGAAACCGAAGCTTCCATCTTTTCCGCCATCTTGTTTATGACGTAGAACTCCATTGGCTGGAATTTCAAGCAACTTTTATTTGGAACAATTTTTTAAGCTCACTGGGAAAAATTTGTTCGGAGCCGTTGCTATGGCAACTAGGTAGAAATTGTTCGGAATTGGTTGGAAAATTGTTCCAAACGTCACTAGCGTAGCTAGTTCTGAGTGGGCTCCGTATCAAAATTCTTTCAGGGGCCCTTTATAGGTATGAAAAACCTGTTAGTGAGACTGTAGCTACACATATTGGGGCCTCTGTAGCTCGGGGGCCCCGTATCATTGATACGGTGGTAGCTACGCCCCTGCCAAATACGTGTACATGTGATAAGGCCTTAAGGATGTGGTGGGCTAATGGTCAAGATCCTGGACTTGTGGTAAGCGTGTCATGAGTTCGAGCCTAGTGCCGCTGAAGACCCTCCGTGTAGAGGCGCCGATTTTCGTTAAATCTGTCAAAACTCAAACGTCCTCTCATTGATGTGGTTAGGTAGTTAGGAACGGGTAAGCCAACTCAGGTGTCATCCTCGTCACTTGGCCATGGTTCAAAATTACGAGGTCGTTGACAACTGAGTTGGCATCCCAATTTACTGCTTTGAGGCACAACATATTAAATTTTCTTTTCAAGCTTTTGCAAATAAGTTTTAGCTAGCTGTATTATTCAAAAAAAAAAATGATTCATTCGAGAATCAGAAATATTACATTGGTAGAATACACTTTATTATACATATACTTCTGTAGTTAATTTCATTGACTTCAGATTAAATTAATTTCCTTGATTCAGATTTTATTAATTTCAAATTAATTTCATTATTAGTGAAAACAGGTATGAGAGAGAGAGATATGTAACAAATAAAATTGAACAATTATTAGCTAACCAACTCATTGATAGTTAAAACAGTAACCTCTTTGGTGGCTAACAATTGTTAGTCTTGTAAAACAATGCAAGTTTTGTAATTTCGCTTCTAACTAACTTTAAATCTTTCGAAATAGTTCCGAGTATTTTAGTGATTTCATCTGTGAATCCACAAGTGTGCACAAATAGTAGTCATATAATAGATTTAAATTACATTAATACAACGCGCTTATCATTTGACCCTGCCCACATAACCTTGTACCGACTTATAAGGTGACCAATAAAAAAACCCTAAGGCAATAAATAAGGCCCCCTCTGTTAACTTCACCACTACAACAACGGGAAGACACTTGAGCCTCGACATATTTAATGTACATCGGCCCTCTCCGCTCAGCGGGTCTTCAGCGGTACTAGCACAGACACACCAGCCCCGACTCCATTACCTTGACCAATTGACTACCACGGCCTTTTTAAATTATAATGCTCCCGTCAGCATAAAAGAAGTTTTGTGCGTCACTGCCTCTGATACTATATTTCATAAGTTATTACCCTCCGAATATATCCATTAGTTTTTAAATTAATTGCATTAATTCTAAAAAGGGAGTTCATCTCTATCTTTAGATCTAAGCTTGATTTGTATAAGGCGCGCAACACCAAAGAATTATAAATTAACCAATCAAAATCGATTATTGACATGAATACATGCGATTGGTTATTGCTTATCTCTATGTGCAACGTATATCCAATGCCACTAACTTGCCATGTCAAAAGTTTCTAAAAATATCATTATAAAAATTAAAAAGTATTTTAAGGTTTTTTTTATTTCAGCATTTAATCTATTTTAATCTGCCCTTAATAGCGCGGTTTTTTCTTGTTGTAATTTATAATTTTGCACTGAAAATAAAAAGTTTACATAAATTAATGAGGGTATTTATTATTGCGTTTTTTGAATACCGAAAACCCTTTTTGTATTTTAAGGTGAAGTAATTTCTTAAAAAACAAATTTATCTTATAATATTGCATACTTAATTATTAGGAATATTTCTGGTTTTTTTTTTTTAAAAAGTTTTTTCAGAATATTTGACGTTTCGATGTAGATGAATATTTAATTTCATTACTCTTGCAAGGAAAAAATAAGAATAATGTTTAGATACTAATAATCATCAAATAAATGAATTTTTTTTAATCAAAAGGGTTCAAAAAATGAAAATCAATTTGAGTATTTATTTACAAATTACATAATTCAATGAATTCATTGTTATTAACAGGTGTACTCGACATTGTGGGTAAGTGACTATTTATGTTTATAAATTTAAATAAAATTCTAACTCTTAAATAAAATTTTAACTTCTATATGTCTAATTATAAAATATTGAACCATCTTTTAAAATAAAACAGTTTTAGCGTATACATGTGAAATCCCTACATAAATTGTACACTTGCTTTTCCAAATATTCTCAAAAATTTATCATTAATCAATACTTTAACTGCGATAGTTGAATTTTTTTGCACATAAACATGACGCCCTGAACAAAATTTTAATTTAATTATTTTCTAAGTTTAGTGTTAGAGTATACTCGTACAAACAAAAGTTCTAGATTCGAGTGGAGAATGAAAGTTATACTCAGATTCACATACTTGTTTACTGATTGGTCAGTCAATTTGCATAAAAAAATTTAAAGTGTTCTATTAACACTTAACTTATTTAAATTTTTAAAATTAAAAATATTGTATTTTCTTTAGATCCATTAGAGGGGTTTGGTAAGTGAGTTACTTTCTTGTACTATATATATATATTTCGAAATTTTGAGGCTTTACGAATGCGCATTTGCTTTTTTTCGTAAAATAATAGAATTGATGAAAGCTTAACTTTTATTATATATTTTTTTCAATAAAGAAATTTCAAATATGTTTTGAGTAAGAAAATTATAAGCTGTCGTTATAACTCGTCAATGAATTATGGCATTACAGTAATTACAGAAATTTAAAATTTACAAGAAAATTTCGATTTTATGATTGGCAAACAAATTTCAGTGAACAGTACAAATATTTAAAATGCAGCTATATTCATAAATGGATAATTTATTCTCATTTCTAAAGACTTTCAAATGTACTGAAAACGTAATAAGACTTTAGCACAATGAAATCACATTTAGGTGCTGAGAACGTAAATTACTCATATAAATCCACCATAAAATGTAGAAATATCATAAATAGTCTAGTGTTTTTTAAAAAAAATTATTTCACACACGTAAAACTCCCAAGTTCAGAATTTGAAAATTAATAAAATAAATGTTTTTGGAAATAATTCAAATGTTACCTGCTTTCAGTGAATGTGCTAGGTAGATTGATGAACTCTGTTAATAACTGTTCATAATCTGCCATTAGAAATAAAAAAAATAATTCAAATGTGTTTTGGGAGACTCTTTGCTTATTTTAGATATACTCCATTGAAAAGTTTTCAATATTTTTCTCGTTGCTTACGTATATTGTACCGTCGACCCGTTTTGTCCAATCAAAAGATGTCACCAAATGCCTTGATATGCAGCCAATAGGGGAAAACCTTTCCTGTACTTGTTCGAGCACAAAAACGATAACAATGACAGCGTTTGGCGACATTAGAGTTGGCGACGTATTTTAATTTGGCTGTATAATACGCACAAGTATAGTTTTCTCAATATAAACAATGCATATTTTTACATGAGCTCTTAACAAAATGCATTTATCAGGACTTCCTCAAAAATTATTCATGTTTTGTTTCTTCCCTCACTTTTTCATTTTCGTATATTAAGCATTTTTACTATGCATAGTAAAAGTGCTTATTTTAGGCACTTTTATATTTTGAAGCGTAAATCACAATGGCTGCATTCTTAATATTTTATTAAAAAGAGGAAATAAAAGGAATCTATAAAAAAATAAATTTGATATAAGTTTTTATAAGTATGTATCAATGACTTCGGTATTTTATATTTATTTACATTGTAAATTTTGCTTCTTTTGAATGTTGTGTACTTATGTATAAATTTTTGTCATGGAAAATTTTCCAACGACTCAATTTGATAGAATTTAAGATGTATGTAGTTTTAACAGGACAAAAATTAAAAATTACTTTAGTTTTAATAAAATTCATTAAAGTTAATTGATTGAGTAAAAAATGAATATAATTCACAAATTTTACAAGAATTCTTAATACATTCGGACTTCGTTAACTCACAGTTTTACTATGACTTCCTTGATAGGCAATCTTCATAATCAATCGCTAGTGATATCACTTCCAGACATCGTGAAGTCATAATTTTTATTAAACATTTTAACTCAGATTAACGTTTTGTTCGCAGTACCAGATCCAGTTACAGAGGATCAAGTTGCTGTTGAAGGTTTTATAGATAAGAAATGGAGAAAACTGAATCACCAAATTAAAAATCGGGTAGACATTACATAGTTTTGTTGAAAGGTGATCAAGAATTAACAATCAGTTAGAGCTGGCCTGAAAAGAGGAAATATTATTTTAAAAAGTTCAAGGTGAAAAGATGTCACACGCAGAGATAACGAAGTGGAGAAGTTGTACGCAAACTCCAATCACACATTTTAGCATCTTTGAATTAACAGAGCTATTTTGAGTTTCAAGCATTTCTGATTGGAGCTCAACAAATACAATTTGCATACAGATTGAAAGTTTGTTTACCCAAAGGCAGAAGTGAGCGTCGAAGATTTATTCAATCAGTTGTCTTCGTGTGAGCGCAAAGGTGGATTGGATAAATCTTCACCACTCTCTTCGTACGACCTGGATATGAATGAACCTCAACCATTGCTACGAGATTTCTCATAGTATGCGTATGTAGGCAGACTACCATCAGCAAATTATCTCACAGTTGGCGATGCAAGTTTACGTTGATTGCAATTGGTAATGGTTATAGTTTAGAGAAGTTTGAGTAAGGAATTATTGGAAATATTAAATAAAAATTTTATACATTTTTTTAAAAGAAAGATAGTCAATATCACTTTATTATTAAAATAATAAATTGTTTCGTTAAATGAATTAAATAAAAAATTTATTTGGAAAAAAAAGGATAATATTGGATGATTGAGTAATTATTTTATTTTTATTTTCAAGCTATTTTAAGATTGAAACATAATACAGCATTTGAAAGAGGAGAAAATTATCAGGGATAAAAAAATGTTTCATTCATATAGTAGTTTTTAAGTAAAATTGATTTACAATACTTCCGAACTTTTCGAATTCTTTCATCAAAGATAAGAAATTGAATATCAATTAGATATTTTAAATTCTTTTATTTCAAGAATTTGATATGAATTTATGTTGCCAGAAAATTTCTAAATTATCTAAAAGAAAAATTTAGATACAATATCGGATGGCAGTTACAGAAAACAGATAACGAAATCAATTAAAATATTAATTATTCTGATTAATATTCCTTTTTCGTTTTGTTTTTTCTTCTTAATAAGTAGTCAACTATTATATGAAAATGTGTGCACTTGTATTTTTCTATTTTACTTTTTCTCTCATTTAAACATATTCAAAGAATTCTAAAATGTCCTATTATATTAATGGTGATTGACATCAATAATATTTATTATATCGCTATTTAACTGAATCAAAAGATTATTCATTAATGAGCTGTTTGTTAGCCCGTAATAATTGGCGACCATTTTCACCAAACCAAATACCGTCATCAAATATTGTGATATACAGTCAGCATTGAAAAGTATTCCCAGTTGCAAGCTCGAAAAGAATAACTTGGTCTGTTTCTTTTATTTTTGGCTAAAAATTATTAAAACTTTGAATTTACTTTCTAAGGAAAAGAAAACAGGGGATTTACTTCGAAAGTTATGGGTTCACTCGTTACTCGCGTATTGACCAGACCATAGCCAAATTTCCACCTTGCGAATTCTGCCATATCATAACAGCAAAAGTAAAAAAAAAAAAAATGGGTACTTTCGTATTATCGCAACCTATTGGCGACATTATATGAAACGAAGCACATGGTTGCCAATCCAGCGCGTGCGACACTTAGGTAATCGGGGTTGCCAACTTGGCGAGTTATCAATAGAGTTGGCGAATATTGCGATGATACGTAAGTACCGATTTCTGCTTACTCATGTATTTTTATTTTTAAAAAAATCTGTCAGAGAGATTTTGGTGTAAAATGGCACGATTCGTGTGGCACCAATTTAGCTGCGATGACGTTAATACGCAAGTACGGATCATTTTATCAAAGAAAGAATGTTCAAAAACAGACAAGTCATCGCCTAATGATGCAGTTACATAATACTGGTTTTTGTTTAAATAGTGTAATTTAAGTTGTGAAATGCAGTTTAAATGTAGTTGTTCTTGCAAATGAATTTTGCGAGTTCTTCAACATTATCGCAAATCGTCGAAGAGCTTATACAATATTAAAAATAATCCACATTAAATATTAGTTCAAATGCATCTCAATTTATAGTAATATTTACGGCAATGTTTTAATTTACATGCATTTTGCATAATAATTTCTGAGATTTGCTGCAGTTTTATTGTTTTTTTATGTTAAAAAAAAAGCCCTTTCTTAAAACATTGATATTTTCTTGCGAGATTTGATGCATCAAAAAGATAGATCATTGTTCTTTTTTTTTTTCCATTTTCTTCGATTAAAAATTGTTTTTTTCTTTGCTTAGGTACAAAATCTGGTAGTCTCTTTTGGAATCTAGTCAGAGATTTACTTGCTATTCCTAGTGAGGAACTCAAAAATTGCCAAAAGCCTAAGCCAGTTTTATTAGCAACAGGAGAGGTAATTAATATTTAATTTACAAAACTATTACTTAGAGCATAGTAACAATTCTGAAAAAATGTATACAAAATACTTTTTCCATTTTAATTTTTAGATGAAATTTCCATATGCCTGGCAACCTATCATTGTACCCACACAGATCTTGAGAATTGGACAGTTGGCCGTAGTGGCAGTTCCTGGTGAATTCACGTAATGATTTTGGAAACTTTCTTTCTGAGAATCATACATACAAAAATTATTTTCAATTACGTGTTTTGTAATTTTTAAAAAATTTATTTTCATGATTTAAGTTTTTTTCACGTTATGTAATTTTTATAATTATTTCTTTAGTACTATGTCCGGAAGACGTACAAGAAATGCTGTAAAAAGGGTATGTATGTATGCATGCATGATTTATTTTTTAACTACTCATTTTTATGTATTGGTTAATTTAGGTGTAAATGCATCACGTTTATTCAGCTCTATTTAATAAATACTTTTTTATGTATGCGAATAAAATTTTTTTATCTGGGTAGGTTAGTTTGTAATGACCACAGAAGTAGGTTAAATTCAAGGGAATAAATAAAAAAATATGTTTAAATAGCAAAAGCAGGAACACACATAAAATTAAAAATAAAGAAAATAAAAGTATAAATTCTAGCAAAATGTCGTTTTGAGAGTGGTGTGCCTACTCAGATGTAGTCCTTGTCATTTGACCGTGGTACAAAATTACGAGGTCCGTGGTTATTAGCCTTCGTGTAGTTTCAAAGAGAGTTAATAAAAAATCTAAAACTAACAGCAGAAAGTGTTAGATGGTCGATTTTTTCACTCGACTTATCCAGTGTAACTTAATGACATGGTTTAGATGCTCAAAAAAAAAAAAAAAATTAAAGAAAGCATGGTTTTTTTTAACTTACAAAACGATATGGAAGAATGAAAGAAAATAAATTATATATAGTTTGAAAAAACTAAAAACATGCATTTATAGTGAATCGAACTAAAAAGTGAAAAAAAAAAGATTCTTAATAATGACATAAATTTTCTCGTTAATCATTTTATTCTTATATTAAGAATTTAAAAAAAAAACTTTTTAGTACGATTCACTATAAAAGCGTGTTTTTTAGTTTTTTAAAAACTATAATTTATTTTTTAGTTTATGTACAATAAAAGCGTGTTTTTTTAAAGTTTTTTTAAACTACCATTTATTCATTGTTGAATTTATCCTTAAGTTTGATATTTGGAGCCGAAATTACGTAGCAGCTGGAATTAGTCTTGCTTTTCAATGGATATTAATTAACGGGCCTGAAAGGGTATTTATTCTCTTTTACGAAGCCTCGGATGAGTCCCGTCTCTATACATGCAGGTCAAACTAATAAAAGTGTGTTCAGAAGAAATATTAAATGTTAATTGTATTATCATCTTTTAAACGTAGTTCTATAATATTAATTCGTATCATCACTTCTAAACGTATTCATTTATAAAAATGGAAAATATTTAGCAGTTAGAAAAAAAATTTTTTTCACATGCACAAGTCTTTTTTTTTTATTTCCATTTTCAGAAAAACTAGACAAATATGTATATTATGGCAAGAAATTGTTGACGCACCCACCCTCTCCTTTCTTACATACTTTTATTTTCCTTGTTTTATTTGTATTAACCACAAGCCTATTCACTTTTAAGGTTTCACCTTAATATTCTAATCGCCAAATCTGGAAGTGGTATAATGAATTAGTCGTCAAATCTGTAAATCGCTATTCCTGACGATCCTGATCAGGATAATGAAACCAAATTGCGAAATTATTGCATTGTCATCGGTCCTCAACAAGTGTGCAAAATTTTGAATTAATCCGACCTTTTAAAGTGGGTAAAAATCGAGTTCAAAGATTCCGTTACATACAAGTGAAATTTATAAAAGCGCTTTAATAATAGCGTCGAACACCAGCCAGCACGATAAACGATAGAAAAAATTAGTTCGTTCAGGTTAACAAGACCTTCCGAGCTAGAGGCCTTTAAGTGAACTGAAATTCCTATCGAATAATAGTTATTCAAAACGAACAAATGTATTATGGATATAGTACTGTGCTAAAATAATCCCAAAAATTTAAAGTAGAGCTATGTAAAATGTTAATACCATGTAACGAGCATGTGTCCTGCTATAAATGCTTTTATAGTCTACTCAGTACAACTGCATATAACAAAAATTTTACTAAAAATTATGTTAAGGAGGTTAGTTCCCGCAGCATTTTCCCTATCTCCGTAATGTTAAAAAGGTCTAAGTTTAAGAAACAATTTTAAAAAAATGACTGGTCGAACAGTTACCAATACTTTTTATGTGCTTAGAGGTAGCGTGCCCACTTCGTAAGTCTAAGTTGCGGGTTCGACCCCAACTGGAGTGGATAGATTTTCTGGATGCGAAAATCGTAGGCACACATGTCATATGATTATGTGGCATGTAAAAAATTCCTTGAGTACCAATTTAGCTCGGGTACTGTCGGCAGAATTAAATCGCGGCAATATTTAGCATCCGACGAAAGCTTGAATTAAACATTATTTCAAGCGCCCAAATATGGTAGCGAGGCCACGACTAGATTGTGCCCCCATGCTTTTACATTGGGGGACTTGCCGTCTCTGCAAAGGCTAAGTTGCTAAAATGCAGCCCCATTGAAAAATAGATTTTTTCACCGATTTTCGTGAAGTGACACCCCTCTCTTTTCTCACTTCAATTCCTACTATTAGTTCACAATCTCCCAATCTATATATATTTTTCTCAAATTTTCAATCGTTAATAAAATACTTTCTATTCATCCATTCAAGTTCAAATACATTTTTAAAACTTGTAGTGGATGACACTTGATGTTAATAGTTTTTTCAAATATTAATTCATTAGTTAAATTAATGAATAAATAGTAACCATCAATAATAACAGGGTTCAGCACCATACATAAAAAAGAACATCGCTGGTTGTGTCCCAAGTAGCGCAATGGATAGCGCGTTGGACTTCTAATCCAAAGGTCATGGGTTCGGATCCTACCTGGAATGACCTAATTTCTGAGAATATGATTTATGAACGAATAAAAAGTAACAAACAAAAAGAACAGTCCAACACCATATAGAGAGAGGAAAATCGCTTTCTATTTTGCCACTTAATATTATGATTCTGTCATATATATATATGCATATTTATATTAATTGTAATTATTTAATAAAAAGTAACTATAAAATAAAATTTTTCTTTGTTGACCTAAGTAGGAATTGACTTTAAAACTTTTTTTTTATATTACTTGTTTTTAAAATGTCTTCATTATTCATAAACAACCGTAAAATTCGCCAATACACTGTTATCGGTCATGCTACATTGACAAACTGTTGCCCTTAATAATAGCAACATATATCTCTTTGCAATCGATAACCCAAACTAACTATCATGCAGTTAATCTTGTACTTTATATATTTAAAATTATAAGGGGGTGTGACCCAATGTAATAAAGGGACACGCGGGGAAGGGGTTCTTAATTAAGTCCACTAGTTGATTAAACACGTTTATTAGACAAAACAAACATTTACATACGTAACTAGAGAACTAACAGTTACAATAGAATTGAAAGGGATCGGAGCGCATGCTCGTACGTCCTTACAGTTCCGAAGCTTGGCCATTACTGAAGATTGTTCTAGCCGCTAGAGGGCGCGATAGTCTTTCTACTGTTCATATGAGAAGAGTTTAAACTACGGGGGGTTACAAAATTAAGTATTTCGTTTGGAGATAATATAAAAAATTTTTGGTATGCTTTTTTAAACACGATAATGACGGAACTTCGCGACGTTTTTTTGAATTTGTAAAATTCGTCGACAGTTTAATATTTAACTACCAGTATCTATTATTACGACATAAATAAAGTTATAAGATTAGTCAATGTGCTTAAAATTCAAGGTACAATTTTTTTCATGTCAATAATACCCTCGTAATGCAATGTTTATTTTGATACATTTATTTTCAGATTCTTGATAAATGTTCCTCAACTGAAAACAAAGTAGTCATAGCTGGACTTAGCAACACATATTCTTCCTACGTGGCAACCTTTGAAGAATATCAGGTACATATCTAATTTATTCGGGATATTTTAAAAGTATATTTTCACTTATTTCACATATTACTAGAATTTAACCATGCACTGCATTTTTACAACTTGAAATAGGTACAACGTTATGAAGGAGCTTCAACAATTTTTGGACAGCATACGCTTCAAGCGTACATCCAAGAATATGAGAAATTAGCACAGTCATTGTGCACTGGTGATATCTTACCTGACGGACCAATACCTGAGAGCATGTTAGACAAACAAATATCACTTCAACCTGGGGTAATATTTGATACTGCTTATTATGGAAAAAGCTTTGGAGATATAGTCAAAGATGTGAAGGATTATTATAGTCCTGGCAGCACGGTATCTGCGACTTTTATCAGTGGACATCCCAGGAATGATTTGATGGTGAGCTTTGAAACTATAAATTAAATATTTCTTATATTGTAATATTTTTTATATAATTACTGTATTATATCAATTTCGAAATATAGAGTTCTTAAACATACTGGCCAAATGATTTGTCACCTCATCTAATATTTGACACTTCCACCCTTTTGCTTTGTATAAAACATTAGATCGTCGTGGTATTGATGTTGTGACGGTGTGATACCTATATGAACTAGTACCAACATCACGCGAAGGCGATCGTTTTGGCGTGATCGGTAAAGTACTCGCATTCGTTCGGAACGGAAAGTACCCAGAACGAACCTTCCTTCCTTCATTGGTGATCCTGGCCGTGATATGAACCGCACCCTTCGCGCGCCACAGTCGTGGCGCCATCTATCCACCGCGAAAGCAACCAAAACCGTCAAAGACATTGACGCAATTAAAAAAAACCGTCGCACAAATGACGCAATTCTCAAACCATAACACAATTCTCAAGCCATCACGCACGAATGACGTAACCCACCAAGTGACGCAACTGCTTACATTCTCGCCACGAATATGGTATCGTTCGTTCACCTATTCGCCGAAATACTGGCAGGGGAGTATGTGGCGGTGTGATATCTATATGAACTAGTACCAACAGCACGCGAAGACGATCGTTTTGGCGTGATGGGTAAAGTACTCGCATTCGTTCGGGATGGAAGGTACCCAGAACGAATCTTCCTTCCATGTAATAAGCTTTTGACATGTCTCTACAGTAATTTCAGACCATGCTTTATGAAGTGATATTTCTAGTTCTTTGATATTTGTTAGAAGGTTATTCGACTCTTAAATGCCTTTTCAGTTTATCTCACATATTTTCGATTATACTAATATTAGGACTTTTGATGGCCATTTCAGATAATGAAATGCACCATGGTTATGATTAAACTAGGTCTGTACAGTTTTGGCCCTATGGTGAGTAGCACTGTTGTCCTAGTATGTTTCATCACTATCTGGAAATCAATCTTCCATTAATAGTTAAACATTTTCTAGATGAGATAACTCATTTTCAGTTTTGTTACCCTTTATATAGTGATGAGGGTACCTATCCTATTCCGACCAAATGCTTTACAAATCAGTTATCTGTTAGGGGGGGGGGGAAGCCACTTAAGGAGGTTTAAAAAATCCAATTTTTTTATTGCATAAATCGTTAGCTTAACTATTCAAGAATACGCTGTCAAAATTTCAAAGCGAAATTCGCATTTGTTTAGATTTTATGAGCATAGAACCGAGTGTACATCGGGTACCTACTCCATAGCACCCTGACATACAGAAGAAAATTCTTCCAATATATAAAGATTTATCAAGGGGTGATTTACTGGAGAAATGTTTAGGTGGCCACACACAAAATGCAAATGGAAGTTTTAATTCCACTATTTGGCGATTAGCTCCTAAACACTTGCATTCCGGACAAAAAAATCGTTGAATTGGCATGGTATTTAGCAGCGAGTTTATTCAATAAAGGAAATTCTTTCTTTCTGATGGTTATGAATGAGGCGGGAATTGTAGTAAGCAGGCAAAGCTTCAATTAGGCCAAACAAATAGATAACCAGCGCGTGAGCTGGCAGAATCGACGTAGTTCATTGAAATCGAAGGAAGGTCGGAAAGCACTGCTGCAAGCGCAAAACGATGTCTATGAGGAAGAAGGATTGCAGTATGGTGCTGGAGTGAGTGAATGAATATTAACGTCGCACTGTTTAGCTACACGAGGGGTTTTGACGACGGACCACGTACTGACGCTCCGTCGCCAAAATCCCTCGTGTAGCTAAACAGTGCGACGTTAATATTCACTCACTCACTTGACGACGGACCTCGTAATTTTGAACCATGGTCAAGTGACGAGGATGACACCTGAGCTGGCATCCCCCTCTCCTAACTACCACACCACACCCAACGGGAGGACGTTTGAGTTCTTGACAGATTTTACGTGCATCACTCCCCTACACGGCGGGTCTTTAGTGTTACTGGGCTACCGCAGTAGCCCAGTAATGCCTAGGTAGCCTAGTATGCCAGTGTAGCCTAGTGTGGTGCTAGAATCGCCGATTAATCGGTAAGCATTTTACATGATGTTAACTTCCTTGGATTTCTAGTTCCTGAGGATTTATTTTTCAAACGCGTTTATCTCGAAATGACCTTTTTCATATTTGCGTGCAGTCTAACTCAAAAAGTATAGATCAGATCATTATGAAAATTGATAGCATGATTCTTTATAAAATTACGCATTATGAGCCAAGTTGTGAGATGATATGACTTTAAGGGTATTTTTCTTTTCATAATTAGGGGGAAAAAATCGTGAAAATAAGTAAATTTTTCCAACGCCTGCAAAATGTTTAATTTTTACCTGCATTGAGGTTTATATTCTTAGAAAATAAGTTGTTAATGTAAATCAAAACCTTTTTAATTTCAGATGAAAATCGGAATGGCTACACTGCACGCAACTGGAGAACTTACTAACAACCTTCAGCGGGCATCACAACGTTATGTTATCATTGCCTGAAATGTTTTGAAAAAAATCACAAAAATTTATCGAAATATAAATGACATATCAAAATTTGAATTTTAATTAATTCTCCCCCCCCAAAAAAAAAAAAATCCTAAAGAATCAGGGTCAAACAGCCTCCACAAATGTGCCCCCAACTCCAGCCTGCACGACCGTTTGTATGCAATCTGGATGAAGAGCTTCATGTTGTTCCCGACGAATTCTTCGTTTGCCCATCATTTGTAAAAAGTGTAAACGGGGCTCTCATCGGTCTATACAAATTTTCTCCACCATTCTACGTCCCAGATTTTCTATTCTTTCGCCCAAGCATAACGATATCATCGATTTAAAGCAGACAAATAGGATTTTCATGTTGATCGAAAACTTTTAATTTGTGAAGAAATTTGCCACTTTATATTGTTCTGCGAGAGATCTTTGTTTTCGAATTTTAATTGAACTCCTTTGTAATTTGTAGAGTTGTCAGTCGTCTGCTTTCCCTATTTTTCATCACAATCTGCTTCAATTTCCCCTCGTTGCGTTGTCATTTTCTTGGTTTTGTCTCCTTCTTGATGAAGCTTTTGTGCTACATTTAGTTAAATATGCTATATATATCCTTCTGTTTGATATTCTAAATTGTTTTGAAATTTCAGATACTTTTACGCCATTTTGTAGCATAGAAACAATCTGCTCTCTTTTACAACTCACAAATAGCTTTTGTTGATGGCATCATAAAACAAAAATAATTAGTTTTATTAAATTAAAACAATCTTAACATCTGTATAGGCCTTGCCTTCAAGTGTTGTCCTCGTCAATTGAGCATGCTTCAAAATTAAGAGGTCTGTCACCAATAGCTTTTGTGTAGCTTCAAAGTGCGATATTAATGAAAAATTAATCATACAAGGAAATGTTTAATCATTGTTTTGAAATATGCAAAGTTTTAATGATAACCATTGTATTTCCTTAAGCTTTCGATTTTTGAACAAAATCGTGGTCAATAGCAGTGTAGAAAACACATGTAAAATAAAGTATTTCGAAATTATCTTTAAAATAATGTTTTGATGAATAAAGAGAACAATTAAAACCTGCCAATTTAAGATAGAATTATGTAATAAAACTTTACATAAACTGATTTTTATTATTTAATTCTAAGTTTTGATGCAATTTTGCACTAACATAGTGTAATTTTAATTTTCAAGGCAGGGTCATAAAATATGAGGCTTTATATTGGAGATTTTATTTTAAATACTGAACAATTAATATTTTTTTTCCATGCAGAAAAATTATTTATCAAATTAACTTTAAGGTACTACTTAAAGAAAAGCTTAAAAAACAATTTACTTTTGCTGAGTTTCCTTGATGTATGCACAATATGCATCATGTACTTTGTAGTTCCTGTGACTGTAGCTATGATTGAAAAATCAGTGTCAAAACTGAAATGATTGAAAAAGATTTTTGTGAAGTAGTATTACACAGGTTAAAGTTTAACAATTTAGCATTGCCCTCAACAGAGAATTGAGCCTTAAAAATTTTGATAGTGAGCCTGCTTCTTTAACTGTTAGAAAATAATTTTTGTAATTGAAATATAAAATAGTGTATAATGGAAAGTCAATATTTTACATTAAATATATTGCACATGTTTGATATATTCTCAGTAGATATAATTTTTCATTTAAAGGGAACAACAATAACAAAAAGCACAGTATGTAATTGATGTGTACTATTATATCAAAATATTTCATTTTAATAAAGTGTATACGACCACTTTAAGAATTAAAAAAAAAAATCAACCTTACAACTAGAAAAAAGGATAATGTTGGAAAAAGCAATAAAAAAAGGGGGCTTGTTATCATCTGTTGTTCTGAGAGGTCTCAAGTCTTTGTTTCAAAAGTTTGCTCTTCATAAGGGTTGTAACTAATTTAATTGAAATTACAGGAGCTCATTGTTGTTGTTGTTTCTAATGTCACCTGTCTGACGTAGTCAGATCGAGGCCCACGAAATTCATCGTGGCAAGGGGCTAGAAGTATGCCTGTCGTTTGCTTTGAGCACCATACAAGTGACAGTGCGTTTTAGCTTGGCGAAATTCAATGAAGGGACGATAGATGGCGACACCACCTATCTCCACCTCCACAATTTCTGCATGGAACTATTCTCCAGTCCCTGCGCTCGTGACTCAGCCCACAAGACTTCGGACCCACTGATTTAACAAGCATGTACTCCGTGTGTACTAGGAGGGTATTTGGTGGCATCGAACTCAGGCCTTCCGATCTGGAGTCCGATACTCTAACCACTAGGCTACCCACGGCCCACAGGAGCTCATAACTTCAATCATTGATATTCAACTAGTTGTCCAAGAAGTAATATCAACAGCCTTTCCAAATCATAATGTATATGTTAATATATACATTACCCAATACACTCACCCAAACATTCATTTTACTGTTACTTGAAAGTGTAGTAATCAGATGACTATAATTAGTTACTTGATATGCCACATATTGTTATTTGTGCACAATTAATCAACAGTTATGTATGTTTTAACAATTATTTGTTCACTACTTAACTCTGCTTTCTATGTATCTACAGATGTTCTTTATTAAAAACAAATATCATAGTTCAGTTTTACTATATTAACATCTATTTTTATTAAATACAGTTATTGAAATAAAATTACTCTAAGAATTTTTTTTCATAACATCGAGAAATTCTGCTCAATTCATCTAATTTCAATACCTGTCTAAAATATTAACTTGAAAAGCCATAATGCACAAAACCATGCTTCTGAAATTGATGTACATCTAGAAAAGTGCCATAAAGGCAAAGTAGCACAGTTATGCATGTTCTCCAGCTATGATAAGTAAAAAAAGAGGATGATGCCATTACTACTGAAAACTCATTTGATGAAATATGATTGCATAATGTACCATAAAAATTAAGTGGAAAAGTTTTAAAAATTGATCCTATTATGTTAAATAGTGCCATTAAAGTGAATTTTATAAGGGCATAAAGATTCTGATTCTTCACCAATTCCTAGCATTTCTTGAATATGGTGATATTCTCTATACAAACTTATAGAAATTTGAGAAGTTATGAGGAGTTCCTTGTGGAAGAAAAGAGGTTCAGTAGAAGTCAGATCTTTTTAAAAAAATTTTTTATAACGCACATAATGAAATTGAATTGTTTATGACCTTAGAAGCTGATTGCAGATTTAGCTCATTTAAATGACTTCAGATGAAGATGCACGTTTATCAGCACAATATTTCAAACCAACTGAAATCATGGAAATCCCTCTAAATGTAAACACAATTTTGTAATTCAACACACTGAAAATGATGGGATAAAAATGCAACTTCTCTTTTTAAGTTGATACAAGAGTTTCAAAATAGATTTGCATGTACCAAGAAACAAATATGCATCATTTTAGTTGTTATTGTTTGAAAGCACACATCTAAACTATACAAAGAGTAAAATTAGAGCCTTAATAAACAATGAATATTTTCAGAACTTTTTAAGAGTTTGAGAAACCAGTGTATCAATACCT
The DNA here is from genome assembly GCA_019973935.1 of Trichonephila clavipes. Taxonomy (NCBI): domain Eukaryota; kingdom Metazoa; phylum Arthropoda; class Arachnida; order Araneae; family Nephilidae; genus Trichonephila; species Trichonephila clavipes. The sequence goes on from BMAU01020065.1 coordinate 497,951, forward strand.
AATTTAATTTAAATGCTAAATATCACATTACTTTTATGGTTTACTATCTGTATAAGTGTAAAATGAAAAACAAAATAGCAAACTAATTTTATGTCTTAATTTACTTATAATAATAAAGTTTAAAACATACAAAATATTTTGAAAATATGTTCTATTTAGCATATTTTTTTATTTGGTGTTGCTCCTATATTAAACATATTTTGTGAGGACCACAAAACTTTTATCTCTATTATCATAAGTAAAACTGACAAACATTTTTTTCTTATATCCTTTTAAAATAACTTATTTTTCAGTTGGAACGTACATTTATGACAGTAGAAAGGTTTGATTCAACTAATGGAAATTGGACTGTAATAGCTACAGATGCAGACTGGGAAACAAAGTAAGAATTCAAAATAATCAAGTAATTGAATCGAAATTTTTATCCTGCTGCAAACCATATTAAATAAAATGGGATTATTATTTAAAGTAGAAAATAAAGGGGGAAAATTATAATTACTATAAATTTTAATATTTCTAAAATTTATTTAAAAGTATTCTTAACTATATATCCAATTAATAAAAGTAAAATAAATTAACCTTAATTTCCTTCTTCCTTCCAGTATTAAAATAAAAATCAAAGGATAGGTCTTTACATTTTTTTATACAGATCTGTTTATAATAATATAATACACACTTTATACAAAAAAATGTCAGAAACTTGTCTAATAAAATATGCACTATTCTTATATCAAATATAATTTAGTAATTTAAAGTTTTGAGGCCCAGTGGCTGAGTGGTAGTATATCAGGCTTCCACACTACAGGTCTGGGCAAGGTCAACAAATGAGTACCAAGCTTGCTTCGGAACTGAACACTGGGGGTTTTGCTTTAGAGAGAGAGAGAGACTGCCCACTTAACCGAAAGCAACCCAGCGCCTAAAGTCATGTAAACTGAGATAGGCACAGTAGGCTTTGGGCCTCGTGGGCTGTTGTGCCACTGAGTTTAGTTCACATTAAAGTTTTGGAGATATGAATATGAAATATGTATTATTAATTTGATAATGTATTTTTGGTACCTAATGAAATATTTTTTTAATGATAGGTTTCATTGGTCAAGAACAAATATGGTTTTGGGTCACAGTGAAGCAACAATGAGCTGGGACATACCACAAGATGTACAGCCTGGCAGATACAGGATACGACATTTTGGTTATAGTAAAAGTTTGTTCCAAAAAATATCTCCATATAAAGGCACATCTAAGACATTTGTAGTTAAGAAATTGTAAATAAAATTATTTTATAAATTTTTATTCTTTTGAATGTAGACCAATAATCATATTGTGCCAAATGATTTTTTTTTTTCAAATTGTAATGAAAGTTTTATATTTTTTGAAATAGTTCAAAATTGTATAATGAAATCCATTGAAAACAAATACAAGATGGAAAGGGAAATTTATGTAAATTGGTTTGTCATTATTAGAAATTACTGATAAATACAATATTAAGTAAAATAGAAATTTGATCCATATCATCAAAATTGTGTGTGTGAGAAAATGACAAAAAAAAAAAAAAAAAATCATATTCGAAAGTAAGTAAATACAAAGTTAAATGTTACTTTTTTCAGTTGTATCAGAATATTTACCAGAGATGTTTCTGATGAATGTAAGCTTTATTATAAATATTTAATAAATGATTATTTACATTTTGTTGATTTACATACAGCCACTAGAACGATTTTAGATAAAAAGCGAGGATCTTTATCCCATTCCCTAAAAAGGTAATAAATAAAAACATTATTATGGAGTTAATTTTTAAATGTTACATATTTGATTTCAAATATATACATTTACTACAGTTCACTTTCATTTGTTACTTTAAAATTTGGGTTAATTATGAATAACACACTATTACGAGAAAGGGAAAAATTCAAATCTGTAAAATGTAGATAAGAGAATAGGATTTATTCTCATCAGAAGAACATGTACAAAAGATTACTACTTCTAATCGAAATAAAAAGTTTCATTAAAAAGGAAAAAAATATAAATGAAAACTATGAAATTTTTAAGAAATTATGGAAGCAATAGCACAAATACCCTTTAATGTCAAAATTCTTACTTAAAAATTCTAAAGATATGTAAAGTATAAATATTTCAAATCAAAATAAGAATTAATGTTTTAAAGTAATTTTTAACACCAAAATATCTGAATTTTTATCTAAAACAATTATCAGCATCAAATACAAAACAGTGATTCAAACACATCTCTGATAATCATTTTATAAACTGATTTTAATTAATCTTTTATAATGTCTTAAATATTAATAAGTAATCCATTTGAGAAGAAAAAACATTAACTTTTTATAAGCTATATCAATAGAATTTGCATCTGTTTTTTTAAAGAGATATGCAGATTTAAAACTTGTATTATTCCATACAGTTAATACAAAAGACACAAAATGCTTGCAATTTTTGTAAGAATTTTTTTATTACACAATTCATATTTTAAAATATGATAAATCATCCTAATGAAATTTTTTTTATTTGATAACAATATATTTTGAATTATGTTCAGTAACATACTTACATGCACTTAAGTGTGCAGTAGGAAATATTAACTTTTTATTATGTGTGTGCGTGTGTAAAAATGTGTTATAAAAATTTGAAACCATTTTTTATCTTATTTCCTTTATTCATACAGGAACATTTAAAAAACCCCTCTATTTTCCTTCTTAAATGATACAAAAAAGTAGCACGTTAATATTGTGTATAAATGCTCAAAAACAGCAATTTCATATACTTTTGGATTGCCTTTAACTGAATTTGTCACTAACTCAATTCTTTTGTAAATAAAAAAAATTAATGTAAAATTTCATTTATTATTCTTAAATATATCTAAAAACTAAAATTATGTTCATTATTTCTTAGTAAATACAATGTCATATTTGTGCCCATTCCTTTTAAATATCTGATCCAATGGACTAAATTCATGTGACGTCATAGTCACATGATAACTGAGCCATGTGTTTTTCGGCCAATCAGTTCATAAATTGATGCGATGACATAATTATATCATAAATATAATCACGGGTTTCCAGCCAATTAGTTCATGCGCTTCACTGTTGCCAACTTTTGCTTTTTGCAGAAACTTTCTTTTATAAAGTATATATTTGTCAACAATATAATAATACATATAGTTAAACAAAATGCATTTAATTTAAAAATATTCGTATAATCTAAGTATTTTTTTTAATTTTTAAAACCTGTTTGAAGAATTTTAGCACATGAACTCTTTACCAAAACATTAAACTTGAAAGTTGAATAACTAGTACATCAATTTTTAATCAATGGGAAACACGTGATTGCCGTTATCATGTGACCATCATGAATTTAGTCCATTTTTCAGGGGGAAGAGAAGAGTTTAATATCGGGATTCACCTCCAAAAATATGATTTCTATTAATTAAACAATTGACAAGATTGTCAGTAGTAACTACAATTTAAATTCATTATCAAATAATAATTCAATCTTTGAACATTCAAAGAATATTTAATAAATGTTATGAACTTTTATTATTCAAAACATTTGCAAAATGTATATGCAGAGATAAGAAAAAAATCAATTATCTCATTTCAGCATTCAAAACATGATTAGTAGACATTTAGATTATACAATTTTAGAACTAAAAAGTAGATGGTAAAAAACAACCCTTTCTGATCCCAATACCATTAACAGTAAGGTAAAGAACCCAGAATAATTGATTTCAGAATTTTTTTTAGCTAGGTGCCATAAAAACATCAATGAATTTAAGTTAGTGAAAGTGTCCATACACAGTAAAAAGTGCCACTATTAGAACACAGAGTTGTGTGCATAACTCTTCGGGTTAGTTTAAAATTAATGTGTCATTAAATATGAGTGTACATAAAGATTTGAAAACTTTGATACCATTAATCAAATACAAAAGGGGAACGCATAACCATCTGTAATGAAATTATTAAAAAAAATTAATGAGTGATTTTAGTTTTTTAATAATTGTTTCTGAAATGTTGCAGAATACCCATATTAAATGTAACTTATTTTTACAATAATGAAATAAGTAATGTAAAAACAAAATTGCAGACATCAAGATAACATTTTTTAAACACATTTTTAAAAAATACACATTAATTTAACTGAAAATTTTAGTATGCAATAAATTATTCATCTCTAATACTTACTTGAAAAAGTTAAATGACTCCTTTGCTGTCAATTCAGGAATTTCTGTAAAAAAATCATACAGTTTTAGCTAAAACATTAAAAAAATACACTAAAATCTACTTGGAAATATCTGATGTAGTATTATTACATTATGATAAAATAATCTTTTAAATATATAACACATAAATAATAAGTCAAAGGATGGGAATGCATTTTTTTTCTCATGCATGAAAAGTCATACTTTTTATAGATTTTGCTAGTTTCAAATAAATATTTGTGCAAAATTTATAAGTATACTATATATAAATAGAAAGCATTTTTGATTTAATTTTTGCTAATTGATTATGATTGAATGTTAACTTAGTATATATAAATTTTAACTAATTAATGATAGTAAATAAAAGAATGTTTTCAACTATCAAAAGCTCAAAATTTTAAAAATATAAGTATGCAACTCAGTGTCATACTTCTTACTTGAAATCCATTAAACAAATTTTAAAACATTAAAAATAGTCAAATACTTTTATCATATTTTTCTTTTAAAGATATAAAATATAAGTAGAATTTCATTGAAAAGATCTAAAGAAAAATACTACTAGAATATACAATATAATGCAAATAAAAATATTCCAATTTTTAAAATCAGCCAAATGTAGAATGAGACCCCTTCTATAATTATTAATAATAAAAATTACTCTTTCAAAATAAATTATAATTAGGTAACAGATATTTTAGTTCAATTTATTCCTCTGAGGCAAAAAAAATTATTTGTTCTACATTTTTTTCAAAAATTTTATTACATTAAATATATTTATTCCACAATTCAATGTCTGTATGTACATCTAGACAGTTATATATGTTAGTGATTGAATCATAACATGGTACTATCAATATTATTTAAAGTTGTGTTCTATATATTAAGACTTGACTCTCTGAATGTAAATTTAAATATTAATTCTTAAAATGCTTCAATACATATACTTTTAGAAATAAACCCTATAAGTATGCAAAAAAGTTCAGAATGACATTATTAAGCTTAAATATACAAGGAAGGATTCAAAAGTTCCTGGACTGGTTCTAAGACTTTAAAAATATTACCAATTAAATTGCTAAAACACATCCTTTTTTGAAATAAGATCCTTGAACAATAACACACCTTTGTCATCGCTGGTAAAGATCATTGAAATATTTCTGGAATCCATTTTTAGCCATAACCTTTAATTCAGCCAGCGATGCACTTGTAGTCAGTCATCTGTAGATTGAAATCACAACTCAACAAACGATGTGCAAGTTCAGGATAGGCTGAAGTTGCAGGGGGTGAGATCAGGGGAGTAATCAGGATGTGCCAAAACATATGTTTTCATTTTCCCCAGAGACAAGGAGGGATCAAAGCATAGGAGCGTTGTCATGCAAAAGTACCTATGACTGCTCAGCCCACAATTTTGGTCTCTTCTTTCAGATTGACTCATGCAAATGATGCAGATTGCCTACATAAAGTTCTTTGTTTACAGAGCACTATTCAGGGATAAATTCCAGATGCACAATGCCTGGATATCGAAGAACACCTCTAACAACCTTCCTTTTAGAGTGATCTTGACAAAATTTCTGAATGGGTGGAGAATGTGGTGATTTCCACCTTATCAATGCTCTTTTGGATTGCAGGTCATATAAAAACGCCATTTAATGTTTCCAGTAACAAATTTACAAAGTAGGTAAGATCCGAGATTAAGTCTCCCATCATTCCATTCAAATTGCCTTTTGAATTCTGTTTAACCCTTTACCTAACACATTTGAAAATTACTGCAATTTTTTTCATGCAGTATTTTTTTTTTGGATCACTACATTGAAAATTAAAGGATATACATAAACAAAATACTCAACTTTGGAAAATTTAATCTATTACAGCTAATTAATTAATTAATTAAAGATATTCAACTGTAAAATTAATTATATACAATGTTCACTTAAAGCAAACAGTCAAATCGTTTTCTAAGGTCTTCATTAACATACATAAAAAGTAAGACACTTAAATTCTGACACTATTTTTTCGGGACAAAAATGATAATCTTCACAATCCGGTGAAAACGCACTTTCTGCTCTAAAGCTATTTGCCTTCCTCGCTAAAATACTCATCATAGAATCCATGCTGCCATACATCTGGGAAGAGTGGATTTCAAAGAATATTCCTGCTAAGTATCGTTAGAATGTTTGTAAAAATGGTTATTCTATATAATTTTAAAGTGAGTGGTACTTATAAGTACCGTCGGTCGATAAAGGGTTAACATGCAAGGAATCATATGTTAATACACCCTATGTGTATTAAGATTTGTAGTCAGTATCCCTTAACATATGAGCACGGATATCTCAACGGATTCTGCTATTTGCCCCATTGTTTGAACCCTGTTCTTACATATCGCCGCAGAAACCTTTTGATGTTTTTAGCAATGGGGGAAGTCAGTGGACGTCCACAGTGTTCATTGTCTTTGACACCTTCCCTGCCTTCTATGAAACGTTGATGCCACTCAAAAGCTTGCATTCATGATAATCAGTAGCGCACTCAGGAATTTTTCAAGGGGGGTGTCCAGGGTTGAAAGTCCACCTTTCTTGTATCATGCTTCTTTTGATTTTCTCGATTTTCGGGAACAAAAAATAGTAAAAAAACTAACTATTGAATAAATAATTAGCATTAATTAATAAAATTAATCATTAATAACAAACACTTAATTGCATTTTACATACTATATACTTAGAATTGTAATCAATCGGGAAAAAATCAAGGGCATTGGGGGGTCCAGACCCCTAGGACACCCCCTTGTGTGTGCCACTGATGATAATGTATCTCTGCCATACACATGTTTGAACACTTTTAAGTCTCATAGCACTCTTTCTCCAGCAAAAACAAAATTTGATATCCATTCTCAGCTCAACAAACACCATTTTTTTCAATCGTTGATTAGTAAGTGCATTCCCCTACAAAATACGATGGCGAGCCACAGACTGTGTGATTTAGGACAAACCACTTATAGAAAAGGGGGAGAATGCAGTAACAGAAAAAAACGTTATTGTAATCGTTCTACAGCAAACATTGTCCACGTTAGAGGCTCAGTCCGGAAACTTTTAATCTAACCTCGTATAAATGCTTTACTCAAAAATATTTGGAATAAATTTAAAAAACACCAAAATTTTAAAAATATATATATTTTATCAATTTTTTTTTAAAAAAATTTACTGAAATATTAAGGCATTTGTTTATTACCCCCTACTACTACTTTCAACAATGGTTTAAATTTTTTTTATAAAATTCCTTACATTAATCTCAAATACAACAAACCTAAAAATTACACTACATTTTTTTAAAAATAAAATTAAATAATAACAAATTACATTTCATTTGAGAATACATGTAATATCAGATTTTTTATTAATGTTGCACTTTAAAGGAATGTGAGGGCTTTTGGCAACGAACCTCGTAATTTTGAACCCCAGTCAAGTGATGAGAATGACACCTGAGCGCTAAAATCCTACCTTGCAAACTTCTACACTATTTCAAAAGAATGTAGAGATAAAAATGTAATTAATATAGCAGGGAAATAGTCAATACCAATGCCACAGGTTTCATAATCTCGTTTTTCTTGTTCAACAGAAAATTTTATTTTATATTCATGTGATATTCTGTTTTGAATGTGACGACCTTTAATGTTTTCAACTTCTTTTGCTTTTTCTTCTTCTTTACTGAATCTTTTGAGATACCTGTAAAAATTCATGAAATTAATTATTTCTGATATGTATGTAGAAAATTTAAAAGATGAAAAAGAAAACTACATTACTTCTGAATCAACTCATGGACATCTTCATTAGTATATAGTGTTTTACTTGTATCAATATTATCTCTGAACCATCTAAGTTTATTCACTGAAAATAAAATAAATAATAAATGTTTACGTTTTATGTAATAAGCATTACAAAGTGGTACAAAAAAAATTACTTCTATGAATCATAATAGTAATAAAAGCAGCAAAAGTATTTTCACTTTAAGTACCATGTTTCACATAATCACAGTTTTGATTATTATTTATTTTATGTTTTAGGAATTGAAAGCTCTTGACTCAAATATTTTAACTGGAGTTAACTAAAAAAAAATCTAATTTAAAAACCCATTAGAATTTGTATAAGAAAGCGCACTCAATCCTTATGTTAGAGATACAATTACTTAAGTATACAGATATTTTAAACAGTTAAGATACATTTTGGATAACTGAATAATGCATACTCTTTTTACAAAGTGATAAGAGTGAAAAAAATTAATTACTATAGCAGTTTTATTTATTCACACTTCTCTCATCCCTCTTCTGATAAAAAGAAAACATTTAAGATAGAAAAATAACAAGAATACAAAAATAAGGGAAGGACTGGGAACTCTTTTTAAAAGACATTAAAAGAATTAACATCTATGTGAGCTGACCAGACGGTATAGTGACACTGGCAGCTGTGTCCTTCGGTCTGGGTTCAAATCTCAGAAAAGGCATGGATATTTGTAAATGTTTCGTGCCTTGGTGGCACTCTAAATATTAATCAAGCCCCAAGTCCTCTTGAAAGGTTGGTGGGAGGGAGAGGTGGGGACCTGACTACCCCCACAATGTTCTTCCTGAAAACTGGGGAGGAACCGAGCCAAATTGTACTCTCACCTTAATGGTGCTCAAAGCTGTGATAAATGAGAGGTGTAAAACTAACCCTTTGCCATAATGAATTTTGTGGGCCTCAATTTGGCACAGATGACCGGGTGGCAGGCATTAGCAACAACACATGTATATGTAGAAATAAACAAACTTTTTTTTACTAAAGCAAATTGTTCAAGCAAAGAAAAGATTTAAGTTTGATTTTATCCATAAATTCTGAAAACTATATATATGTATGTATATATATATATACACACATGCACATAATCACATCAGAAAAAAATCTTTAGTCAATAAGAGATTTGTCAAAAGGAAATAAAAAACAATGTATTTCAAAAATAGGCAGTTTTTTAAAAAAAAAAAAAAAAAAAAAAAAAAAATCAAAAGCAGATAGGTTTAATAGAAGACAGGAAACAACTGAGAAATCTGGTTTGAATTTAAAACTTGTTTTTTCAACTAATATCTTAACTTTCAAAGACTGAATGAAAAAATGAACTAGTTTTTTTTTAATATTCAACACACAATTAAATATAGAAGAAATACTAAAGCAAAACCCAGTTTATCTCTTCAAACCTGTTCTTCCCTCAAAACCAATAAGTTGATTGAACAAAATCACTTCAGTTGTCTGTTTTCAGCTCAGCACAATAAATTTATTCAAACTCTTATATGCTTATTAGGAAATTCATAATTTTTACATCATTCATAAATACAAACTATTTAAAAAAATTGTGCAAATCTTTTTTCATATACATACATGATTTTAGACTTTTGAATACAAATTTTTGCACATCATGTTGTCATGATGAGAATATTTGTAACATTACAAGTATCATAAATACAAACAATTTTAAAAAATTGTGCAAATCCTTTTTCATATACATACACGATTTTAGACTTTTGAATACAAATTTTTGCACATTCTGTAACATTACAAGTATCATAAATACAAACAATTTAAAAAAAACAGTAGCAGTCGTGGGACTGCCGATAGAAGTGAAAACGGAACTATTAAGTTGAGAGTAATTAAAACTATATGCAAAAATTATATGAAATTTTTTATGTTTTATTTATTAGTTACATATGATGGGTTAAACAAATCATGAACAAAATATAAATACAAAGTGGTTGAAAAATAATTAATATACAATTATCTTAATTATACATAGTATTTATATTTACACGAATTTCAATGAATTCAAGTTTGAACATTATTTTCATTATTTACATCATTGTCATCATTAATTTCGACAATACTTAGATTATCTGTTCGTTCAATCATTTCATTGTATTCTAAAAAAGATACAATAGGTTTATGGTAACTGAAATAAGAAATAAAAATGTTTGATTGAAATTTATCTAAATATCGTATAAAAACAGCATCGATAGTCGTTTTATACTTTGTTGTATTGACTTTTCGATCATTAGACATAGTCAAACCTAATGTTTCATTCAAAAATTCAATTAATGATAAATTTTTGTCATCTGCGAAGTTAATATTAAAGTCTCCGCTTAATATCATAGGTATGTCGTCAAATTTTTCGCCAAATCTTTTTTCGAGTAATTCAGAACCTTCTTTTGTGTAAATCATTAAATTTTCGAATAAAAATTGTTCTATCTGTTGCATAGATTTTTCAGGAGATATATAAACAGCAACCATTAAAATGTATTGTCCATTTTCAGAATTGCAACGAGCAACGCATATTTCGCAATTAAATTGAATAATGCTAAATTTTAAATACAAATATTCGTACAAATATTAAAAATGTTTAAAAATATATTCGTTGTTTTCATTATTCATTTATCTGTATAAAAATATTAATATGTTTCATACTCACTTTTATACTGAAGTCAATGAATTTAAATTCAATAAATAAACAGTAATCCTTCAATTAAATAATTACAATAATAGTCAAATTAAAAATTCACTTAAATAAACAAAATCCAGTACACACAAGTTGAACTTCCCACGTGGTCAATTTAACTTTACTTATGTATATAACTACACTCTAATACTTAATGTACAACGCGTCACATTTACAATTACAGATGTACTGCTACTATAACGTATTGGTGACGTGACTCACAAAATTATACTTATCCAAAAAGCGTCCAACGCGCACATAATACAGTCAGAAATAGTCGATGTATTAGTGTATACGTGTACACAGGCTACTGCGCGTGCGCTAGTCTGGCTTAGCATGTCGGTGACGCGAACCGAGGATTTTACCCTCTACCAAAACGCTCAACGCGACTAAAGAAGTTTTCACTTCAAAAATTGTGCAAATCTTTTTTCATATACATACACGATTTTAGACTTTTGAATACAAATTTTTGCACATCATGTTGTCATGATGAGAATATTTGTAACATTAAAAGTAATACTTGAATAATTAGTATATATCCTAAAAACACATACATATGCAATTGATGTGGTAAGATTTCTAGATTAAACGTAAGTTCTACATGACATAAAATATACTCTATTTGTCATTCATCATAAAATATCATTCTCATATCATTCTTTATAACACATTTTGCTATAATCTTGTAATTCTATTTGGAAAAAATGTTGCTTCTGTCCACCAAAATAGCTATTTTAATATATTTTTTGTTAATATACAACACAGTAATACAAATTCACCAAAATATAGAATCAGTGCAACCTTTTTCAAACATCTTTTTCATTCTGACAGTCCATTCTCTCACAATTTGATGGTTTCCCCATATTCAGAAAATCACTTCCTTCACACAGCAGCATCCTCTCTCGATTCATAACATCAACTCTGCATGCTCATTCTTCTCAATTTATTCATATAATTATGATGACATTTTGAATGCAGATGAGTTTTCCATTTTTATAATATACATTAACAACTAATAGTTTAGTTTTTACTGCACTACAAATTACAAAGGTTACTAATCTATATCAACATCATTAAATATGTTTCAGTTGAACTGCATATTTTAAAAGTTGAAAAAAAGAAAATAACAAAATATTAAATTCGAAATATGAAATGTACTTCACAGGAAAAATATTGTTTTCATAATGGATCTAGGTAAATTTTTGAAAGATTATATTCACAATCACAGTAACTAAATTGTATGTCAACATTTTCATTCATTACACTAGATGTAAATTTTGAGTTAGAAGCTTTTAAAAGAGGTCAAAGAGCAATATTTATCTCTACATGTAATAATGATGGACTTTATGGTAAAATGAATAATAATTTCAAAACAAATACTTTCTAGAAAAATAATAAATTCCTTTAATGTATTCTTTTGGTGTTACTACATAAATATAACTGGATACATAAATTTAGAATATTACTACATAAAACATATGGATAAAAAATGAACAGATTGAGAGAGGAAACAAAAAAAAAAGAAAGAAAAAAAAGAAGCACAATTCACTTTAATTCAGAGATTTCACTTTGTAAAAAGGATGCTTAAAGTATATGAGGAAAGAATAAAGAAAATAAATGTATGTTTATACAAATGTGTATTATTAGTAGTCAGCAATAATTAAAAGGTTATATTCAAAATTAATTTAAGTGTACTTTTGAAACATATACATAGTTTTCTGAAGAACATGTAAGCATTTTTACACATACACATGTTTGACAAAGAAACTAAAGAAAAAATAAAGTTTAATAATAGAAACCATAATTAAAAAAAAAAATTGTAATGTTCCCCTAAAAGCATGGCAAATCTTGAAGAAAATTACAATCAAAACAAAAATACTGAATTTTCCACAAATATTTAATTTTTTCTTGTTACAAGTTACATATTTCCTTTTTTTTTTTTAATGAAATACATAACCATTAGCTAAGTAAAATGTATGATAAACTTAATTGACTTTCTACTTTTGAATAAAGTAGATTAAGATCAATAAGATAACATTATTAACATCAGTAAGATAGTTTTTTTTAAACATTTGTTTATTAAGTCAACTATTAATGGACAATTAAGAAACTTTTCTTAAATCACAAGAAAATAATTTTTAAATATTTTTCACATATTAGCTAAATTTCTTAAATTTATCATTCAACATTAAGTGCAAACTATTCTTTTGTGTTTAATTAATTTTATAAAACTTCAGACAAATTTTTTTTTTTTATCACAAGTTCATTTGTGGTGATATGTAACTATTTGAAATGCAAAAAATTGACTTATGTTTAGTCATATACATTCTAAAATTTCTAAAAGAAATATTTATATGCTTTAAAAAAATCTATTATATTTACAGCCTATTTTTTCCCCCTCTAATTTTTAACTACAGCATTCCTTCAGACTTTTATTATGCTCCGATCAGAAATAAGACAGAAAATAAGAATACATTTACATTTCTAAGATGACATAGGAATGAAAGATCTAGATAACTATTTATAATCAAGACTGAAATCAAATAAAAATATGTAGCAGAATATCAATTTTTATATGCAGAACATCAGTTTCTCACCATCTTTATCTATTTATGCATCACTTTATTATATATAAGTTATAAATATGTGATTCTTATATGTAATCTTCATAATACACACATTTAAAACAAATAGTATTGTGCAAATTACAAACTAAATAAATAAGTATCTCGACAAACATTATTCATTCTACAAGAAAATGCTTTTTTTAATGAGGAAAGAGGGTGATGTGTTAAGACAAAGAAAAGCTGTTTTACTTGATGACATATAACAAAGAACATCATTTATAAGAGTAGTAATTATACAGAGAGCTTTTAATTTTCTCTTTTAAAAAATACTCATTTCTACAGAAATTATAACAATAGCCAAGAATAACTGAAATTATTCATTTTTTCTAGGGTGTTAAAAGATATACTCACAAATTAATTTACTTACTTTTTCCCTTTAGTTTAGTAAGTGCTTCTTCTTTTCTCCTAAAAAAAGTATATATATATATATATATATAATATCAGTCTTGAAGATTAAAAACAAATTATGAAGTTTTTCACATTGTCAAAAGATATTTCCATACCTCTAATATCTTTTAATTTTTAATCTTTTGAATATATTAATATTAAGGAGTAGAAGAGGTGTTTGTGATTACAAGAATTAAAATTATTAAAGTTTTGAAAAAAGGTGTAGCAGACAGAAGGGCTTAATTAAAAAAAAACATATTCTTAAAAAAAATTGTTTACTTATACTGTTATGAACATATAGTTATTATCAATACTGGTATATTTTTTAACGCTATATTGATAAATAAACATATAACCTTCCAGATCTAAGGAGAAATGATAAACACTGGATTTTTTAATTTCATTATTGATATTTATTGCCTATAGTGATACGTAGGGATTTGAAGAAAAAAACTCAAACAGATTTTACTTTGAAATTTAAACACCCAGTAAAGTTCTCCAAATGGATGTGAAATATGATTTTAACTTCCCTTTTAACACTTAAGAGCATTGTGGGTAGGAATTACAGATTGACCTGGTGTAACCAGAGTTGTAGGTCATACATCTATACTGGTCTGTTAGAGGGTCGTATTCACTTAGATCACTCTCCTTTCAAACATTCAAGCAATAGTAACTTTGCTCTCTAACTATCCAATGTATCATCATGTTTCCTACATTAAACATATATTTTATTAATTTCGGTAATTTAAAAATTATTTTCAATACTACTTGTTAATAGTTTATTATAAAATCTAATATATTTATTGCTAAAATTGTTCTGAAAATTAATTCATTTCAATTTTGATTTGCACAATCCAGGAAAAGATCCAGTTTCTATTTTTTAAAAAGAGAAAAGTAATCTAGAAATTGTGTTTTGTAATAGATTAAATTGAAATAGCATGATATTACATTCTGTTTAAAGAATTTGACTTATTCTCCCTATAGTGTTTACTACCCTAAAAAAAATCTTTAACAGTCATACATGATTATATACCTGAATAAAATAAATTCTTTAATAGAAGTTTCTTATAAGTTTAATAATTAAGTATAGTGCATTATACATATGATAATGTGTAGCTCTAGAAAAAAACCATAATTTAAATAATTAAAAATACTTTTATCTTTCACAATAAATCAGTAAATATGTTTCTTCAGCAATGTTACTAATGACAATGGAAAGCAAACATAAACCCTTACAAAGGGGGTAAAAATAAGATGATCAGAATTACAATAAAATATTGAAACATTAATATTTTTCTTACCTAATCAAAATATAAACACTTAATTTTAAATTATATTGCACAATCAAAGCAGGTGAAGCAGTCAATGATTGAACCCATACTTATGAGCTAAAATTAGATTACACACACACAAAGTTAATAATCCATTCACTGATATTTTCTCTTTAAAACTTCACAAAATATCAAATGAAAATTTTATAACTGCTTCATTTGAATAAAGTTAATCATAATTTCTTTTGGTAATCCTGATGGAATTTTGTTTTGAACCTAAAAATACCTTTCTACTAAGTTATAATCCAATTAAACTGGCTTTTTTCTACAGTTTATTTCTTTAAATATATACCAATAAAATTTTGTATGTGGCACAAAAACTAGAAATTAATCCAATAAAAAAGCAATTAAATTTTTTAATTTATAACTTAGAAATTCAAATAGAGTTAAGAATTTATAAAAGAAATTAAACACTTTCTCTTTCCGAAAGAAGTAACAATTTACATATTTTTATAAAACTCAATAAATACCATTTTGATGGATAGTGCATTGCGTGAATTAAGTAATAATCTTTTTCATCTTCATAAAATATATGAATAAAATTTAAGAGCATAATGCAAATTTATCACCAACTTAGTGAATTAAATTTTAGAATTATATTGAGCAAGAGTACTATTATAATTGAATACAAGAGAAGTAAAAGGTGAGCCTATAGAAAAGAGTAATTCTAGTCATGTGTTATTTATACTGCATTCTTAAATCTAACCAGTATATCTATAACAAAAAATAGAAACAATGCTATGAGAAAAATCATGTGCAATACAGAAAATAGATAAGAAAAAGAAGTTAGTTTTGTACTGTTTAGAGTTATAGCAAGGTATAACTACTAATACATTGATAAATGTTATCAGCCTCAAGCAAAATATCACCAATTACAACCATTTCTCATTGATTTTAGGGCATAAGTTTGATATGAAGACTTTTTGGTTTGGCACCTTATTCAGGTGATTTTGGTTACCCTTATTCCCCGTTTTCCAGTCAGGTTCCGCAGATTTTTCAATTTATGGCACTTCTTCCAATCAGAGTATTTACTCATTTCAGAAGTGCAGATTCATTTCTTTTCTCTGGGATTTTCAATGGTTCAGATGTCATCACAAGTCTCTTCAGTCTGATATTTCAGGATACGAATCTAGAATTTCTTGTTGGCAATTTAATTCATGTTATTTATTAAATAGTTTTTAATTATTAATATTAGTCTTTAATAAGTATTATAATTTTTATTTAGTATTTAATTACTGATACTAATTTTTAATTGGTATTAATTAAGTTAGTAAAAAATTCTTTCATAATTAATTTAATGATTTAATAAAATTTTATATACTTCCCGATCATTTTAAATTTATGTAATTACACATACTGATGTGTTAAATTAACATGAATCTTATAACCTTCTAATTAGTATAGCCTTCTTATCTATGGCATATACTGATGTGTTAAATATAAATATGAATCTTATAATCTATGAATTTGTATTGCTTTTTCTTATCTGCAGTCTAACCTAATTACTACACATACTGATGTGTTAAATATGAATCTTTTAATTTGTATAGCCTTCTTATCTATGGAATAGCTAAGTAAAATATTTACTACTTTAGATATTCTAGAAAAAAAAATCTTTTACAGAGTTAATTCTTTAAGAGCAAAGCTTTTCTTCCATGTTCATAAGGGGTAAAACTAGATACAATTGAAATTAATATTCTTTGTTATTATTTTATTAAAAAAAGTTTTTATAATATAAGGACGACAGTGGCCTTAATTATCTGAACCATTTTGATTTAGTCAAGTTTTTTAAATTATAATTGGATGTTATTTTCTGAAACTTTCAATATGCTTGATTTATAAAAAAATATGTTTGCTACCATTATTGATATTATTCAAGATTATTAATTTGTTTACATAAACATAAGAATTCATTTAATAAAAAAAATCTTTATAATTATAAAAACAGAAGCTTAATTCTAAATCCAACAGAGGTGGCCGAAAACCAAGGAGAGGTAGAATTTTGACTGACACTCCAGAAAAGGAAGAAATCAAAAATATCATGCTATTAAAATTGCCGAAAGAAAAAAAAGAAGAAAACTAGTAATCTGAGTTTGAAATTAAGGCAACTTCATCCAAAGAATTATCAGACATTGAAGATTCTCATTCCACTGATGATACAAATTCTACAGTAGCTGATGTAAGAAATACTATTGAATGGGGGGGGATTTTTGTTTAACAAAAATAGAAGGAAAAAAACTAAACACTTTTATGTGGCAGAAATAATAGATGTTAAAGAACACTATAGTATTAAATTTCTGAAGAATATTGCACGTTCAAATAAGTTTCTTTATGATAAAGAAGAAACTTATGAAATTGTCAACAGAAATATTGTGTTCAAATTGCCCAAACCACAATCTATTGGTGCTGCAGAGCAACAATGCATGCAGCTCACTTTTGTAAACAATTTTTTAAGTTATAATAATGAATGTAAATACATGTAATCAGTAGCGCACACAGGAATTTTTCAAGGGGTGGGAGGGTTCGGGGTCGAAAGTTTACCATTCTTGTATCATGCTCCTTTTGATTTTGTCGATTTGAGAACAAAACACAGTAAAATACTAATTATTGAATAAATAATTAGCATTAATTAATAAAATTAATCATTAATAACAAATACTTGATTAAATTTTACGTTCTATATACTTAGAATTATAATCAATCCGAAAAAAATCAAGGGCTTTGGGGAGGGTCCCCTTGTATGCGCCACTGCATGTAATTCATTAATAATTTGGTGCATTGCAAATTAAATAAATGCATGATAAATCAATACATTAGCTAATATTGATTCCTTTATTTAAACTCATGTATGTATGTTTGTTTTCTATTGATTACAGAGCAAAACCTAAGTTCCAGGGAAAGGCCCTAAGTACAATGACATTGTTGTACCTAGGGCTATTAGTGAATTTTTTTAAAAACCTTTTATTTCACAGAATTTATTATTTTAAGTACTTATATTAACTCCTATTGGATGGTAGTTAATATAATGATGAATGCATATCAGTTTCACATTTTTAAAGGGGCCAGTGGTTCTGTTTTCTTGCATTGAAAAAAAGTGGCCCTAGGTATACAGGTCTCCCCTAACTATGATAAATAGAACTGTTTGTTCATAACCATTCTGAATTGCTTACAAAAATTGATTTTTATTCATAAATTCAATGCAGTATTGTTAATAATAATTATACTCTTTACAAAATTCTATAAAAATTCACCCTTTCACAATTACTTTTCTAGTTTATGTAGGAATTCTCACTCTAAGCACATTTTAAAAAATTGCATTGCCTTATGCTTTTATCACGATTAGAAAGAATTTTGCCATTAATTTTTATCTTCATCTCGTAATGGAAAAAAGTGGACGGGGGGCCTGACATATAGATTGACATTGACCCACCCCTATAGATTGACATTGTGAACTCCATTTTCTCTGATTTGTGGTGACAGGAGAGGCAAACTGCCATGTTTTGTGTCATTTTGGAGTGGCGAAACATTTTGCAACTCCCTGTTTTCCTTGGCAAATATGCTAAAAAACTATGTTTGGCACCTTACCAAAAAAAAATTGAAGATTTTTTAAAAAGTCTTTGTGTTGAACTTTTTCTGATTTTAGTAGTAATTTAGTAAAATTAGTAACAATAAACAGTGTTTTAGGTTATGTTTTATGCAGTGTCAATTTAAGCTCATTTTGGGCCCTGGGTGCAGAAGATCTACATGTCTTCTTGGCAATGGTGGATTGAAATTTATTACCAGAAAATCTGTCCCAGCTTATCCGGATCCAGGATGCCAGCCCCAAGCAATCAATGGATAAGCCGACACTGGTTTTATATTTCATCACCAAGAATATCTCAGTGAAATATATAGCTGACTAACCAAAAAGTGCTGTTACTTTGAATAAAAACACTTAAAGAATTTTGATAAATTTTAATTTATTGAGTTTCATTTGAAACACTTATAGTAGCTTTTAATTTAATCCCCAATACAAATGGAATACTTAGAAAATAAAATAGCATGCTTATTAAATATCTTATAAAAATTTACCACTTACTTTATCAATCTTATTCCTCTATGTTCCATGCGAGCTAACTGCATAGCTTTTCTACTGTTTGGATGAATAACAGTAGACTTCTTTTTTTCTTTAGGCTAAGAATAAAAGAATACTTGAATTTAATAAACATAAGAAAAAATCATACTTTAATGTTGCAAACTGAAAAAAAAAGTTAACTAATTAGATTAACCCGGGAGCTGTCGTGCTGGGCACTCAGTCACCCCAAACTCACAAAATCTTTAATTCTGAGAAAACTATTTATTCATTACCAATAACCTTTTCAGTATCTCCTATATGGCAGTCTTCATGGGAACTAAAATAATGTATTTGTCACATACCTCCCTCTTTTTTGGGAAAAGCAAACGTTTAAAATTTTAAGGTACTTGGGGTCACCGAGTTTCTAGTGTTACCTCTATAGTTTCAAATATTTTTGATGAACAGGTTGCATATTTCCTTTCTAAATGATTTAGTGGTTTTGATAGATGTATTGTATGACTCATTATGGTTTATAAATGTTAGTAAACAGACAATGAAAAAATACATGGACATCTTCAATCTCTATTGGATGAAGTTGAAACTGATTAAGCAAGGGAAGAACTTGATGAAATAATGGATACTAATCAGGATAGCAAAAGCCAATTTCAGAAAAATAATGAACATGAAATGTTTGAGTTGAAAGGAAAATTTTCAAATGCTACCTGAAAAACTCCATCAAGAAAGAGATAAAGCCAAAAGTGTGTCTAAGACTTAAGCAAGAGAAAGTTAAACATGTTATTTGTCAATCTCATAGGACAATAAAACTACAATAACTTGAACAAAATATGACAGTTTTGCAAGCAAATATCATTCCTGTAATGTTGGTGAAAAGTGTCTGTTTTGTACCCCTTATTAAAGTAACTCACATTCGAAACATTTTAAAAATAATGATAAAAAAAGGATTGGGGTAACTCCATCACCTAATACGACAATTAATGTTAGTATCGAGTGCATGACTTCTCCCAGGTTAATGTATTGAAAAAAAATCAAAACTTTATTTTTACATAGCTCTTTTTACTTTAGAACAATCTGTTCCTAATTAAATTCGCTAAGAATCATAATTTAACTAAGAATCTAAGATATATTTAAGCTTCTATTCTTGTTTTTTCATACATTATGAAATCACATTTCTTTTTTTTAAAACAAAAGAAAAATGCGAACATTCTTTTTTGCATATTTTATCCGATAACTGTGGAATGCTGAGTGTAAATGAGCATGAATGCACCAATAAATACCTCTATTTGACAAGCTCTTATTGCATAATCATTCATTTTCCTACCATTTTCTTTGCATACTTTTTTTCTTAACCCTGATGAGGTCACCCCAGGATCAAGCAATCTTTAACTCTAAGAAAACTGCTTGTTTGTTATCAGTATTCTCCAATATGATAGTCTTCATGGGAACTAAGATGTTTTTGTCTCATATCTCCCCTTTTTTTAGGAGGGGGCATGGCAATTGTTTCTTACAATCTTAACATACTTGGAGAGACCAAGTTTCCAACACGACCACATTTGTCCCAAAATATTTTCCATGAACAAGCTACATTTCTCAGTTGGACGAAGTTGAAACCCTGGGAAAAGAAACTGATCAAGCACGGAAAAAAACTTAATGAAGTAATGGATAATAATCATAGCAAAAGTAAATTTGAGAAAAGTGATGAACATGAAATGTTTAGGTCAAAAGGAAGATTTAGAAAATGCTACCTAAAGAATTCCATCAAAACAGATAAAAATCCATAAATGTAGATGCAAGATACAGCGCCTGTCAAAAAGCCACAAGCAAGAAAAATTTAGTATGCTATTTGTAGATCATCTAAGGATAATAAAACTACATTAACATGAACAAAATATTGCAGTTTTGCCAGCAAATATATCATTCTTGTAATGTTAGCAAAAAATTTCTCTGTTTTGTGTCCTATATTAAAGTTGCACACATTTTAGCTCAGTTTGATTGAATCTTTTTTCAAATGATCAAAAAAAAAAAGTTTATTACGAGTGATTATTTCATTGATTACGAGTGTACAAAAAGATAATAATAAAAGGATTGGAGTGACTGCGTCACCCCGCGAGATCACAGACGTAAGTATCGAGTGCTCTTCTCCCGGATTAAAAATGTTACACATTTAAAAAACACTGATAAAAATATAATTATAATACAATGATTTTTTCAATTAGCACTTGGAATAAGCTTTTACTTCCCTGAATGGAAGGCTGGTGGCGAAAGTAGCATTGCTTTCCGATATAAAATATATAATAAAGCTAATAAGCATTTGAAAGTGCAATTTATATTCATTATAGCATTTAGAAGAAAATAAAAACAAGTTGAAATATATTGTTAAAAAATAATTGGATTAAATCGTTTCTCACCATATTTAAAGAATTATTTTCAAAAAAAAATTCAATCACAAAGAATTTAACCAGTCTAAATGTAGCTTTTTAATACAACGTGCGTATTCACATTGAATATAAACATAGAATGCATTCACTTCGTTTCACAAGATTACATTAATTATTAAAACTTTTTAAGTAACTTGTTATTTGTAAACTTTTTTAAGGAAATTCATGCCTAAAAATACTTCACTAATTTCTATAACCTGCAAAAAACTAAATATAAAAATTTTTTTTTTCAAATTTGAATTTTAAGAGAATCTCTTATCAGTAAATTCTTTGCAAGTGGCTGATTATTGCATTACATTGACGTAAGAGGTCCCTCCAATCCATCATGATCACATTCGATTTGTGAAATATGTTCATTGGTACATGTATGAAGATTTGTTATTTTTATGGGTGAATTAAGTATGTGGATGGATTGTAAAAAGTTTACCTTGATCGTGTAATATGCTTGCAATTGAAATTCTATTCTAGTCGTGATTTATTCTAGTCCGTTATCTACTTATTGATTATTTTTCAGATATCCATAAGCTAGATTTGTGAGTGTGAGTAAATAATGTAAATACGTTTCAAAGTATCTTATTGTGTTTACTGAAAATTTTCTAATATAATTTATCTTGTCTGCCTTGGAAGTAACTAATTAGGAAAGAATATTTCAAAACAATGGCATCTAATTCTAGTTCATCGGGGCGTAGTTATTCATTTAAAGTTGTACTGTTAGGTGAAGGATGTGTTGGTAAAACCTCTTTAGTTTTGAGATACGTTGAAAATAAATTCAATGAAAAGCATTTCAGTACACTTCAAGCATCATTCTTGAACAAGAAGCTAAATATCGCCGGGAAGAAGGTTAACCTTGCTATTTGGGATACTGCTGGTCAAGAAAGATTCCACGCTTTAGGCCCTATTTATTACCGTGATAGTAATGGTGCGATTCTTGTTTATGATATCACAGATGAAGATTCTTTTATGAAAGTAAAGAATTGGGTAAAGGAGTTGAGAAAAATGCTTGGTGAAGATGTATGTTTATGTATAGCAGGAAATAAAATGGACTTGGAGAAGGATAGAGCAGTTCCAGTTGGTGAAGCAGAGTCATATGCAGCATCTGTAAAAGCCAAACATTTTATGACATCAGCAAAACAAAATCGGGGAATTGAAGAACTTTTTCTTGATTTAACACGACGCATGATTGAAGTTGCTGAAGCAAATGATCAGCAAGTTAATAGTTTGGGCAGAGCTGGCACTCAGAGAAGAAATGTGGTTATTGTTGATGATGAACCTCAACAACAAAGGTCTGGATGTTGTGGTGGTGGCTGAAAATTATCCCTCGGAACATTCAACAAAATGGAAATTCCAACACAATTAGCTGCTATTCAGAGCTATTATACATAAATTTTGCAAATTCTTTAAATTCTAAATACAGTTATTCTCGATATACATTTAATATATATTTGTGTGTGCGTGTTTGGAATTGTACATTTTTGTATAAATATTTATAAACTGAAATTTCATGTTATCAACCTGCTATAAGTAAAAGCTTGCCTAAATTTTGAGAATGACTTTTATGAATGTTTTGATTGGAACTTCTATGCTAGGTTTATGGAATGCATGAACGTAATTTTCTTAGATATCTCTGTAATTTTATTGTTTAGTATTATCCTGATTTGAATTTGAAAATTACAGAAATATCAATGACTAATAAGACTTGTAAGATAATGAAATCTTATGTGATAATTAGATATCAAGTGCTTTATAAATGAAAAAATATCTATTCCATGTCACAGAAATACATCTTCACATCGTAAATGAGAATCAGCTGTAAATTGTTTCAAAGTATGTTTATTTTTATAGTGTATGTTAAAATATATAAATTAATATTTGTGGGAGTTTGTCAATATTAATAGAACAAAATTGTTTTCCTGTTTTATCCTCTTAATAGTTCCATTAAAAACTAATGATTTGTCATAATGAGTTTATATATTTTTTGAACTAACAAATTGATAATTTATCCAGGATTATATATTGTTATAAATTGATAACTACAGTGTTTTAGCATAGCAATAATTCAATATATACTGAAAATCATAAACAATAAATTGTTATGTGCATTATGTTGTGAAGTGTAATGATTACAGAAAACAAGTTTTAATTGACATTGTAAATTAAAAATAAATGAGATTTTAATTCTATCTTGATGTTTTTATTTACCTAGTCATATGTATAATTACGATATGAATATATTTTTTACAATGTTACATATATTTTTTTAGTTTGTTTTGTTGAAAGTGTCTTAATGAAAAAATATTCAATTATGTATTTGTCAAAAAACAACAGTTGATTATTTTTATTCAACACTTTTTATTTGTTAAATCAACTATAAAAGTAAAACAATTTGGATTTCTTTGAAATTTAAAATAACAATGGCTAATAAATGTTTTCAACAGAAAATTTAAATTTACTTACCAATATTAAAATTTGTGTCTTTTTACCATCAACAGCCAAAAATTTACCTTTGAAAATCAAACATTGACTTGTTCAAAACATCATTGAGGATATGTTTGTACTTAGTGATGACTGAACACATTTGTTATTAGCAAAACACCAGAAATTTAAATTATATATTAAATTTTTGTGACACATGCATATTAGTGTTACTGCAGCCAAAATTGCACCATGAGAATAGTTTTTCTTCAAATAAAAACATGTAAGAATCTGTTGTTTTGATATCAAGGTATGATTTGCATGGTACAAATTTTCTGCAGTGACGCTAATACGTAAGTACCAGTTTTCATATAAATGAAATGAGATTGTAAAATATTTTCATTTAAATTATTCAATGATGTAATTGGGGTTATGATTATATAAAATATTTAGCGGTGATTAATTTGATATTACGAATGGGATTTTTTAGAAATAAAGTGGTGAACATTCAACTGTTTCTTATTTTAAGGAAAATAACAGCAATTTTTTCTTAAAAAAATTATTTTGTAGATGAAATTACAAAAATTTTCTAATCTCCTGTACAATGTAATAATTTTTCATTTTAAATTATATGAGCTTTAATAAGATGGTTTTGAAAGAGAAATGAAATTACTAGTAAAATTGTAGAGATTTGGTGATTTCTTTTTAAATTCAGATTTTTATATTTTAGTCAACTGACATACAAAACTTATTCTTTTAGCATTTTATTATATGTTCAAAGTATATAATATTTTCTTTCAAAGCAAGTTTAAAAGTAAATTTTCAAAAAAATAATTGTGAATATTTTTTTTCCCAAACTTTTTAAAAAGAAAAATTAAATTTAATAATGTTATGGTAATTTTATAATTGAAAAAAAATCAAAGTTCTTTATTGTGACTAATAAGTTAATTGCGAAATGAATGCATGTTAACTGCTGAGGGTATTCTAAATTTGTAAGAGATGAAAAAAAATGTTGAGTGAAAGATGTTGCATAATGAAAGTATGTAATTGGTTAAAAGTTGGAAAAGAAATTTGATTTGTTATATAGATTCTCAGATATATATATACAAACTTTTTTTTTCTTTTATAAAATGTCGAGGAAAATATTTTTGACCTTTTACAAGAAAAGTTTGATGATTCACACTGAAAAACCTGTTTTTAGAATTCCGAGGACAAATTAGTTTTAATAAATTAATTCAAATAATATTTGTTTGTTTCTCATACGTTTTTAACGCTTGTAAAATTTGTTATAAAAAATTATGGAAATTTATGTATAAAAAGTTGTTTTATATAGGTACATAAAGCTAAATCTTGAGTATGAAAATATTAAATGTTTCTTCAATGACATTTTACTTAGTTTTAAATAAAACAATTTTTAAAATATATCACTCTGATCAAAATTTCAAACTTTTGTGGTACTATTTCAATCTTATTCATGAATTGATTTTATTAAATTGTAAAGAAGTTTTCCTTAAATATTTTAGAAGAAATATGTTATGTACAAGGCTTTTTTTTCAATGTACTTAAAAAATTTTTTTTAAGTATTTTGTATTATATTTGTTATGAGGAACATAAAACAGCTATTTTTATTTTGTTTTTACATATTTGGATTTTATCTTGTGTAAATAAGAAGTGGCCTCACGCTGTAGCCTAGTGGTTATGGTCGTGAGCAGCATGTCATAAATTCAAGCCAAGTGCCGCTAAAGACCCACCATGTAGAGGGGTTAATGCATCTTAAATTTGTTGTGTCTCAAATGTTCTCCCATTGTCATGATGCAATTTGGAGAGGTCTAATTTTTTTTATGATTGGAAAATATTTTCTTTAGCAACAAAATTTTTTATATTCTTCTATAGTCAGTACTAGAAAAACAAAAGTTCGTATTACAAGCATGAAAATTTATATCATTTACATAAAAGTTCATTTTTCCATGCAATTGTATTCAAAATTTTTACATGTGAAAGGTGATACTTAAGCTTACTTAATAATTCAGAAATGTAAATTTAGAATTGATACTAACATCCAATGTTGATAGAACATCAATGAATGGGACATCTTTATCTATTTAAATTTGTAAAGTAAAACATTCAATTAAAAAAAAATTTTTTTTAATAGATGATACTTAGTATATATGCCTGGATATGCACTAATTTTTTTTTATTAGTTTCATTTTGTCCTAAAATGTGTTTAGGTGTTTATTATTTCAAAATTTATTAAAATATATGCATAACATTTCCTTTTATCCTTTAAATACTGGTTGTTTGAGATAGAACAAACATTATTTTTCTTTTAGGAGGGTGAATTTAGTTGAACAGCTAGGAAGTTGCCTTTTTTTTTAAATTTGAAATGTAAAGAACCTTTGTTAGTGGATCTTAATTTTTTAAAGTTGAAGATTTTATAAAGTTAAAATTTGTTATTTCTATCATGAAACATATGCTTCTTTATTGAAACTTTCACTAAACAAATTTTCAATTGTAACAATATTTTCCAATTGACTCTTTTTTTTTTTTTTTTTTTACTTTGACAATTTCTTTTTGTCCTGATGATTTTATTGATTCATACTTTATTTGCATGTAATTTATTTTTGTGTCTAAGAAATCAAGTTGCTTAAAAAATTGTATACCAGTTCATAAATCTATAAATTTGAAAACATTGAAATCCTAAGCTGTGTGGAGGAGATCAGTTAGAAATTTATTTTATACACAAGAATTATTAGAAATTTATTCTACATATCTGTCTGATTTTAGGCACTAAAAAGGATTCATTGCACAGCCAGGTATTCCCTCTATATATATTCAGACAGTAGTAAAAGTTTTAAAGGTGCTAAAAATGCTTGAGCATAAAAACTACAAGGTCGAAGTGCAAGTACAAGAACACTGATAAAAATTCACATTCTGAAACATTTTGCTCATAAAGTTAAAATGTATTAATATTCTGAATATCACACAGACCTTTGATTTATGAGTAATTTTCTACAGTGCTTGTTAATTGAACGGTTGAATTGTTATTGGGGCACATGATCTCAGAAGAGGTCTTAATCCCCTATCATAAAAATTGGTGGTTGAGCATTAGAGGATGATTTGCCATGTTTGGGGGGTAGTGAGAAGTGCTTGTTAATTATTAGAAACTAAAATTTATGTATTCAAAACTCATTCTGTGTGATCTCTGTACCAAACTTTCTTCATATTATCAATCCTGTTGGTATGGTGTGGTATTTTGGAGAGGAGAGTGCCAGCTTACGTATCGTCCTCATCATTTGACCATGGTTTAAAATTAAGAGATCAGACACCAATCGCCCTCAGGTTGTTAAAAAGTGTGATGCTAATAAAACACTCACTCACTTAATGTTTTTATTTTAATATGCTGAGTATATTTATAAATTAATTGTCATTACTCTAAAATAAAGCATATATGTTCGCTTAATTGTGCAAATATAACTATTAAACAAACCTGTGTTGGGATTCAAATCATCTTATATTTTATTTGTGCTACCTTAATTATGATTTTACATGTCAAGAAGCTTAGCTGGAATAAGCACAAATTTAGAAATTGGCACAGCAAATTTTCAGAAAAAAAATCAAATTGGGGCAACACAGCTGAATCCTGCCACTGCTATAAGAGTAAAATTACATCTTCATAATAACAGTAGATGTAAATTTAAAAAACTAATTGCAATTCTCTTTAAATTTTATTAATAAGTTCAATTAGATCATCAATTAAATGGATAGAATAATTTAAAAAGTGAACTTGTTTCCTGCTAAGCAATGAAACTATTTAGCATGAGCCTGTGAAATCCAAAAAAAATATCAAAGAATATTTTTCAAATTTTGTAATCATTAAAGAGCATAAATAGAATTTTTTACAAAAGTATCACAAAGAAGAAAGTTAACTAGGAAAATATCATTTGGAAAAAAAAGGTATATTTCTATAACTTATTTTTCTAAAGTGGATTAACTTGAAATATACATTTAACCATTTTTAAAATTTATGAGAAATACTGTACACACTCCTGATGATGTAGTATCCATGAAGGGACCAAATCAGACACTACCACGGGTCCAGATGACTGTTCTGGTAATCTGTTCAATATTATCCACATAGAGGTTTGTTGATGAAACCAGGACCCATATTTCTTGTAGGGCAGCAAGAATAGCTGGACAGTCAAAAATATGAGCAGGTGTTAGCTCTGTATCTAAACAGTTATTGTAATTCCTGTAAGTTCTACCATCCCTATCAAACTCCATTCCTCTGTAATGACCTGTTCTTAGGCTAGCAAGTCTTTGTTATAAGGTTGTCTCCACTTATACTACAGACTTGATGCTTTACAGGAATTGATTTCTCTCTCAATTTGAAATTTGTGTCAGCATTTGCATCGAATAAAGTAATGTTGACAAAGTTGTCATTATTAAGATTTCTAGCTTCTTTCTCTAGTTTATCTGCATTTTCATTGCCTGTAATGTCAACATGTGCAGGTAACCGTTGGAGAAAGTAGATTTTATCCAACTTTTTTTTTTTCTGTAATCCAAACAGGCGAGACGAAAATCTCTTCAATAATCCATGAACCTTAATTTAGAATTGCCTGGGGGTCTGCTTTTGAGTCAGAAAATGATTAGATCTTTAGCCTGTTCTAGAATATTGAGCGTCTCAATTATCAAGAGCCTCAATTATCAGCCAAAGTTCACAAGTGAAGCAAGAGGCAATGGCACCAGCACTGTACATTGTTTGTTATACGTACAGCATAGATAACATGTACATGCAAAAAATATCTATTCACATTATCTGGTTTGTATTAATGGACTGCATTAGAAATTTCAAATAAACATTTAAAAGGGAACATTTAACATAAATTAAAAATTCAAACATATGTATGCATGATACTTAAAAGCTTTGTAAACTTAATTTGTTTGCTTTTTAACCGAAAATGTTGTACCTTTCATCAATGAAAACAAAATATCAATAAGAAATATTATTATGACATCGTCGATGGTTGTGAATTCCCATCTTTCGATTCACAATAGGTTTTATGGTTTCACCAGCTGGTCAAGGACAAGTTCGACCCCATCGATTGTCCTTGAATTTTTATGACCCACCAGCTGTGGAATGACCAGTGCACGTGGCCATGGGGCCATTGTTTATTGTTTGAACTCAGGGAGTGAAGAGAGACAGACGGGTCGCCATAATAGTAAAGTAGAGCCGGCGCCCCATTGATAATAGGCGAAGCCTATCTTAAAATAATCATGTCGTCTTTTCTAGTGTTGTGTGAAGAGAATACTAGGAACAGGTGGCGTGATGGACAAGTGTGTCCAGATGTGGACAAGGAACTATGGCGCCTTGGGCCAGACGGCTCGGGTGTGTTTTGGCGTGTTATGCGCAAATCAGACGAGGGAGGTCAAGAGAGACTTTTGTGACCTGCCAATGAGAAGGAACGAGGGGCGTGTTGTGAACACACCCCTGGTGTTTAAAAGGGTTATTTTTCAGGAGAGAAGGGGAGAAAGGAAAAAAGGAAGGTCGGGAGAGGAGGACGAGGAGACCCGGGAGACGGGAAAAGAAAAGTCGAGAGAACGGACGGAAGGAGAACGGAGAAGAGACGAGAGGAGAAGACAGGAGAGACGGATGGAGAAAAGAGCTGAGTCCGGAAATTGGAGTGAAAAAGACGATGAACGCCGGTGGCGTTGAGAATGAACTATGAGCTGACTACACCGGCTTGGCAATATTACTTCATTAAGAATTGTTTATCAAATAAACAATATTTTTTTATTTCTATATGAAGCTGTAACCTTATTTATTGAAGGATAGCTACTCACGACGTTACATTATTGTTATATTTAAAATAATCAAAACTAATAAAATTTATTAAAGATAAATTTGATGGTAGAGTAAAAAAAATTTCGCAGGGGGTAGATTTCTTAAACTTGCATAGCATTGTATATACTTGAGAAGCATAACAATTATCTATCCTATTACGCATTTTTAAAATTTATTTCTTGAAAAATTATTGTTAACCTGAAGTCCTTATTTAGTCCTAAAAATGGGGTTATGAATTTTTATTTTAAAAATAATGCTTCATATTCATTAGAAAACTTTTCTTTTACTTAGTAAAATGTTTTGATTCATAAGCAAAATTTTATTATAAACTCTGTAAATGTATTCAGAAATATCACATCCGCGAGAGAAGGGCATGCATTTTCCCTCTTATACCCTCCTTTGTATTAACTCGATAGGCGATGTAATAGAGGAAGTCGAATTGAGAGGTTGAATTTAGGGGCTACTGAACACCCAACGCGTCGAGTAGATTGATGTACATTAAATCCTTTTGGTGCGGTGTGAAAGTTTGGAAAGTGGTGTATCAGCTGAGATGTCGTCTTCGTCTCTTGACCGAGGTCACTTAACAATTCCTCTCGCGTTGCGTTGAATGCGATGTTAATAAAAAATCATTAGTATCCTCACTTGGGGATCGATGTATTTATATATTTTAAATAATGATAGAAAATATTTCGTATTAAAATACTCTAGTTCTTCTAAACATATTTAGTGAATCAAAAAAGGTAATAAAAGAGAGACGTGATGCATTTTAACAACAAAAAAAAATGCGCTTTAATATATTCTGTTCTTACAGGTACTAAATTGACAAACAAGAACTAAACTGATTGTAATTATTTCACTTCATTTACTTTCTGGATGATCTTTTTAATGATGTTGTATAATTAAATTTCTCTAGCCATAGATACAATAGAAATAATAACGACATTTTGAAAAGAAGCAAATCAGTAATATATTTTTATGGGGATATCATAATTTTTTTAATAAAATTTTTATTCTCTGGCTGGCAATAATAAACAAACTATTCGTTTCGTCATTTGTTTGCAACAGTGAGTGACATGCGATTCCGGAAATGTTGTTTCTTGTAAATCAAAATGAAATAATTTTATAAATAAATTTGATTATAAATTCATATTTTTGTTCGATAACTTAACTTGATAAACATGTAAGTAAAATTAAATATATTTACATGATACGTGACAAAAAAAAATTCCATATTTTTGTATTGAATGTGTAGTGTTAATTAAATTAATGCATATTAAAATCTTTGTTCTTAGAAAAATCGGAGGGATCGCTGATTAAAATTTTTGATTTTTCGTTTGAAACTTATAAGTGGAATTATTTGGAGTCTGAAAACGCTGTGCATAAATGTGCTTCACTTGTTCTGTGAGTAAAAATGTTCTCAAAATTTTGACTTAAAAAATTTTTTGGGGGGATTGACTTTCTCAAAGTTTGTCTGGGTGGACAAAATTTTATGTTTGGTCGAAATCACTTACATCTTCAAATCGGCCTGAAGTATATATGAAAATTTATGCAATAAATAATTATTCCAATGTTACATTTCATTTTTTAAAACACATGAAATTAATTTGTAGGCTACAGTTAAAACAAAAAAATTTATTCAACTGAATTTAATGAAAAATATTTTTTAAATGAATGAATATTTAAAATAGACAAAGCAGTGTAGAAACAAAAGAATTATTACACTTGAATATGAACTTTAATAGGTGATTCTCTAGCTGTTTTATTCTTATTAATTATAATTCCAAAATAACTGAATATTTATAAATTTCTTGCTTCTATTTTAAGTGTTCTAAATATTTTGGGACCCCAATTTGTAAGTATCACAATGGAGGAAATAAATTAAAAGTAACAATTTAATTTTTTAATATTAAATCTTTAATTTTAAAATACAGAAATTTGCTATAATTCTTATCAATGGAGGAGAAGAACACCTTGAATTCAAAACAAAGGTGTCATCCTCATCATTTAACTTGGCTAAGAAATTACTAAGTCCATCACCAATAGTTTGCGTGTTGCTTTAGAGTGGGATGTTAATCCAATGAAATAAAAATCTGACAATCATCATCTGAAGTTATCTAGTTTTTTTATTTTAAAATTCAGTTTTATTTTATTTAATGATAGATATTATAAAAGTATTATGTTTCTTTCCCATTTTCCTTTTTAGTATATGGAGTGTCTTCAACGGTACTCAATCCTTAAAAGTAAAATCATTCAAGAGGTGGCGAGCAGTCCTTTTAGTCTTGAAGCAATCAAAGAACACTATGCTGCTGATATAAATTCAAAACGTGCTCTCAGCAGGGCCAAATCTCTTGATGCTCTTTTATATCTATTAGAAGAAAGAGACATTTTGAACTGCAGTAAGGTTTCATGTCTTGTTAAATTAAGTAAACTGCTTCCACATACTAATATAGGAAAGCTGGTTCATTATTACCAGAAACTTTATTTAGAAGGTACAGATAATGATTCATGCCTTTGCGGACTTGAATATCCATATCAACTTGAAGTTTCTGCTTTGAGAGAGCAAGAACAAAATCAGTCTCCTTCTATATCAAATAGTAACCAGATAGACACTGGTGAGTATATATAAAATGTTTTATTTCACAATTATATATTTAGCTTTTAATAACACAATTGTCACAAATGTTATTTTTTAATGGCTTATGTTTTCTTTCATTTATGAGTAAATGTCTTTTATAATTCATTCAATTAAAACAAATTCTTTTAACAACAACATAAAAAAAGCCCCAGAAAACAATTTTTTTCTAATGTTTTATGCTCGGGAGTTATTTGTTACTTACAGTTTTTATATTCACTTGTATTTAAGTAAAGTTATGCAGAATAGTCTTTGCATTTTAACTATCTTGTTTGTCAGTATGTCTTGTTTATTTCGTTATTTGTGTTAGCTATTAATTATAAAATGATTTGAATACTGTCAGTTTTTGCAAACAGTAATATCCCTCTCCCAAGTGAAAAAATTATTACATAAAGAAAACTCAATTGTGTATTGTCAAATAATAATTTTATCATTTTTAAAATAGCTGGTCTTTCTTTAAATTTTGTACCAGGGTCTATTTGAGATTCAGAATGAAATCTCTCTCTTCTCTAAATGTGAAAATGTTGATTTTGTTTTGCAATGAAACTTGTGTACACTTTAGTACTTATCCATTGGTCCAGTACTTGTCAAAAAATAAATGCATGTGTTTCAAAAGTAAGAGTATTGGAGCATGAGTATTTGGAGGTTTATTCGATGAAACTGATGATTAATTTTTTATTGTCATTCCTGATCACTGTACTAAGGTCTTGATTAATAAAGTTCAGAAAAATAGATGCAGATTGTTCAAAAGCATGCAGGATAGATGAATTGAAAGATTTCTATTTCATAGGGTGTGTTGTAACTTTTCACTGTCAACAACAGTTGCAATTTCATAAATCCTGATGCTAGATGTTTTACCAAATGGCGGGTGGCTTTTGGGCAATGCTAA
This sequence comes from Trichonephila clavipes, assembly GCA_019973935.1. NCBI lineage: Eukaryota > Metazoa > Arthropoda > Arachnida > Araneae > Nephilidae > Trichonephila > Trichonephila clavipes. Next base: position 531,292 of record BMAU01020065.1, read on the forward strand.
TAGCATAATAAATACTAGCAAGGCATCATTAAGAAACCTTAACAGAATCTATGCAGTCTTGCTTATCCTAAAACCCATTGTCTTAGCGATTCTAGAAGCTGCTTATACAATTTTATTCCACCTCTAAAGACAAAGTTTTAGGTTTTTTTTATTAATGTCTAGGCTTCATAAAATTACTGAATTGAAAAATATTTTTAAATTCATTATTGTTTTTTTTTTCTGTACTTATGTATTATTACAACCGTATTGGTGACATTTAAAATGAAGTACATGGTTGCCAATTCAGCATGCATGACCTTTACGAAATCGAAGTTGCCAAATTTGTGAGTTGGCTGGTATTGTTGCAATAGTTAATAAGAGTACCTTGTTTTCTTATTTTGATTTTGAAATTGCCAAATTTCACATTCTTAATCTTGGTAATGAGCTATACAGCACTAAAGGAAAAGCACACACACACACATATATATATATATAATAAATATCAAATAAAATTATATATATATATATAATTTTATTTGAGGCTTGAAAAATATTTTTAAAATACTTGTTTCTTCATCTTTCAAAGATGCTTAAAGAAGAGAAAAGTTGTGATGTATAAAAGTATTGAATGTGTATATTTATAAACAGCTAGATCTACAAAATTTATTAAAAAAAAAAAAAAAAATTGGTGTATTTTCAAGGAAATCATTTATCTTAAGTACATTTTGTATCAGCTTTAGAATAATAAATTAGTAAATTTTCGTTAGAAAGTATAAACTTTATTTTCTTAACCTTTCTAGATAGATAAAGTGTGTTTTCATATTTCATAAATTTTCTTTTATGTTGAGAACATTTTATTTTTAAATATTTGTAAATCCAATAGAGATTTATCATAAATTCTTAAAAATAATAGACATACTATTTTATATTCAAATTGGTAGAAATAAATTGGAGCTTAAATTTTTTGTTCAAAAAATTGAGAGAAATTTTTTATATGTTCAAGGTTTTTTTTTATGTTCAAGGTAATTTATAAGAACTAAATATTATATTTAGATATATATATATATATATTATTTAATGAATGATTTTTTTTATAAAATATCATTTGAGTTTATGAATTAGTAGTAAGATTGTTTTTCTCATTGTCGTCTGTATAAAAGTCACACCCAATTATCAATTTAATAATTTTTAGTTATGTTTTGCAATGGCTAACCAATTTGAAACTGGATAGGAATCTTTGATGTCCAAAATCACGGAATATAGTATTTTGACTTAGACAAATTTAGTATTATTAGATATTTTTGGTTTTGTTTCTGTACTTTCTTATGTTTGTTTTAAAAATCATGGTAAAAAAAAAAAAATTGCAAAACAATTTTTTTTAAAAGAAATGAAATAATGTAAAGGGGTTAATTTAAATTTTTAGTAAGACATTTTAAAGTGGTAATATCTTTTTTGGTATCTTTTTTAAAAATTACTTTAAAATAAGGAAAAAAATGGTAATCATTTTTATTTAGATTACTTCCTGGAACTTTTATTATAAAAGCAATATCATCAGTTTGAATTAAATTGTTTAAAATTAGTACATTGCATTGTTTATTAGAACCAAATAGAGAAAAATAGCATTTATGTTATCTCTTTAAATAATAAATGTTTTAAACAAATGTAAACTGATTTAATTGAACAGTGATGTAATTTTTTAAAATATGTACAGAATTCTTTTAGGAATCGAGTTTCATCATATACAATCTATAAGAATTTAATGAAGAAATGTTTTCTTATATCGCACGTTTGTGTATATTTATAAAATATATTTACTTATTAATTTTTTTCCCCATTTAGATTTGAATGAAGCTTTTAAAAACATATCATTAAGGATTGGAAAACAATGGCCAGTATTAGCAAGGGAGTTGGACATTGAAGAATGTTACATTGATCATTTCATTTCCAAGTATCCTAATGATAAAGTTCAACAAGCTTACCAAGCATTGTTGTTGTGGCAAAAGAAAGAGAAAGAAAATGCGACAATTCCTTTATTAGATAAAGCACTTAATGCTAGACATTGCGAACGAAAAGGAATAAGCTCTAATATTCGCCAGCGTTGTATTCTCTTGTCAGATCAAGATTTTAATATTTGAGATAATGATTTATAATCTGATATGTTAAAAGTGTGAAACATAATATGCAATGACCTTAACAATATTCAAATTATTTTCTACACTTAATAAATATGAGCTCTTAAAATTAATATATATTGTTTATAAATATTTTATTTTTTTAAAATTAGAAGTAGATCCTAAAAGGCAATTTTAAATAATCTGTGCTTCAAAGGAAAATTATAAATATGTATATGTGTATATTGTAAAATATATGAATATAAAACAGTTTTATTATTTAAGAATTGGTATTCTTTTTGAACAGAATGATGTTTTTTTAATATGGGTCTGATATTAAATAGTGTGCACTTGTGTATTATAACAAACATTGGTGAAAACTGATAGTTAAAAAAATGTGGCAAAATTTGGTTCTTAATGTCTGTACTTCATAGCAACCAAACAGTAATTTCAAACTGTGTTTAAAAAAAACTGTACGCTTATTTTCATTCATGATCATTTTTATGTTTTTATGTATTGTTTTAATTTTGTGTATTTTTATTTTCATCTAATTTTCTAAAAATTGAATTATGTGATTTGCCAACACAACTGCAACTGTATTGCCTTAAGAATACAATATATTAACTCAAATGTGGAAATTTTCAGATTTGCATCATGACATTATATTTTGAGGAATAGATATTTTTGAATTGCTTGTAAAAAATTTAATTAAAACATATGGAGTTAGAAATGGCATTTCATTTAAAAACAATTATATGCTACTAGCCACAGCTGTATGATTTATATATGATATATAGATTGCTCATAAATCTATTGCTTTTATATTTTATCCTGAAAAAGAAACTAACCCAGCTTAAAAACTTATAATTTTTTAATTTTTAAAAATATTCAAAGCTTAAAATATAAATGTACAAACATGTATACATGTAATGAATTAAGTTTTTACTTGTCATTAATCTCCAAAGAAAAAGTCACCAAACTTCACCAAGGTAGTTATAAAAATACATAGGTATCAATATTAGATTAATTTTTTAATTCTATGTTTATTAATGCCTTTTTTACAATGTATTAATCTTATTCTTATAATTGTATTTGTGTGTGAAATTATCATGTGAAATAGATTGCATGATGTTAAAATGGTGGTGGATTTTCATGATGCAGAAAATTGACAGCATCCATCTCATATGATTATATGGTATGTTAAAGATCCATAGAATGCTTATTTGGATTGAGTGCTCTCAGCCAAATTAAATTCCTAGTACAATTTTGCATCATCAGAGATCAGGTGTTTTCCCTCTGGGGAGGAAATTGGGTGTCAAAATTACATCGCGGAAATTAGTATCCGCCTGTATGGTGCCATATTAAAAATTGGTACTAACACCTGGGGAATGTTCTAGGTCTGCAATTATAAAATACCAATCCGCAGCCCCATTTAAAAAAAATTACCTTAAAATGTATTTTATTTCCATGCTTGAATTTTAAAAAAAAATATTTGGTGGAAAATTTGTGACAAAGAAACAGGTTACTAAAGTAAAAAAGGATGGATGCTGGAAGTTGCTAACTTTAGTTTCATTACTTTTCCTTTTTATAATAGTGGAAAGTGACTTCAATATAATTTTTTTTTCATTTAAATTATTTAAAGGTCTTCTCTTAAAATGAGAATCTAATATCCCATTGAACAACATTTTTGGTAACTTAAGACTTTTTTTACATGATGGGTACATGCCCAGAATAACTACCGTATTTTCCTGTATATAATCCGCGGATTATGTGTTAAAAAAGTTTCAAATTTCGTTGTGCGTATTATACGCTGCCGCGGATTATCTGAGAAAAAACATTCTCCATCAGAAAAGCGAACAATAAAGTTTTGGAAGAAATGCCGTTTATGTTTTATAAAATAAATAACGGCGCTTTCATGACTCGGATGACGTATTTCAGCTATAATTAGTTTTTGTCCAATTACATTCAAAAACGAATTCGATTCCTCGGAAGGAAAAAATAGTTATTAGTCGCTGGCGCCATTTCCAATTTTCTCTCTTGACTAGAGCTATTAAGTCCTTCGAAAGTTTTCATCAAGTTGAAGCGAAAGTGTTAAGTTACACTACAAACTTAAAAGGCTACCAAAATCGGGAAGCTGCAAGGTTTTTCAACGTTGACGAATTGAATATTCGTTTGTGGAGAAAAAACAAGACAAACTTCGAAAATTGTGATTGACGTTAAAGTGCCGATCATTTTGGTAAACCTCACTGGCCAGAATTAGAGGAAGAAATAAATAAAAGGATTTTAAAAGAAAGAGACAGTGGGGAAGCAGTCTTGATCTAAATTTTTTTGCTGTTAACTTGCTAAATTAAAAAAAAGAAAGATTTTTTCTGCATGGAATGTTTTGTTTAACAACTCAAAACATAGATGGCAGTAGCAAAGAATTTTTTTGTTTTATTGAGATTATCGTAAAAAATATCATACATATTTGAAAAGACATTTCGTAATAAATTTTTTTCCTGTACAATTTCTTACTTCTATTTTCAATTATATTGTGTATTTTTTGTCTTTATGACATTCATTATCGGCAGTTTATATTTTGGATTATTCGGCCTAAAAACTGCCGCGGATTATACGCCGCTGCGGATTATACAATGTTTTTTTTTTTTTACTCGAAAAAAAGGCTTTGCGGATAATACGCCGCTGCGGATTATATACAGGAAAATACGGTATGTAAAAATAAAACTGTCTAAAAAGATGATGCAATTTGTATAGTAGAAAGGAAGATTCTCATTCCATGTTATCAAAAACTATGTAAAATGAAATAAAGAAATCTTATTGAATTAAAGAATTGTATAAAGTAAAGAAAAATAAGTACTTACATATTATTTCTACCGTTTGGTGACATAATATGAAACAAAGCAAATGGTTGCCAATTCATCACGTACAATTCATGCTGAATCGGGATTGCCAACTTGGCAAGTTATCTTGAATATAGGCATTTTTACGATAATATGTAAGAACTGAAAAATAATTTATTCAGGTTTTTTTAAATATGCATATTTATAATTATGTAGTTGAAAAAGTATCAAAACTTTTAATTAAAAACACTAGTAATAATAATAATTATTTGTTACTACCTGTTAATAATCAGCATATTTGTTTACTATGAAATGAATCAAAATCAATGTCCTCACATGAAAGATCTAACATATCTGTCATGCTTGAAGATATCTCATCAGTGAAGATTTTGATCAGATATTTTAAGAGAATGAACCCCCTTTCAAATTATTCTGTAATAGTGATTTTTTTAATCAAAATAACTACCTTTTTTATTAGTTTTGGTTTTGCATGTTTTTAAGATGATTCTTGGTTCAGATATTGTAGGAGTTTTAAAACATGTTCTGTGTTTGGATTAGTGTTTAAAAATGATCAAACTTAACAGTTAATTGTTGAGTTTCATCCTATTCTTTTCATGTAACAACCAGGAATTCTAAATAGTTTTAGAATAAATCAGCTGTGTAAAAAATGAAAGTATATTTTATCTTAGACCATGCTATTTCAATACATGCAAAAGAAGATTAAAAAAAGGATGGGGGTTTAAGTTTCATCTGAATCTAAAACATGTAGTCAATAATGATTTGTGATAAAATAATTTTACAATTCATAATAAAGATTTGCCGAGAATCTTTCTTTTAATCAAGATTATAATCATAAAAAATATTAACAAACATTACAGTTGTGTTCTTCAAGTAATTTATTGTATTTTTCTAGTAACTAAATGGGCTATTGTAGAGTTGGAGAGATGTAAGCTTTATGACTAATGAGCTTTTTGAGCTCATAACTTGATTCCTTCAAAGATCTTTGCATAAAATTCTTTGAAGGTACAATATATGAAAATAGGAAATCTCACTGACTTTCATGTAGTAAAAGAAAGCAGGTGTAATGCTTTAATAATAATGCATAGAATAATGAAATAGGACCTCAGTTCTATTTTGTCTGTTTACAGAATTCTGTGTTATAGTTAAAAAGAGCAGATGGAGGCATTCGTATTGCGACGCTAGAAATGAAATTCTTTGATTAAAGCTTGATAAGTGATATATCAATTCAGGTTTTCATCATGTGGCAGCCTTAGCATAGTGGCTATGGTCATGAACTCATGTCCAAAGTTTCTCAGGTTCGAGTCTAGGTGCCACTGAAGATCTGCTGTGTTGAAGGGGCAAATGCAGGCTAAATATGTCAAGGTTGAATGTAGAGGATGGTCATTGTTGCTGTAGATCAGTGTTGGCATGGTGTGGTAGTTAGTCATTTGACTGAGACTCAAAATTACAAGGTCCGTTGCCAATAGTCCTCGTGTTTCTTTGTAGTATAATGTGATTATTACTCTTTCTCTCTCAGGTTTTTATCCTTATCATGTGATCATTGATTTGAAATGACTATATGTATACTGGGAAGCCCAGTGGCTGAGTGGTTAGTGCATCGCACTTCCACACCCTAGGTCCAAGGTTCAAACCCTGGGCTGGGCAAGGTCGACTCAGCCTTTCATCCCTTTTGTGGGCTGATAAATGAGTACCAAGCTTGCTTGGGAACTTAACACGAGGTTTCGCGTCATATTGACCACCTGACCGGAACATCTGCTCATGCACCTCAGGGCCCAAGGTCGCGTATACTGAGTTGGACTCATTAGGCTTTGGCCTTCATGGGCTGTTGCACCACTGAATTAAGTTTAAGTTATATATGCTGAATAACCTCCAGTAACCTGTGTTGCTGTATTGTGAAATAGATTAATGAAAGCCAAGAAATCAAGCCTTTTGGATTGTGATTTAAATGTTTTAAAGTTAAAAAAATAGAAATGTGAATAACAAATATATATATAAATGGAGACTACACTAGCTTAATTTGACATATTATTTGAAATTTATATCAATTCTCAAAGATAGAAAATATTTGATACAGTTGAGTACTTTTTTTATTTTTTAAATTCTGTTAGTGGCAATGTGTTTGATCATTTTCATTTGTCACATTATATAATACAAATCATGTTTTAGATATGTTGTTAGCTGTTAATATGAGGAAAATTTAATTTTTATATGTGTGTGCTGTGTCACTATGTTTCAATAGCTTAAGTTGTCACATATGGGCTGTAAATTGAATCATGAGTTTAAGATTCTTGAATTTACCAATGAAATGTTTTGTGTAGAGCTGTTAATGCATGCGAAATCTTTCAAAGTTCTTACTCATAGTGTGAAAATCTGAAGAGAGAGATGCCACACACAAACAAAAGTTCAAGTGTTCTTGTCACTTAATTGTGGCTCTAAGTAATGAGACCCATCCCCATAGCCTTCACATTGTTTCTTTAATGTGACATTGATGAACAATTAATCAAGCCTCTAAAGATATTGCATGAAATAGTAATTGTAAACTTTTAAATTCTGCAATGATTGGGGTGTGAACTTAATTAAAGTATTATTGATGAATTAATTGTTTTAATGCCAGTAGTATATTGTGTTTCTGTAATTTATGCCTTTATACAGATAGAGTCATTCTTGAGGTAATTAATTGCAAAAACAAATTAACTTATGTAAGGAAATAATAGCATTTTTAGTAAAATTATGTGTATTCATGAAATTTTCCTATGAGACATTTTAATCTTAATTTTTTTCTCTTTCAAACATAAAAAAAACAACTTTTTACAAGCTCTTGAAAATTTTTCAGAAGCCTGTTTTTTTTTAACCGTTTTATACAGATGCTATTGTTTGAGAATTTAAAAGAATCAAGTAGTTGGACTTGCTAAAATGTACTTTGCTATATATCATTACTGAAACATATTCCTGGTGTTGAATTTTCTATATGGGTCCAAGTAAACTGTAGAAATGTTTAATGGAATAAGCATTAAAATTTTTTCCGTATAAAAGTATTGATAATAAAGCAAAGGCTACAGTATATTGGATACAAATAAAATAAGCAGTTAATCTGGCTTACTCCAATTTGAACTCTCAAAGATATTGAAACACAGTAGTTAAAGTATTAGGTTTTGTGACTGGTGATGGTTACAACCTTGTGACCTGCATGTCATGAGTTCCAGGCCTTGTATCACTAAAGACCCGCTGTGTAGAGGAGTTGATGTATGTTTAATCTGTCGAGACTCAATGTCCTCTTGTTGGTGTGTTGTGGTAGTTTGGAGAGGGGTTCTAACTCAAGTGTTGTCCTTGTCACTTGACCATGTGGCCGCGGTAGCCGAGTGGTATAGGTATCTGATCATGGCTGCCTTAGTCACGAGTTCGAGCCCAGTACCACTAAAGACCCACTGTGTAGGGCAATGATGTACACTAAGTCTGTCGAGAGCTGAAACATCCTCCTGTTGGTGTGGTAGTTAGGAGAGGGGGGTGCCAGCTCAGGTGTCGTCCATGTCACTTGACCATGGTTCAAAATTACATAACTGTCGCCAAAAGCCCTCGTGTAGCTGAACAGTGCAACGTTAATCACTCACTGTCACTTGACCATCGTTCAAAATTACGAGGTCTGTCACCAATAGCCCTCATGTTGCTGAATGGTGCAATGTTAATAAACACTCACACATTTTTGACCAGTGATATTCAAACTGAGTCTCGGATTAATATTATTTTACTCAAGATCCAACAAGCTGAATAATAATCTCCTGCGAATAAAATAATTATGAATAATTTTACAAATTGAGCCTGAAAAAGTCTGTGTGTGGAATGAAAGTAGTATTAACAAGGTAGCAGCTTAACGATCTCATAACGTGATTATTTTTCAAAAAGATGAGGTATGTCTTCCATAATCCTTGTATACTTTTGAGGTGACATTAATTCAAATTAAAAAATAAATTTTTTAACTAAAATCATATTACATTGCAAAAATTGGATTTTTTTTAGCTGCGTAATGAATTGGAATTCAGAAAAAAATTTCTTTTATTATCTTTTCAGTTTGCTTAATAATTGATGACGAGCTGTTAAGCATTCATGTTAAATCTTTAATTTTTTTTGTTTATTACTTTGATATATGGATAATTATTTTATCTTTATACTGAATCATTAATTTATATTAAAAATTATATTTTCTTTGCATACTTAACAGTACCAATTTTTCAAGTTAAAAATACATTCTTCAAAGATTATATATGCCAATCAACCAACTATTGTTCAGTGATCATTATACATCACATACAGGTGTATAAGATAAAGTATATAATTCTGTCGTTTCAAAGATTATTAAGATATGTTTGTGTTTCATACAGTCATTATTAAAGGATTTAATTTTATTAAAAATATTAGGTTTATGTTCTCAGTTTAAGATGTTACAAATTCTTGTCTGTTCTGTTGAACTCAGTTTTATTAATGTTTTAAATATTTATACTTATTTATAATTTATCTTTAATGTAAATTGGAATGATATGCATAATAAATATGTAATTTATTGAGAAAGAAGGGAAAAAATTGGAATTTTTGTGTACTAAGTATTTTATTTTGAAATAAATCTGAAATTTTAAAATTTGATTTTTTTTAACAAATTATAATGATAATTGTGACTGATTTATTATAGGGACCATGAAGCCAGACATGGCTATATGTAGAAAATATACCAAATTCAGTTTTTTTGTTTTTTAGTGAATGTTTCTTAATGGATTATATTGTTAATGTTTGTAACAGCGACAACTGAAGAAAATAGTCGTATACCATGATCCCTGTTGCTGATAAGTGCTCAATATGCTTTAAATAGGAAAATAATAGTGTCACTATATTTTTGTGATCCAATTAAGTAACATTAAGTTAAAAATTATTGAAAAAAGGTTTTCATTTTGTGAGTTTTATTTAAAATTACAATTTCTCAAATAAAAAATGTTGCAATATGATTTTTCTGTAAAATAATTACAAACTAATGTAAAGTTATTTTTGAGATATTACTTATTGATAGTAATAAATGCATGTTATGAATTAAATATAAATGAATATTCTGTCTTTTTTATTGGCAAATATAACTTTGATGACTTACTAAATATTTAATAATAAAAGTATTTTATTACAATTGTATGATAATATTAATTTGTCTTTGTACTTACTTTACTCTGTCCACTTTTTCTTATTGTAATTATTAATGCAATTCTGATGCATCGGAAGTCGAATTTTTTTTGTTTTACATAATTTCATTTGTGAAAGTATTACGTTTGTCATCGGTAATTTGATGATGTAATAAGCTTGATGTGAAAAATGAATTCAATTGAATTTAAAGATATGAATGATTTAAATTATTAGGGTATTTGTGTAAAATTGTGAAAAACTGATATGACATTATAATTGATAAATTTTATTTCATTAATGCTTATTTTTGTATATATAAAGTGAGAAAAGGATTTTTCTTATTAAAAGTCTATTTTTTTTTCTTCTTATTTTCTCAATACTTTTTGTTCTGTAAATACATATATGCTTTCTGTAATTTGTCATGTTCACTCTATATATTTCTTTAAATGGTCTCTTTTTATCTTGTTGGATGAATATTTCATTTGTGCAGTTCATGTCTTTCATTGAAGGTTTAGTTTTCAAACATTTTTAAGACTTGTTATCTGTATTTAAGTAAAATAGCTAATAAAAATAACAATATTTAAAACAACATTACATTGAAAGATTAGATTAAATGCTAGTATAATTATTGATTTGTATAATTAAGTAATTTTGCGATCTTTTTTCGAATTTCTTTTGCGATTTGTTTTATTTAAAATATATTTACAATGTGTAAACCCCCTTCTTCAATGTGTTTTTATGCTCAATATCTTTTTTTATTATGCTTTTAATCTTTTAATAAAGATGTTCATATTTTTTATTATTACTCATAAATATTCAAATGAAGCAATTTAATTTTCTTGTAAAACAGTATAATGTGGTTTTTTAATTACAATTTTTTTTGCTTCATTGGTTCAAAAATTTCAACTTCCTAAAACTGTCTCTTTAAAACTGTCATTTCACTAAAAATATAGACATTTCAAATGAAAAAAAGAATGACCTTTTAACTCAAATTTATGGTAGTTTTCGGCCAAAAATCATCATAATTACTATAACTCTTTGCGTTAAGTGCACAACTCAAATCACCACACATTTGTGTAATATTTTGAAACTTGCCTTTAATTAACTAAATGATAGTATTTTCATATAAATTTTCGATATAGTTAACTGCGAATATTGCTTCCGTAATTGTGTTTTTGTGACACAGTAATATGCTAACTTTGTGAGAGTGATTTCCCCTTCTCTCTTGCGTGCCTAGATGTGTGTGAGGAAGGGAAGGGATACCAGACATATTTAAAATCAACTTATTTATTGATCAACCAAATTATCAACTCTGATTCACTAAAATTCATGAAGAGAATGTTTCAATATGAACAATACAAGTGGAACAATAGCGAGATGCACGAATTATACGAAAACTGAATATCGACCACTTTAATTTAGGATCAATTCAATTACCTCACTTAGCTTAATGTTGCTCTAGGTTTAGTGATCAATCGTCACTTTAAATCATCGTCTATTTAATATTTGAAATATTCAATAATTTGTAGTGATACCTGATTAGTAGACATCTCACCTGACTCTTGGCTTTCTTTCTCTCCTCTTCGTGCTAGCTATAAAACCCTGACTATATATAGTAGATTTAATTTGAAAATATCACGGTTTCTTCTTCAAAAGGGTTGGTTGTGAATAAACACGAATGATAGCCCAAAGATTTCCCAAGAGGATTAGTGGAAGATGCACGAATAGATCCGTCACAACTTGAACTTAAAAAAATGTAAAAAGTCACTTATATTATTATCTCTCATACTCATCCATTTATAAATTCACTATTGCTATTCTCGGTGAAGTACTCCAATTATATTTCATTTACTCAATGTTGTTAGCAATCTCCTATTTCTAGTACAACGGTTATTTAAATTAGGCCTGTTATGCATCCTCAGAATTTAACTAATAAGGACTAGGACCTCTTTAGTTTCCAGTGGCAAAGATCGATTTCATGATAGGCGATGCTTATTGTTTTTTTACTAGGTTTGGAATTTTAATTCATTGAAGACCCATTCTGTGAATTATGAACCTGGTTCATATTAAACGGTACTAAACCTCTTAATTCCATTTGTATTTGTATAGAAAAAACGTTAGTGGTTTTGTAGAATTCACTCAGGTTTGTAGTCCTTATCTTCACTGACCTCACTTATTGTGTAGTTCTCGTACTATTTTTATTTAATCTTTTGAAAAATGCGATTTTTTCGAGTAACATATCTCTTTTACACATTCCAAGCGGGTCTATATATTTAAACTCAAATATATATAGATAATACATGTCTCATTATTTCTATTGTCTGGGACATTTCATCGATTTTATGTACACGTCCTGTATCATCTATGTAAAAGTATGATGCTAGTGCCGACGGACGGACACGATACGGGAAAATCTTTGCAATATCGTTGTGATGTCACAAAGATGTTCCATGTTTTCTCTCTTCAGCATGACTTCTCGTACATAGCGATCAACATTCGGCGATGGTAAACGGATTTCTTTCTCTTCATGTGTAGAATCACTTGATGATGCATCGGTATTCATTGTTGTTGTCCACTGTTGATGATCCCACCTGATACGCTCCTTCTGTCTACATATTTCTTAACGGTGGTGTTCTCGTAGTGAGTATACACCAACATAATTTTATCACAGAAAAGCAATTCTGGCAGATGGCACGAATGTCGATAACTTTGCAGGAAATTCATGTCCACCCTCTTTGCACGTATAGAACAAGATTTTTTTTTTCATTTTTGAGGTATGATTTCCAACATACGAGTACTTTCGCCCAGCATATCAACCTTCGGTGACATTTTTGTACCAGAAGATAATACACAAATTATGGCTACTGCTCCGCTTTGAGATGTCCAGTTGTTCAATTATGATCGTATTCAAATATTGTCTTGCAGACATTCTCTCTCTCTCTGCATTAAATATCCACTCTTTATGAAATTTACGCATTATCTTCAGAATAGTGGCGCTCACAAGGGTTGTGTTTTGGGATTCAAACCCTCCCATAGATCGACATATTTTTTTGTTTTCAGCATATAGATTGCACCTCGGTGCTTCTGTGTTTAGCCTCTCTCTTTATAGAAAAGTCTTATCTGCGTCACTGCTTCAGGAAATACCCAAACATGCTTTTCCTTTAACAATTTAGTACTTGAAATTTAGAATAAACTTACATTTTATGTGTATCTGTCTTTTATTTAAAAAACAGATATTTCCCTGAACATGCTATATGGTTATTTTTCCCCTCCACTATTTCTTCATTATCTGAAACGTAGCCTCTTAGTACCATTTTTTTTTTCATTCAAGTTCAGATTAAAAGGCATAGGAACTTGGATTTGATGTGAAGCTTTAACAATCAATTGGTTTTGCCGAAATTCAATACTTTTATATACCAATTGTTTCCCTACCTGAACAATAATACGAGGTGTGTAAATTAAATAAGGAGACTGATATTTTTCACTTGTTTATTCCAATAAACTTACAATTCAACATTGTCTCCTTCAGAGTAACTGCATTCTGAAGCCACACAGCGCTGTAGACGTTTCTTCCACTCCTCGTAGCATTGATGGAACTCGGATATTGGAATAGCCTTCAGCTGGTCCGTTACAACCGTTTGAATGTTTTCCAGTGTCCGAAAATGATGTCCCTTGAGGTGATTCTTCAATTTCGGATAGAGGAAAAAGTCACAAGGACTCAAAGTCGGACGAATAAGGGGGCTGAGGAGCAACAGGAATGTTCTTACTGGCCAAGAAACGGTTCACTTGAGAGGTTTTTCGGAACCATTTTGGCGCAGATCTTTCTCATCTTCTATCATTGGTCAAAATCTGATGAACGGTGGTGTGATTCAAATTCAACTCTTCCTCAATCATTCTGACTGTCAAGCGACGATCTGAACGCCCAAGATCCCGGACTCAAACGACATTTTCAGCGGTTTTTGAAACTGAGGGCCTTCCTCTGCGAAGTTCATCTTCAATTGACTCTCTTCCACGCCTTAAACCACCGAAAAACTTGGGCCCTTGACAAAACACTGTCTCCGTAGGCTTGCTGAAGTTTTCAAATGTTTCCGTTGCGTTGTGTCCATGTCTGAAGCAAAACTTGATAGCACATCGTTACTCGAAATTATTGTCACTCATTTCAGAACACACAAGAAAAACCTGTTTCACTAAACAAATCACTACAGACAATTAACTTGACTCAACGACTTCAAACTCATACTGATGACGCATCACATGTTTACCTACCTCCCCTCCATGTTCCACTTCCCCAGTGTTGCCAGATCAAACACTACGCTACCAGTCTCATTACTTAATTTACATATCTCATATCTGTTGTATCGGAGGCTGTGAAATGATCACAACATGAATTAATCCTAAAATAATATTTAGTTAGCTAACAGTGTAAATAATAAGTGAGACAACACAAAAACTATTAGTCTTAAGTCAATATTGTATGTAATATTGAATAATATACACGTAACAATAATATTTCAACATGCTAAATACCTAAACACGCGTACATTATTAACACATTCTTCCACCTTTATAAGGTGGTAGTTTTATTAATATTTACATCCTTTAAAATTAAGTAAGTGTAATTGATAAATACGTAAAGTTAAAAAACACATTTATCAATTAAACTGAAGCACATTTATATTATAAAAAACAAATGTTAAAAGTTATTAAAGATCCAGCCTTTTTCGGATAGAAGGTTCTTCCACAGCGAGTTCTCAGACGATTTTCAGGAACAAATTCTAGAGTAAGGTCAATTTTCGGGTTTTCATTAAGACGCTTGAAATTTCTAGTTATTGGTTCTGTTCGTATTAATTGGGACAAATGATAAAAAACGATTTTTTCTAAACCCCTATATATTTTTATAAACCCTTAATCATTACATACCTTAAGTAGACAGAAAAATCTCTATATTAGTACGAAGTATGTCCTCTTACAGCAGAAGTGACTTTTTCAACTCGTCTTACTAGTGCAGTGCTCATGCTCTAATCTTCATCATCACGGAAAAGTACTTTTTATCATTTGTTCTGTTGTCGTGCAACTCATCTTAGCTGAACGATTCTTGAGAATATGTCGTAAATTCTCAATAGGATTTAGTCCAATTAACTTTTATTTCGTTTTCCCGCATAAAAGTCTGGACCAATATCGAATTGGGACAAAAAGCCAAACCATGTTGAAATGTTCCGTCAAATGTTTCCGTAGATGAACAATTCTACTGTGTATTGTTTTTATGTATTTGACAGAATTCATCATGCCTTAAAAAGGAACTCAGCTTCCAGTGTCATTTGTTGCGAAAAAACCCCAAAGCATCTGGTTAGAAGGGTGTTTTACAGTCTGTTGGATATGATCTTGCAGCAGAATTTCAACTCCATGTCGTCTGACTACATTGATTTGTATCCCTTCCCAAATAAATGCGTTTCATCATTAAAAATCACCTTATTCTAGTCGTTAACAGCCCTTGATCGGTATTTTTGGCCTATGCTAAACATTTTTTCTGAGTTAGAAATTGCTTTTTCTTCGGTCTTGATGCCTTACAGCTAAGTTCCAAAACCCTTTTCTATACAGGTGAGGTACTCCCTTCAACACCATAATCCAGCGATACTCAACCCCTGGGCCGTATGTGGCCCACCGGACTTTCTGAGTGGCCGGGTCATGCCTCGTTAGGAAAATGTATTGAAAAAATGTAGCAAGAAATTCTATCAATCGAGCAATCCCAACTATTGATTTTGCTACCGATGTAGTGCTGGTAGGAATTGCGGAATAACTTTTTTTTTTCTTTTTGTAATTGCAATGGTTAGTGTTAACAAATAACAGTAGAATAGTGATTATTTTATGGGTGAAACTAATTTTCAATTAACCCTCATGCCTTCCAAATGAAAAATATCTGAAGAATATTTGCTATTTTAAGACGATTGGGATCTTGACTGTTTCGTAGATAAAAACAAACATGGATCAACAACTTGTTTAATTTGCCATGGAAATGGTATATTTAAAAATATAATTTTGCTCACACACTATACCACTAAGCATAAAACTTTCAATTTTTTTTTTTGAGAATTTCTTTCAAGACGAGATAAATTGGTTTTCTTAAAATATTTTTGCGACAGACACAAAACATTTGGGGGTGGGAGACTTGAGATCACATTGATGAAAGGAAATCGAAATTACGCTATAATAAGGTAAAAAAAATACATTAAACCTTTTTTAGTAGAATTTGATGGAGTTCAATATAATTTTAAAATGAAATCCGAAATAATTAATCTTTTGATCAATTTTTGCATCTTAAATGTCTTTGATCTTATAGTGTCTACCTCCCCTGCCCCGTTAATCCTCATGTTGCGATCCGCGTGAAATAGTTGCCATACGTATGCGGCCCGCGGGAAATAGTTGTCTTATGTATGTGGCCCGCGTAAAATAGTAGTCATGTATGCGGCCCGGCTGAAAAAACGGTTGAGTACCGCTGCCATAACCCAATAAATCCATTCGAAGGTCTGTACCTGCCTTTTTTTATTTATTTTGTCATTTTCTATTAGAATTTTATCAGTTCTTGGAGTAGTTTTCCGTTTGGGCCCACATTTTCCTTTTCTTTTTGCAGAAGATGTTCCAGAATCTCGAAATGTTCTTAAAATTCTTGAAATACTTGAGTTGCCCTCTCCAACCACCGTAGATATATCTCTCACAATTATAGAAGTGTGATCATTAAGAGCGATTATTTTAGAACACTTCCTACGAGTAATATCCATCTCTGAACAAGCAAAAGTCAAACATGTTACGAGGAAAGCAAAATTATAACCAACAGCTACCACACTGAAAGGCTCACAAGTGAACCACTAATATACTAAAATCAATCAAACGAATAAATTATAGTCAAAGTAGATACACCGCATTACTTCTGATTAGATATAACCAGTTTGAGGTGGTTCGCGACATAACTGGTAATCCCATATCAACTCAGACAAGAAAAAATGTTTGTCCCAATTAATTCGAACATTATAGCACTTCATTGGATCCTTTTGATATGGAATAGATTTCTAATGGATACATATTTTTTACTGTATCTATTCGTTGTTTTCACACACCTGAACCAAGTGGTTGATATTTTCTTTCTATGAAATGTTTAATTCGAACATTATAGCACTTCATTGGATCCTTTTGATATGGAATGGATTTCTAATGGATACATATTTTTTACTGTATCTATTCGTTGTTTTCACACACCTGAACCAAGTGGTTGATATTGTCTTTCTCTGAAATGTTTCAATAATTTCTGTGAGAAGCCACTTCTCAGTATCTTTTTGTTATTACTACAGATAAATACAATTTCTCTAATCTCGTCTTTTTTATAATTCTATTGTATTTGCAACAGTTTAAGGTATTCTTGTTTGAAACGCATCCTTAATTTCTCTATTGGACATAATTTAACTTCTTCACCAACTAATACCGTATATTTCCTAATGTAAGTCAATCCATGTACAAGCCGATAGTGTTTTTTCTTCAAAAATATTATCAAACGGTGGAATGTTTTCGAATCAAATTTCTATGAAGTAAAAACTCCAGACACACCAACGACGATAGTTATACTTCTCATAACCTTCTCTGAAGCTAACGTGTCTTTCCGTTCATTTGTTGTTTTGTACACTGTCTTTGCTATTCAGACATTCTGTGCCATTTTTTTCTTTTTTTTTGTCTGTTTGGAAATCCGTAAAATCCATTCTTAGTGGAACTCTATTCAACTATAAAGAAACGTGCTCAACAAATTTCAAGTAAATGGGTTAAATTCAAAAACAGGAATTTTTCTATAACACGCCTTAATCCTTCGCAACCCCACCCCTTAGGGGGTCCGTTTTCGCAAAAATCTTTGTAAAAGGAACTTTATTCCATGAACGGAACGTACCTTCTAATTTTCAAGCAGGTGGGTCTATTAGTTGAAAAGCGGAAATATTTATCTATCACGCCCCTTAATCCCCCTCAGTGACTCGTGGGGATCAATTTCCCCCAAAACTATTTTGTAGCGGATCTCTACACCATGAAAGGAATCCACTTATACCAAATTTGTGAGATTCAGTGAGTGAGTGAGTTGCTTTTCTCCTTTACTTGAAATTTGGTATAGGTAGGTTCCCTTCATGGAGTAGACGTCAGCTAAGAACGGATTTTGCAAAGTTTGAACCCCAAGGGACGTTACGGGTGTTTAAGGGGCATTATAGATAATTACTTCCATTACTAAACTATTAGATGTACAGTCGTGAAACTTGGTACACAGATTTCTTTCATAAAGTAGAGATTCCCTACATAATGATTTTTACGAAAATCGACCTCCAAGGGACGTTGTGTAGAATTAAGGGGCGTTATAGGCAATTAACTCCTTTTTTAAACTATTAGACGTAAAATCTTGAAATTGATTAAGCTGTTTCCATTCATTGAGTAGAGATCCGCTATAAGATGGGTTTTGTGAAAATCGCTTCCTAAATGGCGTTGCGGGGGCTTAAGGAGCGTTATAGATAATTATTTTCGTTTTTAAACTGTTAGACGTACAGTCTTAAAATTTGGTATATAAGCGGATTCCTTTCATGGTGTAGAGATTCACTACAAAATAGGTTTGGGGGAAATTGATCCCCAAGAGTCACTAAGGGGGATTAAGGGGCGTAATGGATAAATATTTCCGCTTTTCAACTAATTGAACCACCTGCTTTAAAATTAGAAGGTATGTTCCGTTCATGGAATAAAGATCCTTTTACAAAGATTTTTGCGAAAACGGACCTACTAAGGGGTGGGGTTGCGAAGGATTAAGGCGTGTTATAGAAAAATTCCTGTTTTTGAATTTAACCCATTTACTTGAAATTTGTTGAGCACGTTTCTTTAGTTGAATAGAGTTCCACTAAGAATCGATTTTACGGAAATTAACTCCAGGGGGGAGCGGGGAGAGTTATTGGGGCGTATTGATAGACAAAATTCCCGTTTTCAAACTGCTAAGACTATAATAATAAAATCTGGTTTGCATTCTTCTTTTGTTGAATTTGAATCCGCTAAGAATGCTCTCAACGAGATATTGATGATAAAAATTCCGTTTTTGCTCTTTTAGATTTACACTTGAAATTTAACACGCATGCTTATTTTATGGAGTAGAGATCCACTGAAAGTTGCTTTGGTGGAAATCCATTTAATTATTAGGTTAAGTGAGCGCAAAAAATCTTTCTACTTCTATTTTAGGTATAAATAGAAATTAGATATTTTAATTTATATCCTTTTTTATATCAAGAGGCGAGAGTTACAGCTATAAATATATTTTTCAATACAATCGAATTCTTAATGCTGGATATCAATAATTCATATAAATGTAAACAGTATACTTTTATTCAACATCATTAAATATCCAGTGAAGCGGGTGGGTAAAGGCTAGTATACACTCAGGAACATTGAAAATAGCGACCCAAGAAGAAAGCATCGGATTGAAATGAAATTTACTACACATAATGACACGGATGATAGATTCACTTGATCTCAAAATTAAGACAATTAAACGAATACAGGGTGTGCAACGACACAAATACTGGGCCACTTCAATAGCACGTTGGGCCACCTCCAGCTGCAATACATGCCGCCACACGGTCCGGCGTTGAGTTGATTAAACACCTTATGTTGTCCAGAGGCAGATGAGCCCACAAATCTTGAACAGACAACTCTAAATCATGTAAAGAGTGACAGTATGGCATCTGCCGTTTTAGCTGATCCCACACGTGCTCTACAGGAGACAAATCGGGGGAGCGGGCCGGCCATGGAAGAGTCTGAAAATGACGTAGGAAGTCTTGAGGAACTCTTGCTGTAGGCGGACGAGCATTATCTTGCTGGAAAATTGCCCTGGGAGACCATTTAGGGAAGGTCCTACATGGGGTCGAAGAATATCATCAACGTAACGTTGGTTCGTTAAGGATCCACGAATCACAATTAAAGTGGACCGACTATCATAGGCTATGGCCCCCCAGACCATTACACCAGCTGTGCGGGCAGTGTGATGTAGAACAGTGTGTGTGGGGGGATTGTACCACTCACCAGGGCGTCTCCACACCCGTACGCGGTTATCATCTGTCACCAAAACAAACCGGGATTCATCACTAAACACAACCTTTTGCCAATCTGTGACATTCCACATTGATCTGGCTTGGCACCACTGTAGACGCAGTTGCCTATATTCCGGTGTTAAAGGAAGTGCTCGGAAAGGGCGCTTGGATTTAAAATTTGCTTCTGCAAGGTGTCTGGAAATTGTTTGTGGAACAATTGCTACGTCTACGTCTGCTCGTATCGTTGAACGAGTCACTGTGGGGTCCACAAGTGCTTGCCGCCCAATCCTTCGATCCTCTCTCCTCGTGGTCTTTCTGGTCGCTCTAGACCTGGTTTTCCGCGCGTGGGTACCTTCTCGTGTCCACTGCTCCCAATAATTTCTAACGGCACACTCCGAACGATCCACCTGTCCAGCCTGCAGTTTTCATCCCGATGATCAGGCCTCTCTCAAACTCGCTTAACTGTGAGAAATGTCTTCTAGCACGTTTACCTGGCATGTTTCGCTTACCAAAGTCTTCCTACAATCGGCGGGTAATCGTCACGTTTATGAATCTTCGAATTTGCGCTGGCTTATATAGCACCCTCTTCCTGATTGTAGCGCCACCTCGGCGTGTATGAGCATGCGTATTGGCACAAAACTTGGATCATTTGCATATCACATTACGCTGTACTTATTTGCAAAGTTTCGCGATTGTACTTAGCTTCCTTCTTGGGTCGCTATTTTCAATGTTAGTGTATATATATTTGCTTTGGAGAGAGGAGCGGAATTTTCCATTTTTTTTGTTCTGGGCGGCAAAACTGCTAGAGCCGGTCCTGAGTAAGTGAATGTGAATTTTACAAATCATTCGAAAACTCGGATTCAGACACTAATTTTGAAAGATTTCGGTGACTTTTTTTTTCTTTTAGAATATAAGTCCCATTCAGAACACCCCAATAGTTAGAATATTAAAACTGTTTGCGCATTGGTAACAAGAAGTTTTTCCTAAGCTACATTTTATCCAAGTTTATCCGATCCGTAAATGAGCCGACCCCCTTACTTTAACATTGAAAAAATTCCATCAATTCTCGTATACGCAGGAATATACGATATTTTCAGGCTGACCCCAATCGTCTATTTCATCACCAAGAATGTTCTGTAAAAACGGAAGTTTTTAATGTTTTAGTTCACCGTGAAGAGAATCTTTGGTAAGTTAGTTAATGGATGGGGCTATTCATGATGGATTCAAACTCACAAAATAATGCATGGAGTTCTTCATAATTTAATGAGGCTCAACTGAAATTGCTTCTTGAATCATCTTTCAAAATTCTAATTAAGCCCTCTTAAAACATGCTTCCATCAAGGAGCCGTAGGAAGACAGAACTTCCATTGTATGCTATGCAAATTGCATTCCAGTTCAGTTGCTTTAGAACTGGATTGACACCAAAAAAATTGGTGTTGTTCATCGGAACAAATAACTGATATTGTTTCCTCTTGGAAACGACTCGACGAAGAACTTGGAGATGAAGGCGTTACTTCTCAAATAAGCTAAAGTTTTGTAAAGAAGTCTAGATTTAGTCAAAGAGGGGTTCAGCAAAATCAACTCCAATTACTTGCAAGGTGGAAAAAATTTTCGTGCAATCTTCGGAAAAAATAAATAAAAGGGAATCATAAGAACTTTTGTTTGGTTTCTTTTGCAAACGAAGCATTGACGAATAATAGATGCTACGGTGTTTTTATTTCTTGAAATAGATGTCTTTTTCTCAGAAATGAGAGCAGTGTTCGCGTTCCAGTATGTTTATGAAGAATGTTTATATTCTAACCACCATTCCACTAATAATTGTTGTGGCTGCGTTAGCCTAGGGTCAAGTTAACGGGCTCATGGCTGGCGAGTCATGAATTCGAGCCTAGTACCGCTGAAGACCCGACGTGTAGGGGTGATGAACGTTGAATCTATCGAATCTCAAACACCCTCCCGTTGGTGTGGTGTGGAAGTTAGGAGAGGTTAGGGGTGCCATATCAGGTGTCGTACTCGTCACTTGACCATGGTTCAGAATTACGAGGATCGTTCGCCGAAAGGCCTCGAATAGCTGAGTAGTGCGACGTTAATATTCACTCACTCACTGATAGATGTCTTCTTTGCAATACAACTGGATATGTGTATTCTTCACTGTCTTTCTCATCAACAATTTATTTTAACCATAGAATTTCGTTTTTATTTACGAAGAGTTGTCGAGTCTTCAGTTTATATGTTTTAGCTTCTTCAGATAGACAGTCTTTTTTTAATGCATAGAAATAGTGTTTTCTTGGCTTGTCAAATGCTTCACGACTGTTGAAATAGAGTCTGATATAATTTCTCTTCTTGAAACGGAGTATCCAAGCTATAAAACTCTTATAATTTTAATACAACTCGAGAATCTTCAACAAAGATGAGTCGTAATTATAAGTCTGTTTCAGTAGTTTTAGTACTGATATTAGATTTTCTTGTTCATTTTCTGAAGATTCAGAAATTGGATTCGAAAATGACCTCTGTTGTATCTTCAATCAACCTTGAAGGACTCTCCTACCATCAAGAATGAAGTAAATGATAGATGGATTTTTATACTAGGGCACGTCCGACACACACACACATCTATAAATGTCCGTGAAATATACAGTTTTGTAAATTTAGTACAAAGTAACGTATATTATATTTATGCTAACAGACTTTTGAGACGACTTAGTTACATATAAATATCTGAAAAAACACCTAAGACATGGGTGGAAGAGACATCAAGAAGTATTCCTCCTAAAAATTCCTCCTCTTGATTGAATTTAAGTTTTTATGTAGGAATTCTTTCCTTTTCTGAGTAAATTTTTTATTCCTTTTTTACGAGGAAATAAAACAATATTAATTGACTAACGTTTACAATAAAAATTGTATGATGCCCTTAGCATACGTTTTGATATTCTATACCAGAGATTTCCAAACTTTTTTGCCTCATTGACCCCTTGACAGGTTTTTTGGTTTGGGGTAAGCCCCTACTTACCAAATATTAAATTTTTGCAAATTCATCAACTTAACTGTGTTTTTGACAGAAGGTACAGAGCTATTTCCTTTAAAAGATTAAAATTTTTTAACTATATTGAAGCAGTGTCTAAAACTTGAGAAAACACATGTTAATTAAATTAAAATTTAATTAATACATAAAATAACTGAGCAACAAACAAATGATTTTAGTGGGAGGGATGAATCTGGGGGGGGACGCAATAACAAATTTTCAACATTTGACTCCAGTCTTGTCAGGTTGAACCCTAAATATCTCCTCAATTAATAGTGTTCAGTCTTTTCTTCATTTTTCCTTTGTTTTAGAGATTGGCAAGTGCACTGTAACTCCTACTCAATCGTAAAAACAGTTAAAAACTTTCTCAAGATATTTCATATAATGGAATAAAAATAACTGGTATATCTTTTTAAAGCCAAAATTATTGACATCCGTTTCAAAACTTTACTTTAAGATCTTCGTTAGTGCCTATTCCTAGTACCTAATTATTGTATTCTGACTTTTTTTTTCAAAGTGACCATATGAACTCATTGCCTACTGTGATATTACTATAGTCAAAGCATTCTCAATCCTAGTTTCGTAATCTTAAAAAAGGGCATTTAAATGTTGAATGAAGGTTAAAACGTCTTTTTCCTGGTAGATTGTCTGTGACAATTGATAAACTAGGAAAACTTGCGACGGCTATTATTGTACTCCTTTAGCTTAATTCTGGCATGAAAAGTTGAAATGTGGTCTTTGTTTTAATAAAATTTATTCTGTCGCCTTGCAACTGCTAATTAATCTCATTCAATTTCGTAAATAAATCTGCTAAATAGGTAAGTTTGAATTCCACTTGATTAAATTTCCTATTAAAATTAAAGTTATACGATCTGGTTTAATGACATCCACTATTGTAGACCCCCATTTATGCTTCATGGACCCCAAATTATTTTTTCGCTGGCGTGGATCCCTTGCAGGTCGTCATAGACCCCTGGGGGTCCATATAGACCACTTTGGGAATCACTGATTCATACCTTTAAGTCTATTCAACACGCTCGAAGAATTCCGGTTGAAATTAGCGTGATTGAATGAATCTGAACTGAATTCAAGGCTGAGGGCTGAATTCAAGACTACTCAAGGTTGAATACAAGGCTTCTTAGTTTATATACGTACAGTAACACAAGCATTAACGCAAAAACTCTTAAGACGAAATATCGGTTAACACGAAATGATACAACTATCCGGAAGGACTACCATGTATTTTCATGCAATTTTTTTCTTTTAACACGAACGAAAGAATGCTTAACACGAAAAGATGAAGAAAGAGGATATTGAAACTGAGCCGACATTTAATGAAAAGCTTGAGAATGTTTCTGTATTATTGGACTGTTCTACTGTTTCATCGGAAGAACTCGTTACAATAAAAGATAATGTGTGTGTACAGCCCCAAAATTATAGCAAAGATGTATTTTGGAGTTTGTTCAAAGCTCAAAAAATATGATTGATGCAGATTCCGACTACGGAAATGAATTGAGTAATGCAACTCCTCTGCTCCCACGTCATCCAAAATGAGTAACATCATAAAAGTGAGTAGTTATTTAGATGCTCATTCCAATGGTGAAATGAGTAACAAAATGGGTGACATCAAGCAATTTGGCAATAATATAATGCTAAAAAAAGTGCAAAGAAAAATATTAGATTATTTTCCAAAAACTCAATAAATGTTTTGTTTTTCAAAAGACTTGAAATTTTTTTTTATTTCATTAAGTTTTTGTGAATATTTTTTTGTTTCATTGATTTTTATTAAACACACATATATATTCGTATCTATGTGAATAAAATAAATTCTTATAGACTTAATTTTGTTGAATATATGTTTTTTTTTGCAATATCCCTTAACATGAAATTCTTTTAACACAAAAAAATATTGCAGTTCCCTCGGTTTCGTGTTAAACGATTTTCATTGTATGCGTATTTGTACGGGCGTGTATGTGTGTTTAAACACCAGCATTTGAATGAGTTAGGTTGAAGTTTCTTGAATATAGTCTTTTTTAAACGTGGATAAATTTATTAATTGTACCACAAAATCTAAATATATCTTTAGAAAAAAACTTACTTTCATTTTAATCTTGGTTTCACTTAGCTGGAAAATATACCTTACATGATATATTTTTTATTAATAATTTCTGATATGGATTATTTATTTTGATTTTTAAAATTCTCTTACTAATCTTTCACCGAAATCGAAAGCATTTCTTCTAAAACAAATCGATTTTCTTCGATAAGAGTCTCGTTCCTAATTTGTATTTTTCAAAAAATAGAATTTAATTTTGCAAAACAAATTTAGTTTAAGAATAGCGATTCCATGCTTACTCTAAACTAAAAAAGAAAAAAGTTTTCTGCCGTTGTAAGAAGGAAGACGAAAAGATGCATTTTTCGGATGTTTCAATAATACAATAGTTTCCCAAAATATAAAAAAAGACCATTTTACCTCGATGTTAGAAAACTCGTTTTACGTTTAAAATGGATTCCATTTGTAGAAATAAAAAGATACTGTCAAGATTCTGAGGTAGATAAATTATACTGCGGTTTTAAGGTTAAGATATAAATTAATATACTATACACACACACATCGTATAGAGTTTGGATACATCATTTTTTAACCCTTAACTTCGCAATTTTTTAAATTTCTATGAAAAAATTATATCAGCTAGTTCTCAAATAATAATAAAAGGGAAAAATATATTTAAAAAAATTAAGCTGTTTTAAAGTGAATTTCAGTCATTTTTTTGTTTGGTAAAGAAGTACATTATTGCGCAGTAGTGCTGTAAATTACAAAACTTTTTTTATATGAGGATTTTATTATTCATGATAAAATGTTTAAATTTCTTACCTGGTAATTTATTTCGTCAATAAGTAAGAGGAAGCATAAAATATAATGGATTCTTTCTATAGCAACAACACAGTTCTTGAGGCTTCAGAGATTTTTATAATTGTTGTGATTTCTGGAAAAAATGTACTTCCATCTAGTGACAAAATTAGCATGTATTTCATTGTAGTAATCTTTTTTTTCTCAGATAAGTGATTTGTAGGTAATTAAAAAAATAATGAGTCAGTTAAATTAAAATATAAATCATATGTTGCAGAAATGCAACAGTGCGTAGTTAAGGGTTAAATATTTAACTTCAATGTTATGCAGAAAATTGTAATAAAATTGTTTAAGTCTTATCGTTGCTATATGATCAAATAGGTCTTTTTTTCAATATCCACGACTTTTTTTTTAAAAAAAAAGAAAATATGAATTAATTGATCTTTATAACGATTAACTACATTTTAATCATTAATATTTTCAAAGTATCAGTTAAAATTATTCAAAATTTTAAACCAACGAAAACTTTTATGAAATCGATGGAACATATTTAAGGGAAACTCGATAAATGTTTCATTCAATGTTCTGCATTAAATCTAGCTTTTATATAGTAATGTTTTAAGCTGTCTGAAATAATTCTGAATAGTTCTTTAACCTGTGTGTTGAATAGAAAATGCTCTGTCTATTTTCGTTTTTGTATGTAACTTAAAAAATTTTTCGTATCGTGACAGAACTTGCGAAATCTTTTCTTGCATTTGAGAAGTGAATGATTGATCCAAAAGTCTTACTCTATTTATCCATTCCCTGTCTGTTCTTCCGCCAAATAAAACATTCATTATTAGCCGCAGAATTCCAGATGCAGAATTTTTCTTTGTGTCTGGTAACGTTATTGATGAGTGTGGATTTTATATTCATATCACGTAAAATAAACTTTTGAGGTATAAACTTAAGAGTACCAGGACATACCCAAAAGAGTAAAATGCCAAAAATAAGACTACAGTCAGACATCTATATAACGAAGTCGCTAAATCATGGAAAAAGTTGCTTTATCTGGAAAATTCGTTATACGTTCATCGTTTATTATACTTTATAAACCACGTAAAACAAATTTTAAATTCATAAACATTATATATTAAAAAAAGGAATTATTCACACTTTTTCTTACCCATCAAAAAAGAAAGAAAACTGCAAGGAAAACAAGAAAAAAGAATGTCAAAGAATACACTGTATTTTCAATGTTAGGAAAATAATTTTATACTAAAATTAATGGATTTAAAGGACATTTTATAATTTGAAGCATTCTAGTAATATTAAACATACATTATTTTATAATTAGAACACGAGGACACGGGACAACTCCACTGAGGGTGAAAGAGGATATCGTAGATGTTTCTAGTAAACTGGGCAATGGGGATTAAAGCTTGCACTACTTGGATGAAACGTCCAGATCTATATTGCTCTCGGCGAGTTTGAATATAATAAAACAAGCTCAAGATTTATGATCACCATAAAATGTATTAAAGAAAGAATAACTTGAAATTTTTTCAGAATTACTTTAAAAAAAAGGGAGAGCAAAAATTGAATCACAAAAGAAAAAGTTCGTTATATAGAAAATGCATTTTGCTATAGAGAGGTTATTTTACGAAGAAAATCGTGAAATGTTCAAGCAAAAAGTTCGCTATATAGAAAAATTCGCCATATAGAGGTTCGTGAAATAGAGGTTCGACTGTATTTGATTGTGGGACATATATCTTCAAAAATTTGCAATAGAGCTTGGATTTTATTGTGATCTTATATAATGTTGATATTTTAATCATTCTGTAGAAATACAAAAACAATATTTTAGTTCAAAATTTTTTTTCTGTTTAATTTAAGTTGGACGTAACTTCTGAGATATCATAATACATGCTTATATTTAGGTATACCATTTTTTAAAAAAGTATGCCTTAAATACGTAAAATATTTTTTGCAAGTATATAAAACAATACACAAAATATAGTGATCCTATTTTTTAGTAAAATATTAAGATAGTTTCTTTAAAACAATCATAAAACTTTGTAATTTTGAAAATTTCTAATTTTCACCCCTTTTTTTACGCATAAAACTATTTTTTTAAACACTATGCACTACTTTGACTAAAAAAAAACAGGTTCACTATATGCACAGGTATCCTGTATAGAAGTATAAAAAATTTAGAACCATATATAATGCAATAGTTCTTTTTTAAAGTATACCTAAAAGCAAAATATTATGCTTTGGAGAAAAGGGGTAAAAAACTAAACATTTGCTTACATTTTTGTCAATTTCTTTTTTCATATTTTAAGGTTGATTTATCAACGAACGTATAAGTGTTACACATTTTTAGATTCAAAAAAATATGCACTATTTTTTAATATTAATATTGAAAAATCGATCTTTTTGAATGTTTATGATGTCCTGATTCTCTTAATGTGTATATTTTTTTAAATTCGCATAATCAGATATTTTTCATGAGTAAACAAAATTTATAGTAAACGGAGATAGTGGGACAAAAAAAAAAATGTTAGACCTTTATTTACATTTAGGAAAATAAAATTAAGTACACTATTATACTCGTAGTTATGGACAAATGATGATTTTGATAAGAATCTTGAATTACTGCCAAAATCTTTCCAAGTTTTGAGTTATTTTAATAGTTCTTATACCAAAAAGTAAGAGTGCTGGTATAGCTCAGGGGTCGACAACTTATAGCTCGCGGACCACATGTGGCATGCGATGCAATTCTCAGTGGCACTATGGACTACTTTACAAATATGTCAATTTTTGAGTGCATGGAAGTGGAGTTTGTAATGAGAGCGTTATTTGACAAGCATTTTCAGAATTATGGACATTTACGAAATTAGGGAAAAAATCTGAAAAATAACTCTCAAGATGAATTTACAGTTATTTTGCAAATTATTGAATGTCATTGCTGAAGAGATTAATTGCTTAAAGAGAGAAAAATGTGTGTACTATACTTTCTGCTTTTGGTTCTACATATCTAACAAGGGGAGGGCACGACTAAGGATATTCATTTGGGGTTGAGACTTGGTGTAATAGTAGTACTCCTTTAGGTTGTTCAACCCTCAATGTAATTCCACCGAATGACCAGTCAATTCGGAGAAAATAGCCTTCGAAATTCATGTTTAGCTTTTATACAATTAAGTTTCAATTTCCTCCAACGATGCCGTAGCTTGATTGGTATATCGTCTGCATACTATGCGCGAGGTTAGGGTTTGATTCATCGATCAACCTTTTCATTTCAATTAATTATTTTTAAAATTAAATCAATTCATTTATGAAAGGTTTATTTAATATTAAATGATATTTTATGTAATTATTTTGTATTTTATAAAGTAAAAAAAAAATTACTGTAATTATATAAATATTTATATTAAATGTTATAAATATATTTTTAATAATAAATAATATTTATAATAAAATATATAATAAATATTAAATGGTATTAAACATAAAAATTAGTTATAAATAGTTTTATAATGTGAAATACGATGTACTATAAGTAAAATATTATATATAATATGAAATAATTTATAAAATATATTATTATTATTAAATTCATTATTTTATAATTAATTATAATAAAATATGTATCTTTTTATATATTATTTATTTAATTATTTTATAATTTTATAAAAAAATTTAATAAGCCCTTTTGAAATAAATTTAAATAATTTTAATAAATTTATTCAAGTAATTTTAATAATAAATTAATAATAATTTCAATAATAAATAATAACTTTCATAATAAATTAATAGTTTTAATAATAAATTAATAATAATTCCAATAATAAATAATAATTTTAATAACAAATTAATAATTTTAATTATAAATTAATAATTTTAATAATAGATTAATAATTTTAATTATAAGTTAATAATTTTAATAATAAATCAATAATAATTCTTATTAATAATAATTAATCAATTAATTATAATTATTAATAACTTAAATTAATAATTATTTTAAATATTTTTAATGAATAATTATTTTAAATATTTTTTATTAATAATTATTTTAAATATTTTTTATTAATAATTATTTTAAATATTTTTTATTAATAATTATTTTAAATATATTTTATTAATAATTATTTTAAATATTTTTATTAATAATTGTTTTAAATATTTTTTATTAATATTTCGTCTCTTCTCTTGTAACCAGTTAAGAAAAATAATCAAGTATCATTTTGGAATTAATTTAAATTACCTAGGTAATTCAAAGGTTCTTAATTTTTTTCAATTCCTAATATTAGTTCACACTCTTCACATATATATTTATTTATGTTTATATTTATCTTGTTCAAATTTTCAATCGTTTATAAAATACTTTTTATTCATCCACTGAACTTCAAATACATTTTTAAAAACTTGCAGTGGATGACACTTGATGTTAATACAGTTTTTTCAAATATTTATTGAGTAATTCAGTTTAATTAATGAACAAATAGTAACAAAAATAATAGTCCAACACCATATATAAAAATGAAAGTCGCTGGTTGTGTCCCCGTAGCGCAATGGATAGCTCGTTGGGTTTCTAATTGAAAGGTCATGGGTTCGAATCCCACCTGGGCTGGATGGCCTAATTTCTGAGAATGTGATTCCTTTTACTATACTATTTTATTGGAATAATTAAATTTAATTAATGAATAAATATTAATAAAAAAATGATAATCTGACACCCTATATAGAAAGGAAAATGGAAAATTACAAGGAAAATCGCTTTCTATTTTGCCCTTAATATTGTGTTTCTGTCATATGTATGTACATATTTATATTAATTGTAATTATTTAATACAAGGTAACTAAAATAAAATTTTTCTTTGTTGACCTAGATAGGATCTGACTTAATTATATATATATATATATATATATATATATATATATATATATATATATATATATATATATATATATATTACTCTTGTTTTGTTCATTCTCCTTTGATTATAAGATACTAAATCTTATGAACCCCTTGGTCATGATTTTAATTGTTATGGACCCACTTTAAATTAATTATTGGTGAAAGCAGACATTTGAAAAGCTATTAGTAGGATTTATTGGTAACAAAAACAATAGCTTCTTGGTGATTAAGAAATCTTTTTATTTTCAAAACTTATTTATTAAATACCGTATCTATTCGAATCTAAGCCACCATTTTTTTTTTAATGTTAATTCTACTGAAAATCGGGTGCAGCTTAGAACTGAAGTCGAAAAAATTCATTAGTTGGGGGGAATTGAACATGATACTGACCATTAGAGCAAATACAGGTTCATTTAAAAGTTTTTAATATTGTTAAAATAAATTAATTATTCACTACTTACTATTTCTTATTTATTTTTTTTTAATATCGCAAATATCGGATATCGATAAACTATTTTGCATAATCTTTTATTTTTTCACAAAAAGGTGTTGAGAATTTGATATGCGACTTAGATTCCAATAAATACGGTAAAATAAAAATTACTATTTAGAATAACGAAATTATATTATGGAATAATATAAAAATAAAGTTAGAAAACTCACACAATTAATTAAAAAATACTAACGAATATTTTACTCTGAAGTTCTTTCAATAGCAATGCCAACAATTTAAATTAATTCTAAACATAATGTATAAATGTTTCAGAGCAAATAAACACTATTACTTATTCGAAAGGAATATTCTCTTTTGATATACATTTATTCCAAGGGACAAGGAGATAAATAGAAGTTTCGTGCTTCGTTGAGTAATGTTCTTTGTAGAATGTTTATTTCCGGAACACATGTTACTTGCGTAAAACGAATGTCAGAACGCGCACTCGCGCGGGCGAGTACGGGAGAATTGGGTGTGTGCATCAATCGTTTGCATTTCGAACAGGTGAGTTCTTCCTTCCAATTTCCCTTCGTAGGTGAAAACGGAAAAGAAACACCAGCTCAGTTGTACTTTCACCCTGCCACAAAAAGGTAAATACTTCTTGCTTCGCATTTTTTATTTTTATATATCATACTGTTCCATTTCTTTCTTTTTTTTTTTATTCGTTTGGCCAATTTCAGGAATATATATTTTTGTGTTATGATTGAAATAAATATTCCGTTTGTTTGCATTCAATATTGTTTTTCTTTCGACTTGCTAGAAAAAGAAATTCTAAATTTTTTTAAAGCGAATGTATAAAAAAAATTCTAATGGTTCGTGAAACTATTTGGAGAGAATTTAAAATCCAATTTTTATTTCTGAAATACTGCATATTACTTTTGGAATAAATTACCTTATCCCTTACATCAGAATTTACTTCAGTTAAAAATGAATTCTTTTATTTTTTCAGAGTGATAAATACAAGTAATACTTTGTTGTTTGAATAACTGATAGATAACTGTAACGTAAAAATGTTCGAATTTCACTAATTGTTTTGCATAGTAGATTTTTGAGTAAATACACTTCTTATACTATTTAATATTTAAATCTTTCAGAAAATCTTGTTCGACTAGCTGTGGCATTTATTTTTTGAATCGATTGGCTTATTGTTAGCTTGTGTCTCTCTAACCTTTAAATCGTTTGTAAGAACTGAAATTGATTTTTCGTGTAATCGTACGCTAAATATAAGCAAAGGCGACAAAATGCAAATGAGTTTTCAAACTAGCAGCGGAGCAATTTTGAGTTCTCTTTTTGGATTGATATTGATTCATGTATTTATTTTGTTACTAGAAATAGAGCATTAAGTAACCGTAAAGATAAATTTAAAAAATCGTTTTTGTGTAGTCAGTTCTAAAAATTGGAACATGTAAACATTTAAACTCTATGCCTTCCAGTTTAAAAAAAAAAAAAAACAAGTATATAGTAAAAAATTTTTTTACTATATACTTGAAATATTTCCTTTTTAAATTAAACGTTTTAAAAAGAACAATTTGAATACATAAATTAATTTCGATGTTTTCCTTTAAAAGTAATAGTTCATAAGTAAGTTAAATTTTTTTTTTTGGTATTAGTCTGATTTAAAAGATAAACGTATGTTATATGTTTAGATTGGATGCAAGTTGTTGATTCTACGTGTTGACTGAATTTTTAAGCATAAAACATCTTTTTATCATGTAATCATGTTGGCGCAAGTCTGTGATAAAAATTATGTATTTTTTTAATCATTTTAACTCTGTTTGTTTTACTTTCTAAAGAATAATAGACTATGAAACATATATTGCAAAATAAACTTAAAAATAATAAAGTTTAAAAAAAACTTTCTTAACAAAATTTGTTAGCGCACTTCTTTTAGTCAAATTTATAAGGATCTTAACCAGTTTGGTTAGAAAAGTTTAGTACACTAATTTGATACATAAAACATGATACAAGAGCTATGATATTTTTTTTAAAAAATCTATATTTACGATCTAATACATCGAATAGTTTCCCCATATCTAAATTCTTATCAAATACATTGCAAACAGACTGAATTAGATCAAATCAAACAATTTTACTGCCTGTCTCTCTCTCTCTCTCTATTTGCCATTCTGTGTATTCTTTTTTTTTTTTACCTCTAACAATTACTTTGGCTTAAACGCTGTCCTACTTTTACAAAACCTAATGTTCATTTTTAAAAATTACTGCTTTTGTTAACCTTGTGCCACTAGTTTCTCATTTTTATGTTCCATGCCCACCAGAGTGACATATCCTGGTATGTTCCTCCCTCTATTCACCCTATATGTACGCACACATTTAAATATCCATAACTTTGTACGAAAATATCATGATTTCTTATAGGTTCAGAAGATAGCTTACCAATAAATTTTTAGACTTTAGTGAAAGAATTTTTTTTTTTTTGATCATGAATGCATTAAGTTATTTGTTGCATTAAGTTATTCGAATAATTCTAGCGAACTTACTATTATATAGTAATTGCACGCGTGAGTGAATTTCTACTTATAATAAACGTCAAAACAGACCAAATAAATGTCAGCAGTGTAAAACAGATACTTATAATGCATCTAAATTTTAACTGTTGACAGCCACACAAGTTATTTTGAGACAAATAAAATGTATATTAAACAAAACCTTCTAATAAAAACTAAATATTTGTACTACAAACTTTGCGTGTATTCAAGAAGTTGCCATAAGATTGGCAAAGTCATTTGCATCAAGAAAACAGTTGATCCTCACAATTCTTCTTTTTATTTCTGAATCCTGGTTCCATTAAAATTGCAAATGTGATGCATAAAACATTTTTTTATTTTTTGAGAGAAGAGAAAATTACTTTGTGAGTATCGGAAAATATTTTTATACAGAAAGGAATATATTTTTCACGCAAAGAAGTTGAATTTCAATCTTACTGGTTTAAACTCGAATTTTCACTCTAAGGATTTAAAATTATCTTTCATTATTTTTGTTTATCTTTGAAACACTTAAATAGGACAAGTTTAAAATAGTTTTGGAAAATTCTTTGCAATCCGAAAAAATTTATAAAAGTTTACAATTATAATTCGTGAAAAGTATTCTTTCTAAAAAAAAGGTCTTTACTCAGTGTTGGATCACAAATCTTTGCCAATAAACACGCATTTATTAGATTCATTCATGTTTGCAGTAAAGCACATTTCAAAAATTGTCTTTGTATTTGTATTAGATATTTGTGATTAGACTTCAATATAATACTGAATAATTTCGTTAATACAAGCTTTTGTCTCAGATTTTAAGAAAATAGTTAATCGCCTTCCTGAGTAAAAATCCCGTACATCAAAACACACGCACGCACACACACACTGAATTTTAATACGAGTGTTTGCTTATGTTATCTATATTGCTTGATATTTATCTTGATATTATCTTTATTTTGCATATTTATCATCGCATTTTACAAAAAGGGATAACATTTCTGCTTCTATAGAGAGCAATTTCACTTTTTTATTATTAACATTACTATATTTATTCTTCTCAGTATATAATTCCATTAATAAAAAGAATTTCCACAAAAAGCAAGTCAGTGTATTTTTATCTGTCCAAATTCCCGGAAAATAATTACTAATACTACTACGATCTTCTTATTTTTTGGATATATTGTAATATTTGATATATCTTTTATCCACTAACTTTCAAAATAAATAAATAATTGAGGTATATTTTTAGTCAGCAAATTGTATTTAACTCAAGTACATTAAGCTTTTGAAAATTATATACTGCTCATTATGTTTCGACACATTAGTTGAAGGTATTGCAATTCATGGAAGGGAAAACTTGCTGGATTTTTATGGAAGACATTTTATAAGAATTTTTTTTTTAAATAATTTATTTGCACCTTGATATTTAGTTGTTAATATTTAATATATTCACATGCATCCTTCTCCCCCTCAGGGGGCTCACCTTCTTTAGGTGAGTATGGGTGTCACAATTCCGAGGTACCCTAGTGATCCGTCTCTATTTTCGGCCCTCCTTCTTGCCATTCAAATTTCCCTTTTCTTCATTTCACGTCGAGACCACAGACAATTATTTCGAAATACATGTCAAAAGAAAAAACTAATTGTTTTTAAAATTAGATTTCTCTTTATTGTCATTATTAACATTTTTGTATTCATTTTGCATTGCGTTAAATTAGTTTAAACCCTTTCGTAATTTTTTCGATTATTTATTTTGGTATTTGTATTATTACTTCTTGGATTTTCTTTAAATGTTTTGATTATTTTACTTTATTTGTTTTTGACTAACAACGTTAGCTTTCCAACCCGCATGTTTGCCGTGTGCGGCGTCCCGTAAGGAGGAAAATGGTGTCCTGGGAATACCTTTGGCCCACGCTTCGCTGTAGACGGGAGGCAGGAGTGAGCCCGCTCCTATCAATTGGCTGGTGGTAGCTCTCTTCGGTGTCCCCGAAGAGACACTGCTGTAGGGTTATTGCTGCAGATAAGGGGTGTCGGATTTACCCGTTGGATCCTCACCCTGATGCGGTATCACTATATTCTGGGTGTACTCCAGGTAAGTGTCGTGCCTGGTTTTGCCAGATGACCGGCACACTGCCTCCCTTGTTGAACTCCGTGGTGGGTGGAGGCACGTCAGGATGAAGTTTTTTCTTGCGCCTATGGATCCAAATATGCTGTGCCCGGGTAAAGGCCTTGTTTTACTCACTCTCAACATCAATAAAGTTTCCGAACATGCTCGGTTTTTAATCCTATCTCTTCCTAACAATGAAATGTCACAAAAGTCACCGTTTGCAATTCAAAAAGCTATTCAAGGAATAAGAGGCGAACCTAAATCGGTAAAAAAATTACGATTTGGTGATTTGCTTATTGAAACATCATCTGCCTTACAAACGAAATCTTTTTTGTTAACCAAAACATTTTTAAACTGTTCGTTAACTGTAAATCTTCATAGATCCTTAAACTCTTGTCGTGGTGTCATATCTGAAACAGATCTTTTGTGCGCCTCCGAAGCAGAAATCTTGGTAGGACTTTCTGACCAAGGGGTTACTCAAGTCAGAAGAATTAAAATAAAAAAAGACTCGTCATTTTTCCCTACGAAGCATTTAATATTAACTTTCAATAACCCCAAACTACCATCTACAATAAAAGCCGGATATTTTAACTGTAAAACATGCCCTTACATTCCGAATCCTCTGCGCTGCTTTAAATGCCAGAAATTCGGTCATTCTCAAACTTCATGCCGCGGTCAACTAACATGCTCTAGGTGTGCATCTGTAGGGCATTCTTCTACAGATTGTACCCTAGAATCAAAATGCATTAACTGTTCACAACTTCATTCCGCCAATTCCAAACTTTGCCCAAAATGGAAAATTGACAAACAAATACAAGAAATTAAAACCAATAAAAACATATCTTATTTTGAATCACGCAAATTAATAGTTCCTCAGTTAACCCAAACGTATGCTCAGGCTTTGAAACCTTCAACTATATCCACAACTCTACCCAAACAGATTCAAATATAACAAACATAATCTGCCCACCTTTACAATGTCTGAAACCCATATCTTCTGCTATGTCAAGTACCTTGTCTTCAAAGTCTACCGTCTCCACGTCATCTTCATCTACTCAAGAAAATCTACTTCCTTCCCCATCTGCAATAATACCAGCAATACAAAGTGAGTCTTAGTTAAAAATACCCATTCCTACTACTACTACTACTTCCCCTAACAATAACCTAAATACTTCCGCTTCATCATTATATCAGCTGAAATACCCCCAGTTCTTACAACTGCTAATAAATTTGCCACCCTGTCAACTGAAGTTGAACCATCCGTTTCCTTGTCAGAGTCTGCAGCTCCTGCATTCAATGATGAACATTTTAACACATCACAAATTTCAAAGCCATTAAAACAAAACTCAAAAAATAGAAGAAAACGCACAAAAGTACAAAAACCAGAAATAGAAATAAAAATGGCTAAACATAAACCCAGAAAGTCAGCACCTACGGAGTATACGACTGATGACGAAGACATGCTTATGTATGACGAGGAGGAGGAACTTGAACCAGATCCCACGGTTAAATTCGTCTTGAAAGAATGTCCTACAAATTTTCCTAAAGGATATTTACGCTCATTAACTCCAACACGATTCAGAAAAAGTAGGAACTAACTTTTTTTAAAAAAACGTTGACTGCTGTAACATTGTTTTAAATTCACATTTTTCATTTGTTTATTTCTTAAAGACTTGCATGACTTGGAGGGGATATCCCCTCCAAATTATGGTAGATTTTATCATTCGAAAACATTTTTTACATGATTTGATATTTTAACTTATCGAAACTATATGTTCAGAGCTTTTTACTTAATTTATGAAATGTTTTAACATTTTAACATATGTTTGGCGCTTAATTTAATTTGGCGTTTAATTGCTTTTTCATATTCTAAAAAAATTGTGTTCTTGTCAGTACTTAAAATTTAAGCAAATGTTTGGCGCAGTATGGCCGAATTCGGCTCTTGCGCCATAAAACCCCAAAATCCCTCACTCACACTTACTCACCCCCTCTCTCTCCCTACAAATATACATAGAGAGAGATTGCAAGCTAGTGGCCAGTACTAATAACGCTCTGTTAAGAAGACTATTTCTGATTCCCCTAGCCAGACGGCTCTGTTTGCAATAATGCCGGTGGCGCTAACATATAGTGATTGGTCCAAACGAGCCATAT
Source organism: Trichonephila clavipes (assembly GCA_019973935.1). Lineage (NCBI taxonomy): Eukaryota > Metazoa > Arthropoda > Arachnida > Araneae > Nephilidae > Trichonephila > Trichonephila clavipes. The sequence goes on from BMAU01020065.1 coordinate 569,492, forward strand.
CTATGTAACGTGCATGATGTGCTGCGGCCGCTGACACTCCTCTTTCTTCGGTAGGTGCCCAATGTCCTTTAACAACAAGATAACATCCATTCGCACACTGCAGGTATCAGCCAAGGAGTTCTTCAAAGTGTACAGATGTTTACTTGGGCGCCATTTTCCCCAGATTTTTCTTATTAATAAAACTTATCTAGGATGTGATTTGACATTGCTTACATACACTACCATAGATACTCCAAAATGGGAACTCTGACTGGTGAGCCATTCCTGAGGATACCTCCTTCTCTTCTTAATTCTGTACCTAGACTTGTTGCTTCTTGTATCACCGTCTGTGGTGTTCTGTAACACAGTGGTCCCAAATCCCCGGGCTTCTGACCGGTTTCAGTCCTTGGATCAAATAGTATCGGGCCACGCAAGGGACATTAAATTATTTCCATTGTATTTACTGTAGTGTATTTTTCTGCCGGTTTTGTGCGATTTTCCATGGAAATCACTTTATATTCCAAGTTAAATAACTTTATGTTCATTTTTCGGTGTAACTGTATTTTATTCTGCGGGCATGTTTAAATATAATTCAATTAAAATTATTAAATCAAAACAATCTAAAATATAAACACCCTCTCCTCCCACCTCACCAGCAGAGCGCGGTAAATTATTAAACTTTGACCAGTCCGTGGCAATAAAAAGGTTAAGAAGCAGTACTGCAGCCTATTAAACTGATGCACTCACTGTCTTTCACGTAACATTTCAAAATAAAAATCACTATTAGTCGTTCAGTATTACACTATGAATATTGTTCAATATTGTTCAAACAATCAGTGTTGCGTTTTCTGTGTGTGTATATATATATAAAAAAATTCGACAATACCTGATCTAAATAAAAAAAACCATGAAAATTTATTCTACTTTCAAAAGGAGAAAATGTCACATAAAAGCAAAAAGAGAAAATTTTACTATCTATTTTTATATGCAATATTCCCCTACTTGCAAACAGTGGAAAAATTCAAATATATATATACATTGTGCCCGCTAAAATCCGTTGTCACCCCAATAATTTGTGAGTGGTTAATAAGTGTTATAATCATAAAAGTAGGGTCTAGTTATAGAAAAGTTGACATGCGCTACATAAAAAAAACTGCTTATAGTGCCATCTCTCTGTCAGCGTTCTTATCTAAAAAACAAAACAAAATACATGACAAAAAATCAAACACAAAGTTGTTCAGCATTACCGATATAGTAAAAAAAGACACCTTTCATAAAGTAATGTTGAAAATAGAAGATGTAAAGTGCATATTTCTTTGGGGAGGATCAGAGACTGCGATTGGTGTAACTTCATTATGAACCTTTTTGAAGTCTAGCCAACGTTTCTTGCTGACATATGGATGGATGAGGCATGCTTTGAGAGAAATACTATATACAATAAACAGAAAATAAATTTCTGGTCGCTGAATAATCCTAGATGTGCTGTCGAAGTTCGACATCAAGTTCTCTGATCGATAAACGTCTGGTGGGGAATATTCAAAAACATACTGTATGATTTGCGCGGTATTTAACAAAGGCACGTTAACATGATTCCAATAATTATCATTACTGACTAATATCTGATTATCACTAATATCTGATTTTCTAGAAGATTTGTCGTTGAGTGACTTCCGCGATATATGGTTCCAACTCGACGGCGCCCCGCTGCATAAGGTTTTTCGTGTCACGCATACACTCAAGATACATTCCAGCAACAAGTCATAGAGTGTGGTGGTTGCGTTGAATGGCCTGCATGGTCACCTGACCTGAACCTATTTTACTTTTTTCTGAGGGGATACATCAAACAAAGAATGTACTCTTCATATGGTGGCTGCCTTACTTTTTCAGAAATTGCTACCCTGGTCAAACAAGATATCAGTTCCTCTTGGAGGCAGTCCCCCGTACATAAGTGGAATGAAGGAAACTGTCTTGGTGCTGCTTTGCTTGGGACAAGCAGTATGCGAGATGAAACTACTCATGCTGGCCTCGCAGTGGACACACTCGAGCTCAACGGCATATGGTGGGTCTTAAAGTTTACCCTTCTTGTACGAATTTCAATTTGACCTAAGCCGCTCCTGCCCCCATCTTGGCTTGTATTGGTTGCCATAAGAGCCAGCTGCTGTCAAGTCCTGCTACAGCTCTTCTTTGTTTAAAAATGCACGGTTTCATGGACTTGATCTAGATGTTTCTGTCGATCAAGCGTGATAAGACACAACAACAAGAGTGTAAGATTCGACTGGCGTTAAAAATTATATAGGTGGCGCTGCTATCGAAATCGAGAGAAGAGAAGAGTACAACATGGAGAGAAGAATCGAATGGCGGTTACTTTCACGAGTATTGAAACAAAATTGTCTTAACTATATTTAATGTATCGTAGTTAGTTTTTTTTTGTATGTTGTGTGTGTGTGGCTGTATATGGAACAATAAATTTTTTGCCACTAAAGATAGCCTGACTTTATTTATGCCTGGTAAATAATGGAACTTCAGTTAAAACAAAGAGCCTACAACCACAAGGGAATATAATTAAGAGAGTATGCAACTCCTCCATCAACGCTGTAGAAATTTCGAAACAGTATTACGGGATGCTTGGGCCTGCGTGTCACGTGCCCTGTTGAAGAAAGTGCAGCGGGAAATTCAAACTCGTATTCACAGATAATATTGTTGCTGAAGGACACCATTTTGATCATGACACATAAAGTGCAGTTTTGTTCAGCGCGATCAACACATGTGTGCTTTGTGCTTTTCATTTGTATAATTTTTGTACGCAAGATGTTTTTTTTGCAATGAATCGATGATGCTGAACAACATTGTAATTGACTTTTTTCATGTATCTTGCATTGTTTTTGATATAAGAACGCTCTCCAAATTTATCCATCTGGTGGTTATGTAAGTAGTTTTTTTTTGTGTAGTGCCTGGAAACTTTACTGTACCTAGACCCCACTTTTAGGATTATAGCTCTAGTCGTTTATAAATTATTAGATTAAGTGATTTGTATATATACATTAATTCGATAAATCCTAGATATCCCCCTTTTTTAACATTATTTTAACAATATATATATATATATATATATAACATTTTTTTTAAAAAAAATATTATTTGTAGCTGTATCTTAAAAGTGTTCAAATCCAAAACAATAGTATGCTTTTTATTAGAGGGGGAAAAATTCGAACGTAAACATACAAAACATAAACATTTGAGACCCAAATATAAACATTTTTAAAATCATTAAATTATATTCCTTTTTTTTAAAAAAAATAATCTGTAAGAACTGTTTTCTATTTCTAAAGGAATTAATGTCGTTTTATTTGACATAAAATTCAACTATTTCATAAAGAGAATTGATTGAAATATAAGCAAGCACATTTTTCCTGAAAATTGGAAACGTACAAGCGAAAATTGAATTCGAATAAAAGAAAAAGAATCAAACTATGTATAGTTTTATAACAATTTTGGATGAAAACATTTTGGAAATACATCGAAAACCTTAAGAAGAAATGCAATATTAGTTTTTATTCACTTTTAAGTCGAGGGAACCAAAACTAACTATCACGAAATAAAACCTATCAAATACCTAATTTTTCCAATTGGTATTTTTTGCAGTATGTTCTTTGCTTTCGAATAACATTGTGATATCGATGAGTAATTTAAGATAAATACACGTGTTGAATTTTTCTGCATATGAAAGTAGAGCACTTGTTAACAAGTTTTGAATCACTTTAATAAGTAATATCAGACGATTCTGACTTTTTTTCAGGAAATGAAATACTTATCTCAGTACTTAATTACTCAGTATCATAATTTAAATAATTTTGTGTAAAAAGTGCTGAAATAGTCGCCTTAATAATTTCACATTTTATTTGGAAGGTATTTTTGTTATTTAATTGCATAAAATATTAATAAAGAGACGTATCAGAGCGAGCTTATTAATCATAAGCTGCAATTTCAGAACTTCGTATGTTTAAAAAAAAAAAATACTTACTTTCTTTGAATGACAGTTTATTCTTATTATTCATAAAAATGGCATATATAAAGTGCGAATAGGACATTGATAAAAATTTTTTTAAAATAGCTCTATATTAACAAACCAAATGTCGCAAAACGGGTTTAAACATCTTCTGGAATGAATCAGGTACTAAAGAGGAAAAAGATATCTGTGTGTGAGCATTCTTACTCTTACCTGATATTTATGAAATGAAAGATTGATACAACATTTCAACAACCATTTTCTTCATTATCAGGCTGGTTGTTTTCTATTTTTAAGGAAGATTTTCCCTAAATTTTTTCCCCAATAGGTATTTTATACCCCTGAAGTTTTTCTTCAAAAATACAATAATGCTGTAGAAAGCTTCCTACTCCCAATAAAAGTTTCAAAGTAAATAAAAAAATATACATGTAAATTTCATTTTTTTCCAGTTCTGCAATGATGCGGGACCGTGGGGACCTGCGAGAAACTCTTCAGAACAAAGCTCGCGACCTGTTTGCTCTTTGTGATCCAGAAAACAAGGGATACGCCACCAAGACAGACATAGAAGCCTTACGTGATGAGGTGCCCTTACCCGCCAGCCAGCTACACGAGGTGTTCGATGCCTTGGATGCCAATGGTGATGGAAAACTGACCCTCAAAGAATTTACAGATGGTTTTGGTAAGCGGTATATATATTGCTTATTTCTGAATCTCTTTTTTCCTTCCCAGTAACAGATTCAAGCAACCAAAACAACAAGTTAAAATACCTGTAATAATCACACTAATGTTCTCAAAATTGAAAAAAATTGATATTCAAGTCATGTATTCTAAATTACAATTCTCGAATTTCCTTTATTTTTCTCTTTATGTATTTATAACAGTTTATATATTAACTTAAATTAAAATGGAGTTTTGTGTTGATTATTGGATCACATCATTAGGGTCTTCCAAAATGTTCATATTATATCACTTATGAAAAAAGCTAACCTTGAAACCATTATATTGATAAGACTTTCTTCCGATAATTAATAGATTAAAAAAATTAATCTATATATTATCATTGAAAATTTACTTCGCAACTTTTGTCACGATTTTACGTTAAGTAAAGAATTAGAAAATGAAAAATAGCAAGTGGAATAAATAAAAAAAATTTAAAACCACTGGACAAAAATGAAATCACTACAAATATGGTATCCATTATAAAAAGTGTGAAAGAAAAATATAATATAATGATCTTTTACGCAATTTTACAATTTAATATACCAACATCAAAGAACTAGTTTTGACTTGACAGTTTCAAAGTTGTAATTATCAGTATAAAGTGCAAAAGTGAATCTCATGATAGAGTTAAAAGAATTTAATAAAAAAGAACACGATTGCCTTTTTAATACTGGTAATTAATAATTCATCTTTTTAAAAAGCAAACTAAATATTTTAAAGTAATCAAAAATGTTAAGTCTCCAATGATTGTTCTATTAAATACATAGTTGTAACAGATTGTTCAAATATCTTTTGGCGGATTAATTTTACATTTTCTTATAAATCGTTTGGTAACTAGAATGGTATAATTATGATATTAGATTTGTTATTTTTTAAATATAAATCGTTTGTCATTATGTCTAATACACAACTGTTTTTGTAACTGATTAAGAACAGAATTTGAAAACAGAATAATTCTATAGGTCAAATTTTAAAAATGAGTTAGTATTGTATAATTGTGTCATATCTGCATCTTGTAGTATTGTTTATAGAACAAAAATGTATTGAATGAAAAGGATGTTTGAATTTTATTTGCAAATAAGTTCATGAATTATGGAGAACATGGATTTAACTTTCGTCGCTATTTTTCAGGTTGTAACATTTTTTTTTACTGTAGCATATTTTTCGCTAAAATTATTTTTTAAATATATGCGCAATAATTATTAAAAGTTACGATTAAGTTGATATGATACAAAAATAGTATTTTATGTTAAGGAATTTGTAGTTAGGGAAACAGTATTTATTTAGGGTATTGATTTTTTTTCGGATTGTGCGTGTCTGTGACACTAAATTAGTTCTAAATTATTTTTCTTAATTTTTTGGGTACCTTAATTATTGAATTCAAGCCATATTAATAAAGTGAGGGAATTCATTTTCATTATGAATGAGTTAACTAATTCAATAAATTTATAAATTATTTATTTTTTATCATCAATGGCTTTGGATTCCTTTGATAAATATATATTCTTCATTTCAATTTATTCCAGCTTTAGACGTTATATTTTAAATTACAGTGTTATTAATTCCATTTATAACGTCATTAAGCACCAATTTGTTAAAATGCTTTTAAAATAATCTTTGGAATCTGATACCTCAATTTTGCCAATTTTCAGGTGTATTCTTAGGATTTGATGCATTGCCTTCGAACAATTCGGATTTCCAAGACGCTAATGATACAGAAGATGATGATGAGATGCTGGAAGAGCTTTTGGATCATCTAGGAGCTCGTAACCTCTTCACGGAGTAAGGCTTCTCCCTTTTTTGTTACGTCACTATGATTAAAAAAGCCAATTTTTAAGCTATTAAGCAATAGAATATAGGTGAGAAATATTTTTTCGAAGAGAAAATTACTCCACTATATATCAATACTATTCCGATTTCCTTTATCGAAAAATGGACAGCTTATTTTAATAAATATAAATAATAATTTAATTCATTTTTTTTCTTACGTAAAATGTGTTACGCATTTTATTTTTTGACAATAAACATTTTTTTTTATTTTATAATATTAGAGTACGTATAGTTCAATGTATTTCATATTTGAAGACACGATGTGATACACACACTCGCAACAAAATGTGTTGAAACTCGATTAAATTATTTGATCTGTTTTTATTTTTGTTTGAAAATATTATCTTTATCTGAATTTTATTCATTATATATTAGATAAAACACCCTTAAAAGAAAACTTAAACACATCTCTGATATGTTTTAAATTAATTTTTCTGTAAAGATTGAAACTTTTGTTTACATGTAGAATGCCGATATAGTACCGTGGTTTGTAAATTAATTATTCGCTGTATTCCTTGATAGTGATAAGAAATTCTGACTGGATTCTATTCTGGAAATTTTCTATTTTTAAGGTACAGTTTCGTTTTGATAAGATATAATTAAGATATAATTTCGTTGATTTAATATTCTTTCGGTTGGCTAGCCGAAATATTTTTGTCTTTTTATTATAGATAAAGAGGGGATTTTCATGTAAAAAACAAATTACGTGATTTGATTTGATTTGATTTATTATTAACGTCGCACTGTTTAAGCTACAAGAGGGCTTTTGGCGACGGACCACGTAATTTTGAACCATGGTCAAGTGACGTGGACGGCACCTGAACTGGCACCCCCCTCTCCTAACAAATTACGTGAATACAGTTGGAAAAGAATATTTCTTTTTTGAAAATTAACTTTTGTATGTATTAAAATACTAATTTAGCAAATGATAGTAAAAAAAGGAAAAAAAAATATTTTTTCATTTTTATGCGATGGTAAAAAGATTTTTTTATGTTGTCGCAATAATGCTGGCTAATAAATGCATCAAAAATATTTATTTATAATACATTATTTTTTATAATAATATAAAATTGTTTTTAAAATTCTCAAAATTTTGTATGTGTGATTTTCTAAGAATTTGTTCCAATACCATTTAAGATTCTTATATGTTCCAGAAAAAAATATAATTTTTAATTCAGTTAGGTATAGTATCATTCAGCTTAAAATGATTTTATCACCCTTTCAGGAGAGAGATTCTTTTTAATTTAAAAAAAAAGAATAATTCTTTTAAACGTTTATTAGGATCCTTTAAAGTTTCTGTCAGAAAACCAGTTATACATAGTCCTGCAAAAGTTTAGATATAAGATGTATTTTAGGTCGTGTTTCTATAAATTCTTTAGTGAAATGTGTTTTTATGAAAGATAATACACCTTAATAACATGGAAAACATGTAATTTCAGCTTTCTATCGTTAGAAAAAAGTAATTTTATAAAAAAAAGCATACACATTCCCTTAAAAATAAATTTTGAATAATTTCGAAGGCTTTCAAAAATTATATTTCACTAACTTATGATTTCAAAATAGTGTTTGTATATCAAATAAAACATGTTTACCTGATTCCTTAAAATTTATAGCTAATTGATGGATTTAAATTGGTCTATCAAAAGCTGATAGTCAGTGGCGTAACGAAGAATGTTAGAGCCTCCCTGCAAAGTCAGGTTTTGTGTGCCCCGAGCCAGACCTTACATAGGGTGCGTACTTGGCGTCAGTCAGACTTTAAGCTCCCTGTAGTCCGGCCCTCCCCCCGCAATGCGGGGATGTACGTTACGTCACTGCTGATAGTGCTTAACTGCTTAATATCTCCCACAGGGCCGTCCAACGAATATAAAATCGTTTTGAATCTAGAAGGCCAATCTCAAGAAGGTCTGTTATAGGTTATGTTTCTCATCCCCTGTCGGTCATCTTTTTGTTTCCCTTTCTGAGAGAAAACATTACTGTACTTAAGTTCATTTCGTTACAAATGTAAATGAAGTTTCATTTGTAATAGTCTTTGCAAAGAAGGCTTGTATTTAAAGAAACCGATTAGATGTGTTCTGTTAAACGGAGTACAAGAAATTCTCGATTAAATTGGGCTAGGGGAACATGTCGATTAGAAAAAGAGATGAAAGATAGTTTTTACTTTTTATAGATGTTTTTAAATCCATTTTAGACATTAATTCGCGTCGTATTTTGATCTCGAGGGAGCAAGGAATCAGTCACTGAGAATCCGGCATTTGTGAAAGATACATTTTTAGCGGAATTGAAATCATATAAGAGCCTTTACGGACTTGCATATGTTCCATGGAGGTACTATAAATGATTAGATTTTGAAACGAATTCCTTGATTAACATGTGAGATTCTATATTTCTGATACTTGTACAGTTTTATTCTGTATTGATTTATTATTGATGATCCGATAATACTAGGTTCTATCATTATACTTGCAGACAGATTTATTCATCAGCGCATTAGGTAAATGTAGGGGCCATTTCTTTTGCTTGTCTTTAATCGGACAAAACACCTTTGGGGCTAGCTTGGCAGAGTCAAACCCGGCAGTAGACAACGCAATATGACCACTATGGAAGACAGATTCCTCATTCGTCTAACGGTGATAGGTTGTACAGCAGCTATCTAAATCTAGAGCTTTGAACAAAATTGAAGTCTGTCTACAAACGTGTCATTGTCTGCTCCCGCGGATCGTTGATGTCTGCGGCTCCATGGGTTTAGTGTAAAGATTCTTTTGAGTAGGATTATCTTGAAGTGTGTTGTGTGTGTGTGTGTGTGTGAATCACCTCCACTTACAATGAACTTACCAACGCAGCCAATAAGTTGTCTTTTCTGATGAATCTTGGCTCCTGAGGCTTTAGAGACACTGATTGAAACACTTAATGAGAAGAAAATTCATGGAAAAACTTAGAGTTTTTAAAGGACAAGGGCATACTCAGTAAAGCATACTGGCCAGATGCTTTAAAGGTACACGCTCGACGAACGTCTGACGTGTTGAGGTGCTATTAGATAAATACGCTTACTCGAATTGTAGAAACTCTGAACAGCAGGTATTACATCAGAGAGGTGGTCCGGAAGTCCTGCCGGCAATATATTTCAAAATATGAATTTCAGCAAATCAATGCCCACTCCGTATTGTTCGGAATGTATGAGCATTTTTCAGTGCATGGCAGGTTCCGTATTTTCCATGATCCTCACGTTCCCCGCATATGTCGCCTATTAAACATATCTAAGATTTTAATCGTTGGTGACTCATTTATTTGGAAAGTACCATTTTTTTTTCTCTGTACGACATTCAGTAACTGTATGATTCAATGCCACGATGTCTGCAGGCCAGCATTGCAGCTCGTGGTGTCTGTAAAATATATTGATTTTCGACATTACTTTTCCATTATTACTTGAATCGTTTATTTAACCTTCTCACCACGGATAGCTTAAATATAATTTTACAGGGTTCTTTATTACAGTATTGCACCTAAATAGTGCATAAGAATAGTCTGCGATTCAAGCCAAAAAAAAAAAAGTCAACCAATCGTCCGAAAGAGAAGGGTTAAACCACTTTAAGTAAAACGGAGAACAAATTTCAATCGTTTCGGATGATTCTTTGATGATGTTTTGAGATGCGATTTAATTCTTTCAGTTTTTTACAAACTGTAGTCTATATCCATAGGCTCAAAGGTTTTGAACATTTTTTAAATATATAATAGTTAAAATTTTTTTTTTATAATATTCAGAGATTTTGTTATTACAAATCCTGTTAGATTAGTAATAAGAATGTCACGAATTTCCAGTTGGAATAAGCATAATCGTTAATGTGTTATGAAAATAATCAACAAAATATAAATTACGAATAATAAACAACAAAATTAAAAACAGTAATTTAGTTTAATAAAAACAGCCTTTTTCGAGAACAATTTGTATTTCGTTATTCATTGTTATAACACACACACACAAATTGTACTTTTCAGTTATATATATATATATATATATATATATATATATATTTCATTTTCTCGCTGTATTAATACCAGAGAAGGAAACAAAATTATTGAAAAATTTATTTCCTGATTACAATTTAAGGAATATACGCGCAATTTCAAAGGACATTAATCAAAAACTACATACTATGACTATTCATATGTCAGTTAAATTTCCAAAGTATTTCCTGTTATTTTTTTTTATCTTGACAAAATTAATTAAATTTTATTTTTGTCTTCTGCAGTGAAGAATACGTTCGAGAAATGTGGAGTCGTGTGCGCAAAGAAGATCCTGTTATGCGTTCGAATTTCGAGAAGTTCATCGCGAAAATGGCGGCTGATTTGAAAGACTCGGCCAGAGAGCGGTCTGAACTACAGACGACATTGAGGAAGTAAGAATGTTACCCCTAAATCAAAATAAAGTTCTGCTATGTTTGTAAACAATTCATTTTTTGGTATTTTAATCGTCCTATATTAAATAAATATAAAAAAGAAAAGAAAACAATTTAAGTATTGCGTAATTGTACAAATTTTTTACATATTTTTAAAAGCTTTGCAGTCTATTACAAAAAAAAAAAAAACTATTCAAATTTTTTCAGCAACGGCCTTAAGCGTTAAGGCCATTTTCACTGAATGACATTGAATTAAAACAGAAAAATTTAAAGATGGAAAAAGAAAAAAATGTTCTAATATTACACTCATGGACAAAAAAATTAGCGCACCAAGAAATAATTGTGGGATCGTAACGAAACTTGGCATGAAGGTACATGTCGGGGAGATATGCGAATAATTAGAAATGCAGCCTGATTGCGCATTACGTATAGCCGGTAGAGGGTGTTTAACGTCGTTCTCCGTGGACTATAAAGCAGGTAAAACCAAAGCTTTTGAGTGTGCTGAATCATTTGCAAAGGAAGAGCTCAGGTAAACATGCCATTTAGCCGTTTTCGAAGACAATATAAGCAGCTGTCGCACTTTGAGAGGGGGAGAATCATCGGCATGATGGAAGCTGGGTGGTCAGCTAGGTGAGTAGCTCGTCAATTAGGTCCCTCTGATTGTGTTGTGAGGAGGTGGTATCAAGGGATCTGAGAAATGTCATTTACACTAAGACCAGGCTCAGGACGTCCTCGAAAGACCAGTCGTCGAGAAGACCGCCACATCGTAAGAAATGCACGCGTACAGCCAACAGCTTCAGCGGCCGCCATCCAGACACAGGTAGCACCTTCATTAGGGGCCCCTGTGTCTTCTCGAACCATACGAAGGCACCTAGCTGAAGGACATTTGGGATCGCGGTGACCATTACGTGTGATACCCTTGACGCCCACGGAGTGGTGCCGCGCACGAGGAAACTGGACTGCAGAGGAATGGAACCAGGTCGTCTTTAGTGACGAATCCAGATTCAATCTCAGCAGTAATGACGTTCGTGTGTGGAGACCCTTTGGGGAACGCCTCAATACTGCCTTTGATTTCAGCGACACACCGTTGTGATGGTACGGGGTGTCATTGCTTGCAATACACGGTCAGTCCTAGTATTGATTCGTGGCACCATGCCAGCCCAGCATGTCCATGACATGAGCAGGATGTCCATGACATCCTGCAACTACATGTGTGCCACTCATGCAATGGCTCCCAGGAGCCATTTTTTAACATGATAATGCTCGACCTCACACGGCAAGATTATCTCCTCACTGTTACTACCCTTACTTGGACTCCCCGATCCCCGGATGTGTCTCCAATCAAGCATATCTGGGATCATTTGGGACGGCGAGTTGGGCATCCCACGAGTTTGAATGAACTAGAAGCAAGGTTACAGCAAATATGGAACGAAATGTCTCAAGACATCATACAGAACTTGTATGCCTCAATGCCCGATCGCATCGTGCATTCAGGCTAGAGGGGGTTCAACAGGGTATTAAATCATCCGTAGTTTTTCCTTTTTCTCTGAAATAAATCATCCTTTTTCTTTGATTTTCTAATTATTTACTTATATCAATGTAGTCCTTATGTTTGTAAAATTCTGTTTCATTTTGACGACTCTTTCTTGGTGCTCTACTTTTTTTGTCCATGAGTGTATAACTAAATTATAATGATACCAATCCAGCACATATTAATATGCATCTTATTTCTATTTGAACCAATGAGTTTTCCCTTTGCGTTATGAATACTTCATGTTTCAAATCCTATATTGAACATTCGTTTTGCATTTGATTAATAATTTTCTTATTTAATGTATGTTAAATTTTAAGGTTTCCGAAGGATAAATGGGTATGAGTGTTGCAATCCAATCAATTTTAAATCACTACTGAAATCTTTTTCTATTTGAAATAACGTTCTAAGTTTGTTTTTTATTATTAAGCTTGGACTTACTTAAGGTAAATTGTATTATGTAATTTTTTATAATTCATGATAATGAGGGAGAATAGACCTACTCACTCACTCACTCATCACGAAATTTCCAGAACTATTTGGCCTACAGACTTGAAATTTTTCAGGCAAGTTCCTTTTGTTGAGTAAAAATCCGCTGAGAACGGTTTTTGAGGAAATGGACTCCCAAGAGAGATTGTAAGGGGTTAAGGGGTGTTATAGATAAAAATATTCCCGTTATTAAACTCTCTATTTAACTATTAACATATAATCAATTTTTCTTGTTCCTTATTCTTTATTCTACAGAATTGTCAAGTAATTCATTCCCTAATTGTTTAATCAGTTGTTTATTATTAAAAATTTCCATCATTTTTATGATCGATAAGTGTTAGTTAATTAACACTTCAACAAGAATTTGATTTATTTTCTTATTCGTTTATTAATAAAAAGTTTTAATGTTTCTAGTGAAAAAAGACATGCACAATGTCTTGAAATATTTTAAGCATCAATCATTTGAATACTTTCACGAAAAATGTGTAAAAGCAATAATATTTTCCCACGATATGAGTGCGCTGTGTTTGCTGAGATAAGGGTGGAAAAACAGAAATAGTATTCGTAAGGAAAAAATATATGTATTGAAGGCTTTTTTGGCAATTTTCTTTTATGTAAATGAAAACATATTTTCATGCTACACCTGTCACAGGTGTTAGCGACAGATTGTGGTAATAACTTATTTGATCGAATAAAAAGCTTATTACCCGTGAAATGTTCCCAAAAGGGATACAGTTTTTTACAGATACATTTTGTGAATACGATTGCTTTTTATTGAAGTGAAGTTCATTCACAGGATTTTCGAGTGGGGGTGGGTTTAACGAGAACAAATGATTTTTTGTTTGCTATTCACAAGAAATCAATGCAAAATTTTGAATAACTTTGAGTTACTTTCTTGAAATCGAAACAATTTTTGTAGATGAGCACATTACGAATAATGGAGCACTTTTATAAGTAAAAAAGAAGTATCATCTGGAAAACTTTAGTTGTTAATCAGAATTTTTATCTTTTAGTTTGATCGAATATATCAATTGCATCCTGAAGATTTTCATTAAAAATTCTTATATTTAAAAGCACTACAGTCAGACCCCTATTTAACGAGCTCTCATTTATCGAATTTCGTGGTTTCACTAATCTTTCCTTTCCCCCATAAATATGAAGGCAAAAAACCTCTATTTAACGAATAATAAATCCAAAATTAATGAATTATTTCAAAAGCCAAATGTTCTTTTATTAGTTTGGATTAGAAAAAAATTGTAATTCTCTTTTCGAATGACAAATCCTTTTAGTAAGGAGCAGAAAAAGACTTTTCTTGAAGGCAGCAAATTTCAGCGGGAAAAGATGCAGCCCATCATTAAACATAACAGTTACAGGATAAATCATGAGTGTACCCTATTGCGTGAATTTTGAGTAGGATAGGAAATTCCTTTCCGAAACTCCTATCAAAACTATTACATTTTCTAATGCTTTACGTTATTTGGAAGCTGCGAAAGCATACCTCATGCAGCAGGATGTAAATGATGCAGTACTTTCTTCTCTGCATAAAGTCGAAAAAGAACTCTTTCGAGCCAGGAATCAAAAATGTTGTCAAATATATTTTTTTTAGTATTTTAAAATTTGCAATTAATTGGTGCGTAATAATTCGCTAATAGTATTTTTAGCAGCTGAATAAAAAGTGTGTAATTTCTACCTATGAGGGTATTTTTCTGTGTGTAGTTGCTTATTATAGAGTTTTCAAAAGGCAAGAGCAAAATTTGTGTTCTTTTTGAACCCTGAAATAGCGAATAAAATGTTTGATTCCAATTAATTCAACAAATCGAGGTCCGACTGTAGATTTGATTTGATTTTTAGCAGCACAAGAGTTATTGGCGATGGACCTCGTAATTTTGAGCATCGGCCAGGTGAAAATGATGACACCTGAGAGAGAGTTGGTAAACCTCTTTTTAAATTCCTCACAGGCCAACTAGAGGAGATAGAGTCTCAACAGATTTAACGAGCATCGGTCCCGGGTCATCAGTGGTTCTAGGTTTCGAACCTACGACTTGACAAAACCTACCACGAACTCGGGACTCGCGATCATAATCACTTGGCTTAGATAATATGCAACAGCAACTTCTAGGAAAATTTCAATGATTTTTTTAATGCGGACCATTATTTTCACTTTTCAGTGCGTATAACTTAAAGAATAGCTGAACAAATGGTTAGATTTATAATGCTTTATTTATCTACAAATATCGAAGGATTATGATGTTGTACGAAAGTTTCTGTTTTAATTACTTTATAGCTGTGAAAGAAAATCAAATCTTATATATCTGCCTGTTTCATAAAACTGTCATCTTATATTACATGCATTAATTATCAGAAGTTTGCATCTTCTCTAAATTTTTTTAACGTCTTTCAACTAGACAAACAAATACCTCATTATCAACAACGCATTTAACGTCGAGAGTGTTATGAAATATATTCCCAACCTCACTTTCTTGAATGAATTTTCTTTGTTCAAGTAAAAATGGCCGAGAATCATCTTTCGACAAAGATTATGGGGCTCAGTTTTTCTGAGTAATCAATAAATACATAAATAAAACTTGTGAAAGATGAACGTGTTTTCTAGAAAAACTATCCATTATAAAACATCAAGGAGAAAAAAACTATTTGAGTTTGGGAAGAAAGAGAGAGTCCGTGTGAGAGAAAATTTTCTGTGAAAAAGAAAAGATTCTAAAGACTGTGTAAGGATCTTGACTCCGCGCCTAGAGATGAGATAGAAAAGAAAGGAAGACTAGCCATGCTCAAAATTACTTAGTTTATTTGCAATACAAACAACAACACAAGTTTGATCAATCAAAATTAAGAGATTTACCCCATAAAAGCAATATGTAGACAATTAACAAGTTACGCGAAGCATGAGAAGACTTTACCAGTAACACTTACTTCAATTCAAGTTTACTGACTTCCTAGCTATCTAATCTATATTCAATTTCCAGTGACAAATCGTCACCTTAATTATTACAATTATCAAATACTAAATATCTACGTTACATTATGAATTTGATTAATCACTGTTCCGCTAGCAGCCTATCCTATCTCTCTCCCTCTAACTTGAACGCCTAGACTTTATACAGTTGACTTAATTTAAATGTTCACGTTCTCTTCTTCAGAGAGACCGTTTTAATAAAACAGTTTTTAAGGACCAAAGATTCCCCTAGAGGATTTGTTAGGGAGAAGGTCGCGGATGGAGTCGTCACAACGGTAACGAGCATTCAATGTCATTAACATTTCTCAGTTAATTACATTTTTATACTTGAAAAATATCTTCAAAGTCACCATATTACAACGAAGATACGCATTACAGATTTTTTTCCACCTAATCTGTTTTTTTAAAACTGATGCGTAATGAAGATTTTTACAAAATCTTAGGTCAGTTTTAATTTGTACTGAATTATTTTGAAGATAAGTAAGAGGATTAGAGTCGAAAGGTAAAGGGATTTTTGCGATTTCTCTTTCCAAGGGTTGGCAACAGCGCTAGTATCCAGCGCTGAATGAAGGGTAGTCAGCAACACTTCTTATAACAGGTAACTCGTCTTTCCTTGTAGTCGTTGGAGTGTAGGGGACCGTTCAACATGGCAGCGCTAGTTCACTTACGATGATTTATTAGTGTAGTAGCAGTACACAAGTCATTGTTGTCAATGTCCTTCCGTTGGTGTGGTGTGCTTGTTAGGAGAGGAAGGTGCCAGCTCAGGTATCGTTCCCATCACTTGACCGAGGTTCAAAGTTTCGAGGTCCGTCGCCAATAGCCCCCGTGTTGCTTTACTGTGTGATGTTAATATAACTCTCACTAATTCAGTACACACGTCATCTTCATCTAACCATGACTCGAGGTTATGAGGTCCGTTGCCAATAGCTATTAAATAAATAACGATGCTTTTTTGGGCCCACTTGTTATTAAAGTACTATTTTTCGTAAGAAAAATTAGTTTTTAACGCACCAAGTTATGAAATGATGTATTGATTATAATTACGGAAAAAATTGAATATTTACCAAAGGCATGTTTTTATTAATTTAATTTTGTTAATTCGAGGTTCTGACCTTTGCAAAAATTCTCCTTCTGTTTTTTTTCAGAATTAGGTAGTAAAGTGAACTGATAAAACTTATTAATTAATTAATAATTATCTATGTAACAATAAGCTAATAAGCAACATAAGAAAATACTCGATTTTTTTTAAAAAAAATGATTTAACTCTCAAATTAAAGAATAAAATGAAAAAGTTTTAGTTCTTTAAAATTATTAAGAGGTATTAATTTCTGGTAATCAGTTAAGTTAAATAAAGCTTCTAAATATATCTTAATAACAGTGATATTTAACATATTCAAAGCTTATGCATTTCTTTCATAAAATGCGTGAAAGGTATTAATAATTAAAAGAAAATATAAATTAAATAGATCGTGAAAGCTAAATATCACAGATTATTTATAATATAGCAGTTTTATTTAATTCAATAGAGATTCTACAAGTTTATGCAAATATTTTTCAAGTATGAATTCATAATGAAGCAATATTTATTCAATATACTTGTAACGATGAGATTCACGAGGAAATTTTTCAAATGTGAATAAATTCTAAAATATTTTTCGCTTTTTACCTTAAGTATTAATTCTCTATTTATTGAAATTTTAAAAATGACCGTTGCTAAATTATTTCAGGTTACTTTGTGAAAAGGATTTGTTACATATCCATAAGTAAACAATAGATGAATATTCATGAATAGAAAGTGGGTGTTTTGGTAAATAATGTATTAAAATTGAGGTGATACTCAGCCGATAATAATAATTAAAAAGATTGTAAGTTCCATTAGAAGGCTTGTTTCACCTTTTTCTAAATTCAAACTATCGCTCTAAATGCACTTTAGAGCTGGGAATTTTGAACTTAAAAGATGACTTGTTTGAAGCATGTTGATTACTTTATTATTATTATTTTTTTTTGCTTTCTTTCTTTCATTCTGTTATTTCGTCATTTCAAAAAGACTGAATATTAGTAAATTTTAAATACGAGAGCTGTTCAATAAGTAATAAGACTAAAATTATAAAAAAAGAATACCTTTAATCGTCATCGTTTACATTGACTTTTTAAAAATAACTTCCGTGGCACGTAATGCATGTATCCCAACGTTCTGTCCACTTCTTAAAAACATGTAAAAGTCCATTTTGTGAGAGCTTTATCAAAATCGCAAAATGTGATCCCAAAATCGCCCTTTACACATGCTTTGTTGCTTGCAAAACATTTGCCTCGTAATGGTCTCTTAAGTTGAGGAAACAGCCAGAAATCACATGGAGTGATATCAGGACTGTATGGAGGGTGTGTTAAAATCTCTACGTTGTTCTGCTGCAAAACATACAGTACGTAACGAGCAATATGTGGTCGGGCATTGTCACGGTGCAATAGGAAGCCATTTCGGAGCAATGGACGTTTCCTTTTAACGTGCTGTATCATTGTTCGCAGAACATTCGCGTAGTACGAGCCGTTTACGGCAATACCGGGTTCGACAGCGTAGTGTGTGTTACACAATTCCTTCATAATCAAAGAAAATTATGATCATAACTTTATAAGCCAATTTCACAGTTTTTGCTTTCTTGGGAGTAGGTGAAGATGGATGTTTCCTTTCACTGCTTTGTTGTTTTATGGTTGGATCAGAGATACAACCAAGCTTTGTCTGTTGTGATGAAGCGTTTTAAGATATTACCGCCTTCTTGTTTCAGTCTTTAATCATATCGTATCATATCAAAGGTCTACGATGCTGATTTTTGCAGATTTTTGCTTCCCTTTCGAACACTGGCCGCCGCTCGTAGGCGCCCGCAAACACGCTTCAGTTCGAAAACGTGATACTCAAGAACATGATTATGTACACGCCACGCCATCTTTCGGTAGCTTTGTTAATACAGACAACAAACTTTTCTTATGCCACAGAAATTAACATTTCGTTGAGTGGTTTTGCGGCAGTAAAATTAGTCTTATTACTTATTGAGCAGCCTACGCATATATGCAATCATTCACCACTTAAATCTGGTCTCGGGGGACTTTATTTTATTCATAATGGATCCTTCTAAGATTTTACAAGATAGTTAATTTTTCATTAATGGGAAATATACTATTAACGCAACTTTATCTCCTGAAAAACTGCCATTTTCGTGTTTTATAAGACAAAATGATGCAATATTGCGTCATCCGCATATTCTGACTCATCACAGAAAGCCTTAACGGAAATATTGTGATTCTAAAGGCTTCCAGTTGAAACTCTTAGAATCATATGAGCTGAAATCTCCGGGGCGAGCAAAGAAAACGCGTTTTTGTACTTTCCCAAAACCGCGCATGTTTGTGTTGTGCTTTTGTGTTACCGCTTTATCTGTCAAGAAGTCTCCTCAATCCTTCAACGACCGCAACAAATTAATAGATTCTTTCAGTAAAATATCTTAATTCTCGTTATTCATAAAGAATATAATATTATTATATTCATTATGAATATTAAACATATGGTAAAAGTAAAGTAATGATATGAAAGAATTATAAGAGGGTTTATAAATATTTTCGAATTTATATATGTAGTATTTTTATGCACTTTAAAACCTCTTTTTTTCTTGTTAAAGATGTTTGTAATCTAAATTGTGTATAAAGTTAATGAAGAAAAATTTCTTTTTACTTATACTTTTTTTATTTATTATCCTTATCTTAATTCAAGTGCTTTTCCCGTTTTGTATTAGTAAATCGATGTACTTTCAAAACTTACAAAATCTTTAATTATTAATTGTCTCTGTAATGAATTTGTGCCTATTAAAGTTGGAATCATTCTGGAAAATATTGCACTTCATTAATTAGTTCTTCTTGTATGGAATAATATATTTTTTTGTCAGCAAAATATGTTTCAAAAAATATTTTATACAATGTTATATGAGAAAATGTTTTAATAAAAAACTGCAAGGGTCAAAAGTAACAAGCAGATCTTTATTACGTACTAGCTGCATGCCCCGGCGTTGCACGTGCTCTTTCTCTATTTTTATATACTTTCCCACTTTCAGCACTTCCAATATTCCTTAATCCGGCTTTTCACAGGCTTTTACTGAGTGTATAACTTTAAATAACCTTTTACGAAATTTTTTCACTTCTTTTCATTGTTTGACAGGTTTCTTTCCGTACCCCCGGCGTTGCACGAACATTTTTGAATACATAACATATTGTCATCGAAATTCCCCTTCCCATCTCGCTGTCAGCCCTTCCTTGTGTGCGTGTATGATATCTATATTAACGTCATTACAATTCCCTTTTTCGAAATTTCTTCCCCATATTTCCATTGTCAGACACTTTTTTTTACCTCTATTTCCCTGCGTTTTTTGAGTGTATAGAACTATTTTCCCCTCCCCCTTCAGATATAAGATTTATCTTCAAATTTCAATTGATGACTTTTTCAGATTTTCATTAATCAATCGTTGCATACAGTTAACTTAAAAATGTCTCAAAAAATGTATTTTTATCCAAAATAGCTGAAATGCCCGTTCTTTGCACGGCTTGTTTTAAAAACAAAAAAATCATCTATTATGGCAATTATATTTTTTTAGGCAGGCGAAAACCCTGTATAAAGTTATATATATAATATATATATATATATATATATATATATATATATATATATATATATATATATATATAAACAAAAAAATAAAATATTTTTTCAAATAAATATTCACATTGTAAATAATTTTAAAACAATTACAATTTGGCCTCAAAGTAAATAACAATTTAACAAAGACAAATATTTCAATGTAAGAGAAAATTAGCATGCTAGAAAATAAATAATAATTTAAAAAAATGTTTCAGTGTAAGAGAGAAAATTAGCATGCATTAGAGTAAATAGATGTGAATGAATGCAAATATAAATAAAAAACTATAACAGAAAAGTGATAGCAGTAGTAAGTTTCTGCTATGGGAATTATGGGTGAAATAACCTGCAGTAGATATACCGAAAGAAAAAATTAATGATGATAAACTGATTCACACACACACACACACACTAAATGCTATTATAAATGAGAAATATTAGGAACTCTTCAACTGGAAAAAAATTCAATTAGTATTACATGAGGTATGGGTGCAATACTCTCTAACATGTCTGCAATAAATCTAATATAGAGTATTATAGATATAATTCAATACTAAAAAAAATTAATTAGTATGAAATAAAATTAAAATCTACCTATATATATATATATAACGTATAAAAAAGGTCCCCATTGAAATAGTCCAGAACCAACAGTACTGAATGAAACAAATAATAAACCGTGTTGCTCAAAAATTAATTATTGAAACAATACTTTTTTGCAATATTTCGATTAAAAATTATTATTTGATTGCAAAGAGCAAACGAATGAGTGCATACAATAATAAATAACTATAGTGGTTACTGAAATATATATATATATATATATATATATATATATATATATATATATATATATATATATATATCATTTATGGACAGTATAACATAAAATATGCATACGATCTCGAAGAAACTATGTGAGAAACAGATTATCACAGAAGCAACGTTAAACCATGATGGCATGAGACGTAAAATAACTTCAACACTTAATTTTAAAGAAATCCAGAGGAAAATATGAGAAAATCTTTTCAATGCGCATCTTTTTTTCTGTGCAAGCATTAAACAATGACGCGCAAAAAAACATGGAACGTTGGTTTCTCATAAATAGGAAGCATTATCTTAAACTTTAAGCAATATTTTTCTACAATGAAGAAAACATTGAATATGCCAATGAAGGAAGGATAGCAATAATCTTTATTTTCAACGACAGAAAATGGCACAGATATATAAAACATGTAACATTTATATGTAAAAATGTATAAAATGCATGTGTATATATACAATCAGCATGAAGAACAGATTGTCAGAAGAAAAATTACTTCGTTGTGCATTTAATCACATTCATAGTTTTTCGAACAGATGTTTTTTTTTTTTTTTGGTCTTGTGAACAAATGGACATGACATGAGAATAAAATCAGGCGAGAAGTGAAGGTGTAGTTTCATTGATTGTAAAAAAATACCTTTGATATTTGTGTCATGAATAGGTAATAATGATCTAAGATTCTGTTTAAAAAAGCCTCAAATTATTGTTCAGCTGAAAAACTGACTTTTGAGTCTTTGTATCACATATAATTACTGTACTTACAATAATAAGCATTATTCTCTAAAGTTACAAGTAAATTTAATTTAAAAATATGTTTCCATTGTTTTACCGAACATAATTTTCATATATAACATATAATTTCGTATAACAATTTTTTTCATTTACACACCACTTATAAAAATATTTCTTGAATATGAAATACATTTTACACACATATGTAAAATAATAATCAAAACATTAATTAATCATACATTATTTTTGAAAAATATAATAAAACTGATGACCTTTTCATATTTTTAAAAAGGTAGTTTAAAATGTTAAAAAAAATTAATAGAATAGACCTTTTTAACAATTTCATTTGTCATGTTTTAGTGTTACCTTTTTTTGATTATGAAAAATATACACTGCAATATATAGCCCATGCAACACAAAGAAATTTCGAAAAAGTATATTTTTTTCAGGCTTTTACTTATAAAAGTAGAGAAAGCCTGTGCAAATGCTGGGCCATACAGCTAGTTTTATAATATTAATTTAAATTAAAAGGTTATCTAAAACAGAAAAAGTAAGCCCTAATTATGATAAAATTGCTATAAATTGTTTTGAACAACAACAAAAGAAACACACAACAGAAAATCTTCCAATATTTAAAATTGAAAAAGAAATAAAATAAACAAATAAATATAAAAGTAACCTTACACATAGTAGAAATTATAATATTAATTCAAACCAAACAGCTACTTTAAATAGATAAATTAAGGTCTGATTTTGATGAAAATACCATAAGCAGCTCAGAAAAAAAAAAGTAAAGAAATCTTATACGTAAATAGAAATTCTAATTTAAATCACACCATTCACAATCTGTTAATTCCAATTAGTTTGAATTGGGTATCATTTTCTTTTAGTTACATTTTTCTACTTTTTCGTTACAATTGAAAAACATGGAATTTGCTAATAAAAGAAAAGGGTACTTGCGTATTGGCATCACTGCAGCAAAATTTACACCACAATATCAAAACAGATTCTTATATGTTTTATATAAGAAAAAAAGTCAAATTTTGGAGAAAAAAGTGCCACTTTGGCAGTACCCTTTTTCTCTTTCCATGGAAGGAAATGTTACTTACGTTTTATCGTACCAATGCCAACGTTTAAAATTTTGCATGTGTTGTACGTGCTAAATTGTGGCAACCATGCGCTTCATTTCATATAATGCCGCCAATAAGCTGCGATAATACATAAGTATTTATTTTTTTGACCAAATGGTCATGCTATGCAGTTGGAAGTAGGCAAGAAATACTGCTGAAATGTACCAATATTCAGGTGATAACTTAGTTTTATGCTATACTTATTAATGAGCTGTGTTTTGTGATATCAACATCAGATGGATTGTAGCCTAAGTACAAGTGTAGATTGTACAAACTCTTTCACAAGTATACATAAACCACCAAGCATTTATTAAATTTGTTTAAAGTAGCATGTATTTAAAAATTTTGCTTAATATGTCAGTAACATAATTTTTCAAATGTGTACATCGAGATATTTTTAAGTAAACTAAAAGTTTTACGAAGAATAGTAGTTTTTAATAGATACATTTTTCAATGAGTTTCAAAATTCTATTTTATGTTTCATTATATCTTAAGAAAACATACAAAAACAACATTTAAATTAATTATAAATAATTTATATTATAAACTTGTAAAATAATGCTAAAGGAGTAAAAGCAATTAAATTTTTCGGCCTTCCACCTAAGAATATTTTATATTTTTTCAGTAACTGAATTAAATTAGTTTAATATACATTTTAGTTTTAGCTTATATTTTATTTGATTATTCCGAACCATTCCTTGGTTAGATTTAATTTTGTGGTTACTTTTTCATTTGTGATTTAGGTTTAGGTTTAGGGCTGTGTCACGTTTCTCTTCTTTTTTTCATTTTGACCGTAATATGTATACATTAGATTTAATTTTGTCTCATTTCTTTTTCAGTTGAAGAATTTCTGATAACTTAAATTTCACATTCTTAATTTTAAAAATGAGACCTAATTCTATCTAAAAACATAAACACTACAGAAGAATCAAATGTAAATGTATAAATATCAACATGACAAAAGAATAAACGTTACGCTGCCTTTAACAAAAATAGAATTTACAAAATGAACACAATTGTGACTACACAAAAAATTGAGAAATTTATAAGCTGAAAAAGAAATGACAAAATTAACTCTAAGCCATTAATGGTTCTGAATAATCGAATAAAATATAAGCAAAACAATGTACGTCAAACTAATTTAATTTAGCTACTGAAAAAATAAAAAGTAGGCTTAGCTTGAAGAGCGATGCATTTTTCTCCTGGAATACAGTTTTAAAATAAAATCTATAAGAAATATTACAAATACAAAAATCAAAAAAAAAATTTAACTTAAAAAGAAAATGATAAAGCAGATTACTGCTGAAAAAAAAACGTAAAATTTTCAGTGGGTATCTCAAGCGCAAATTTCTAAAGCAACTATACTGTGTTGCCAAACGAACAAACCTAAAATCCTGTTGTTAAAGAAAAAAAAAATGGAAAAATCGCTTAAAAATTTAATTAAAAAAAGTCTAAAGCGAATTTCGAAAAAATCGCTTCGTAGTGCTCATCATCAGGACCTAGAATAATTATGTACCAAGTTTCATACTTCTAGGTTGCTTAGTTTGGGCTGTAGAGGTGAAACACACACGCTCAAAGTCTCTTTTATTAATATATAGACGAAACAGTTTACATTACACAGAGAACGACCGAATTTACCGCTAATTGAAAAGAATACATATAGATAGTAATAAACACTATTTCGAATGCCTGTATTATTATATAAAACTAGGCTAATCAATGAAATAGTTTGCCAATAGACTGTTTTCTATCAGTGTATTTGGAACAGCACATCGTACACAAGAATAGCTGCCAAGCGTTACATTTGTTAGTGTTTGAATTGAGGATTGCGCAATTCATATATATGTATATTTTTTTATCTTTCATAACGCTCATGTTTATTTGTTTTTAGATCCATTAGTTCCGTATTCATACCACAGAAGACAGATTTCGAGTGCCGTAAGATTATACAGTATCATAATATTTTACGGTATTACATCGATATAACATTTGAATATCTTATAGTTTGAGAAACATTTTGTTTTATTTTTTCTACATAGATAAACAGCGTTCTCAAACATTCTTCTTAATATCTGTAATGGAAATCTAACCTTTTTTGTCCCTCTTTAATACTATTTTTTCTTGCTTTACACACATATGCATAGAAATATATACCCATATAACGAAACCCTATTATGTTTTACTATCGCTTCAATATTCAAGTTTGTTATACGATTGCCTTTGCAGCTTTTTGTATACTCGTAATGCAGAATAATTTATTTAAAAATTGGAATGGATACATCTATCTATCTATTTATTTTTATTTTCATATAAAGAATTATTCAAATATTGGAACGTTTCCCTGTTTATTTATAAATTGATTTATTCCTTTCTTCAGTCGCAAAGAAGATCATGAAACTCAGGTGCAATCTTTGTATATGGAAATGGAAGAACAGCTTAGGCAAGAGAAAGAAAAAATTCTTGGTCAAGTACGTATAAAATACACGCATTATAAAATATTTTAGTATATAAAAAAAGTTTAAGTATTATATACTGTATTCTAGCTGTTATACCCATTCTTCGCACGGGTGAATTGAAAAATTAAGCAATACAGATTGAAGGATAAAGAAGTTTTTAATGAGTTAATTTTACGTGAATTGCAAATTAAACCAAAAAAGCTTTTTGCATATCTCAGTTGAACAAAAAAAGACAGAAAAAAACACCTTTGTTAAATTTTAAGTCTGTAGATCTAATAGCTGAAAAAAAAAAAAAGATTTTTTTTTATTTATAACTAAATCCCCGAAACTCTCTTGAGGGTCGATTTTTGAAAATACCTTCCTAAGCTGATCTCTACTCTGAAAAAATAACACATTGTTAAAAGTTTTGTGTAATGAACGCTTAAAATAGTGTAAATAATTTATATCTGAAAGTGCAATACATTAATATTACTTTCTGTTTTATTTATTTTATGTTAAAATTGTTATATTCGCAAGCAACGCCGTTTCTTAAATTATAATGGCGATTTGATGAAAAACGTAGCGAAATGTTGATAATAGAGTCAAGTTGGCAAATGTTTAGCTACTTTTATAGTTCGAGCTTTATTTGAGCTCAGAAAGACCCGCCGTGTAGGGGAGCGATGCACGTTAACCCTTTATCTACCGCATTATGATTTACTGCAGTTTTTTTCATGCAGTATTTTTTTTGGATCACTACATGGAAAATTAAGGGATATACACAAACAATATACTCAACTTTAGGAAATGTAATCAGTTAGAGCTAATTAATTACTTAAACATATTCAACTGTAAAATTAATTATAAACACCGTTCACTTAAAATATATAGTCAAATCGTTTTCTAAGGTCTTCATTAACATACAAAAAACATAAGGCACTTTAATTTTGACATTAACTATTTTTTCGGGACAAGAATGATTATCTTTGCAATCCGCTGAAAACGCTGTTAGCTGAAAACGAAATTTCTGCTCTAAAACTATTCGCCTTCCCCGCTAAAATACTCCTCATAGAACCCGCACTGCCATACATCTTGGAAGAGTGAATTTCAAAGAATATTCCTGCTAACTATTGGTAGAATATTCCTGCTAGGTTGGTGTGGTGTGGTAGTTAGGAGAAGGGGGTGCCAAGTCAGGTGTCGTCCACATCACTTGACCATGGTTTAAAATTACGTGGTCCGTCACCAAAAGCCCTCGTGTAGCTGAACAGTGCGACGTTAATATTCACTCACTCACTCCAAAAAATACAATACAGTAGTTATTATTTTTATACCTAAAAAATATGCGATATCTGCCTATTCAATTAAAATCATAGCATTATAATTAACTGTTGTTGTCGTGCGTTTATTACTGAGATACATACGAAAGACGTGAGATAGATGAACAGAAACATATAACACAACCACAGAAGAATACAGATTTTATTACAAACGATGATCCCAGCATAGAACAAGAAGAGGTGCGCTGCTGTTCCTTTCGAGACGGGAATCCATTTCAGGCGAAAAACTGACTTCTTTCCCGAAGAAGATACAACCAAGTCTTACTCGGGATTCGAACCCGAACCCACTCGGTTACACGCCGAGGGTCATAGCCACCATACTGGCTGGGCGACATTATAATTAACTACTAACCACAAAAAATTATGTAGTGTGAAAGACAAAATTTATTTACTTTAAGTACCAGAAGCTATAAAAGTATTTATTTTGATATAAGCATTAATTTCTTATGGCTCAAACATGAAAAAAATCAATAGTAGCTATTCAAATAAAGAGAGATTTATATAAAACAACCTCTCCCTTCAAAACTTCGTTTTATTCTGAAATAAAAAAAAATAGGGATTACATTGATAACTGGAATAAATTAGAAGCCAGCGCCTTGCGTAGACAAAACAAAAAATTTTCTTCATAAATAAAAAAAATAAATAACGCTGTCGTGGGCTTTTTTGCAGCGCGCGCCACAATTGCTTGCAGATGGCAGAATTTTTCCCCATTTACTTGACAAATATCGTTATATTTTGGACACTTCACACAATATCTTTATAAATTATAGCCTATGTGTTATTCTAATGTATAAGCTATATTACTGTAAAGTTTCATTAAAATCCATTCAGTTGTTTTTGCATGAAATACTACCAAACATCCTCACAAACCTTCGCGTTTATAATATATATTAGGATATAAATATGTACCACAATAATTATGTTTTTTATGTCAATTATAAATTGTTGTAAGAGATTCTCTCTGATTAAAAATCTTTCTTATAACCTTGGAATATATTTTCCTCATTAATCGTAGAAAAGACATTCAATACATTTTTAAGAAAAATGCCTGAGAAATTTAAACCAAATAACGATATAAATGAGAAATGGAAATTGTCATATTTTTCTAGAAGTTTAAGCAAATATTATTTTTGTTTGCCGTAGTCACTACCTCTGGAATAAATTTAACTTCACGATAATTATAAGCAAACAATTTTCTTTGAATATATTAGTCTTAAGAAAGTGTGTCTCACAAAATCAACAGTTTTAATCAATTATGTGTATGAGTATAACTCTTGTTATAATTCTTTTTTACACGGTTTGTGAAATAAAAAAAAATTCTCTGTTCCTTTCTTACATATCTGGTTTAATCTAATGCTATTTTGGATTGATTGTTCTAAAAAAGGATAAGATAAAATATCTCAGTTAACAGCCAGTATTATTTTTGTGAGTCTTAAACTAAGTGCAAGATTGAAAAATTATTTTATACGCAGAACGCGCTGTAAAATTTAACAAGATCTAAACATTGATTTAGATGTGTGGGTACCAATAATTACATAAAAAAACTTGCAAAATCTAGAAAAAGCAATAAATAAATAATAGATTTTCTGATAAAAAAGGCAGTATTTTAAAGTATTTTCGAAAATAATTCATCTTCTCAACATTAGTATAAAATAGACGAGAATCTATATTGAATTCAAACAGGTATGGATATGATTGCTTCTTTTAGTAAAAGACTGAGCATTCGTTTCATCTCTTTGTAAAGGTATACGTTTATTATATCAATAGGCGGAAACTAATAATTAAAAAATATTTTTTATAGTATTTTCAGTTTAAAAGATTTTTTATCTTTTATTGAGACAATATGTATGCGTTATATTAATTTTATAATAGTTATTAATTAAAGCGTGCAAATTTGATAATGTTGAATGAATACATTTTACCATCTTAAATATATAAATACTGAATATATAAATATTAAATATATAAAAATGTAAATATATACATGTATATAAAATTTATAGAATAAACTTTTCAGCTCTAATTACACGATTTTTAGAATTAGTAGAATTAGAATTTTTAGAATTTTAGATTTTCAGAATAGTTTTTTTTATATTTTGTATTTTACATGATTTGGGCAGAACGGAAATCGTATGTCCCTTTTTGCTATTTAAACCACAGATTTTTTTGTACATATTTTTTATTTATGTACACAATTTTCGGAATTGTGATTATTTTTATATTTGAATGAAGTAATTGTAAAATAATTCCGATTCTTCGAAATTTTTCTGGTAATGTTTAATTGAAACTTTTAGTTAAAATAATGAAAATCTTTCTTTTTTATTCGAATTTTTCTCTTCCTCTGTTTTGTATCTTTTCACTCTCTGAAACTTCCCCATTATTTTTAATATTCTCTTATTATTTTTTCCCAGTGTTATCTCTTTACTGATACCACTCAGCATTGGGTGAATGTCAATGCATTTTAATCGATTGAATAATCTCAATATCCGTAATTGTGTCTATTTTTGACAAATAAAAGTAAATAATACAACCAGGATTCAATAAAATTTTATTTTCTCCCGTATTATACAAGATACTTTATATTTAATCTCGATATAACATGTAGGTGGCGATGTAAATACTAAAATGAATGATATTTTATGAGTTAACCTTGATTATCATCCCGAAATGAGTAAAATATCAGAGAATCTCTTTAACCCCGTAGCTCTTCTTCAGTATAACATTTTATATATTAAATGCATGTGCTTATGCTTCAATTTTTAAGAACTGTTTAACTATTAAGCGAGATCAGATATTGAAGAGCTAAGTAACTAATTTTCTTATAATGGTGCCTTTTATTGTTCCATTACCCGAATTCTTCGCATACTCACTTTAAAGGTACGTACTCCATGGAGAAACCGCAAATTCGAAGTTGTGAGGAAAAGTCAGTTTCCAAGCCAATAGCTTGATCAC
Organism: Trichonephila clavipes; assembly: GCA_019973935.1. Taxonomy (NCBI): domain Eukaryota; kingdom Metazoa; phylum Arthropoda; class Arachnida; order Araneae; family Nephilidae; genus Trichonephila; species Trichonephila clavipes. The sequence continues at coordinate 599,490 of BMAU01020065.1, forward strand.
TTTTCTAAATGAGTAAAAAAAAAGAAGTCACATTATGTGTACAGCTGCGCTATCTACTACACAAATCCTAACTAGAAAAGTGTTAAGTATCTTAGCTAACAAGACCGAATTCTACTGACATACCTTTTCAAGGAGGAACCTTGTCCTATTTGACTTAATGACCACTGCTAAAGAGAGAGAGAGGAGAATCCATGCTATTAGGTAAAAGCACCCTAATTTCGTACCACTCCTACGACATATTTAGCTTTATTAGGAACGTTCAGATTTCAGCATCTCGTTTATGAATCTTCGTTAAATTTTATTTTCTTGTCAAGTATGTGAATCGTTTTAGTGATGTATTCTTAATTAAAAGTCACCTTTGAAATCTGAGCAATTTTAATGATTATTAGACGTTTTTAAAAAAAGTTCAGAAAACTCGTCAAATTCAAGTTTACAGCTCATGTCTTTTTCTAGAACTTCTTTTGAGTATGATTAGAAAAAGGCTAATTGGAAGCAATGTTTTTAAAGGGTA